>JAWHQI010000424.1:1462500-1684349 GCA_033032865.1 Dactylorhiza incarnata | reverse complement strand
CAAATGATGGGTCGAAGCCTAGGGTAAAACTTGGTTGTGATAGAGGGGGTTTCACCCGTGCAAATCAACAAAAGAAGGACTATGTTAAGAAAAATTTACGAAAGACGAGCTCCAAGCGTTGTGGATGCCCATTTCTTCTACAGGATCAGAAAGCCCCGGGGTTAGATGAATGTACATTAGAGGTGAAATGTGGACATCATAATCACGCGTTTGTACATCTAGAGGCACACTCCTACGCAGGAAGATTAAATCAAAGTGAGTAAAAGGTAGTTCATGAAAGAACTCTATTCGAAACTACAACAATACAATAACTTGTACACAAGCATGTTTGGAAGTGTAAGGTTGCAAGAGTTATTGTCATCTCTAGGTTGTTGTGTAGTGTCAGCTCTATTTGATAAATGAATGTCAATGTTAGACATAAGATTGGTGATTGCACATGCTACAACATTGCAGTGGTCCATTTTGCAAGATTCCAGTCTTTCACATTCCTTCCATTGCATTATGCACCTCCATAAGTTAGAAAAATCATTTACATTGAATTTTTAAATGAAAATCCCTTTATTCAATTGAAAATGGATGACGAATGCCCACTCCCACCCGTTATTTCTATGTGACAAAGATATCATGAATCTATGTCGGAAGCATAAGATATACAATACATTTCGAGGTTTAGAGATATGCACTCCAACAAGCCTATGATAGGGTTCGTTAATTTAACCGCTCCATGAAGTCAAGGTATAAACTTATTATTTTTTATTTTCTATATTCTATTATAATCGCATTATTATCGAAACTAACTATGTAATTGCTTGTTCATATATGTAGTCTGAGCGGTGAAGATTTCAGTTTAAAATGTATAATGTTATCATGTGTACAAGGTAGAATTTAAGTCATTTCTTATAATGCTATTTATATACGTAAAAAATTCTATATTAATTTGGTAATATTTTGTTTATGCATATGGTGGAGATTTGGAAGATTTACATTCACTCGACCATGCTAACTTTAGATTTGAAAGATTTACATTCACTCAAACATGTTAACTTTTTGAAGATTGTTGTTTTTCTATCATGAAAAACAATGGACTTTATTTAAACAATATTTTATATTATATATAAAATATTACACTAATAATCAAATCAAACCAAACTAAACCAAACCATACAATATTTATATATTATATATATTATTATATCCCAAATAAAAATGACCAAAAAAGCCTTATAAACACACTATTTATTTAACAACTTCTCATTATTTCACCAATATATACTTCTTCATACTCTCCCATATATTCTTTCTGCCCTCCATTACTGTTCACTTTAAATTACCGAAAAGCTTCTGGTGGACGTGAGAAGAAAGCGCACCCAAACACCAATCAGCTCGCCAGCTTTCCGTGATGGCGACTCATCGCCAACCCTCACATGATGCCGCAACCACCGCCCGTATTCTCATCGCTGAAGTAATTTGTATATGATTCCGAGCGAGGCATGGGATATCCGTAAGTCATGGGGTATCCATTCGTCATCATCATCATCATCCTCTGTTGCTGCATCAGCTCCGCCATGTGCTGCTGCTGGTAAGCACCGCCTGATATCGGCGTCGCCGCCGCTGCCGCCAGTACTTTCCCGGCGGTGGGGACACCATCAAGCCCATGACTTTTCACATCACTCTTACCCCCGGCACCATTTCCTCCACTCGCCTTCCCTTTCCCTGCGCCGTTGTCATTGCTTGTCTGGGTCCCTCCACCACCATTGTTTTTGCTTTTTACATCGCCGCCGGCGGCGGCGGCAGCGTAACCGACGGCGGCACTTTGTTTAGCTGCCGCTGTATTTTTAGGGGCAGCAGTCACGGCCTTTAGAACACTTGCATCATCATCAGAGTCACCAGCAGAATCATCAGTCTCATCGAAATCATCTTCCTCTTCATCAAATTCACTCCCATCCTCGAATTCCTGATCGAAAGCAGGCAACTTGACAGGTTTTTCTTCCTTGCCGAGTGGAATCTTCATCTCTTTCATCTCCTTTTGCAGCAGCTGAAGTTTCTGGTCCTTTCCCTCCGATCCCTTGAGGGGCTTCTGCTGTTCTTTAGCAGTATCCCCTGCAATTTTTGGAAGCAGGCGGCTGAGTTCGAAGCTGCCGCCTCCGCCTCCTCCTCCTCCGCCGCCGTTATTTTTAGCAGGCCAGAGCTCGGCGTGTTTTCCAGCCTTTCCGAGCTTCTTTATGAGGTCGGATGGATTCACGTTTCCATTAACGGTCACCTTCCCCTGTTCTGCGTCTATTACTATGGTGTAAACCCCTGGGTTTTGGCCGGATTTAAAGGCAAAATATAAAGGGGAAAAAAGACAATATAACCATGAATCAGTCAATAATTAAAATTTAATTGACAAAGAGTAAAGAGATTGGGGAAGTACCATCAATCTTCTGAAGCAGCTTCTTCACTTTTTTCCTACATCCTTCACAGTGAATGCTCACTTTTAGCACACAGGTCTGCAGTGAGAGCAAATCATAGAGCTAACAAATTAACTTTGTGGAGGAAATTTTAACAAAAAGAGCAGAATTAAGTTTAAAATCCTACACTTTCACCATGGAAGAAGAGATCAAATGGGGTGCAAATGGAGGCTTACCTGAATTTTTAGGAAGTTTAAGTCTTCTGCTTTTGTGTTCTTATTCATCTCTCCTGAGCAGAACTCAATCACAATTTTAGGAGGGAGAAGCTGGTAAGAACTGAGGAAGAGCAATGGCTAAAGCATGAAGAAATTAGCCCTCAATGGAAGCTTTAAGCCATGAAATACAGAAGGGCAACGTGTTGTTTATGAGAAAATGAGAAAGAGAGAGAGAGAGAGAATGCCGCTGAAAGCTTGAGGAGAAAGAAGAAGCAGCTGCAGCAAATGGTGTTATAGAACAGAAGTTGGGGCCACTACCAGTCTCGCGTGACAGAAATATTTAGGATCCAGTTGTTCGGTTAGAATTGGGGCTGAGCTTTTTTTGCTCCGGTGAGTTTAGACATAACCGTACTGCAGTTTTGGCTATCCGCACTCATTTTGTATGAGTTATTACGTGTCTTTTGGAAATACGTCTTGTACATGTATTTTTAGGAAAAGTGTTCAGACGAGATCTACAATTTTCGTGTTGAACACTTTTTCTAGAAATGTATATACAAGACGTATTTCCAAAAATTCGATATAGTTACGCACACGTTTCAATCAGGGCGGCAATACGTCTTGTGCGTGCATTTTTATGAAAAGTATTTAACACGAAAGTTGTAGATCTCGATGAGATATACAACTTTCAACAGATGAGATATACAACTTTCGTGTTGATCATTTTTCCTAAAAATGCACGCACAAGAAGTATTTCCAAAAGACGCGTAATAACTCTTTAAAAAAGAGTGCGGATAGCCAAAACGGTAGTGCGGATAACAATCACCAAAAATAATTATTTTGAACATAATTATTTATTTTCATTGATTTATCTTTTTAGTATAGCTGTGTTGTTTTCGGAGCGGCATTTACGACACTTCTTAGCTAAAATTTTACTTTTTAGACATTTATGATCGCTAAAATTTGACCACATTAATAACTATGGCGGCTTTTTGATGTAAACGTCATTTTTTTTTTAATAACGTTGTTCACACAAACAGATCTCCCCCCTCTCAATGTATCCTAAGGATACAATTATTATTTTGTGGGTGACACTTGACAGGAAAATGAGAAATTATGCGAAAAATAAGCCTCTTACAAAATTAACTTTTATATAGGTTTTATATATACACATGAGATGACTGGATGAGATGAAAACTAGATAAAAAAAGTCAATTGTTATCCACAGATCATAAATGGCTATCTGTAGACCAGTTTTTTTTAAGTTTACAAATTGTTATTCGAAGATCAATTTTATACTTGAGCATTCGATATCTTTGTTCTCCTGAGCAGGGTCTGACAACGAAGGAACATCTGTGACGATCTTCTGAGCATTTCAATGTGTGCACGGATCGTGATTCGTAAAATAAATGCGCGGATAGAGACCGAGTTGTTGAAGAAGGACGATTTCTTCACCGTTCATGCGATTTCAGTTTGTTTGGGAGAGAGTAACCCTAGCTATATAAATCTTGCCAAACAAACCCTAGCTATCTAAATCTTCCTCAACTCGATCTCTATCAGTGTATTTTTTTACAAATCACGATCCGTGCACACAATGAAGTGCTCGGAAGGCCGTCAGAGATGTTCCTTCGTTGTCGGGCCCTGTTGGTCTGCGGATAACAATTTGTAAAGTAGAAAAGGTTGACCTGCCGGCAGCAGATAGCCATTTGTGGTCCGAGGATAACAATTCCCTAAAAAAACATTGAATATGTTTTTTTTATAGAAGTATAAATATTTAATTGTTTGTTTCGAAAAAATTCATGTCCAATTAATTTAAAATATATATTATTATCTCTGCCGAGTGCCGTTAGTGTATATATTTGTTTAAAATATTATGCTTCTATTATTTTATCTCATATTCTAATATCCTACAAATTACATTTACAAAGGACATTGGTAAAGGTAAACCAAAAAAAAATGGATATTCGCACACCATTAATAACAATAAATCATATTTTTTGAAAATTATTCAGTGCAAATAAATCTGTTGACGACAAATCGATATTGTTAACAACAAATCAAATCTAAAAAAAATCAACCATTGAGAGGGTTTTGAGAATATGTGCTAATCAAAGTGACACAAAAGAAGAAAGAAAGTGAATGGTGAGTTCTTGCTTCTATAAAGACATAAAATGTTGTTCACCTAGTTTAGATTTTTAAATAACCAAAGTCTGATCCACGAAAGATGAAAATTCTGATTTCCACATTCATGTTTTAACCACAGAAGTTAACTGATAATCTCAATTTATGCATGAGAAAAATATGATCGCTAAATTTTCTGCACAATTATTATTTTTATTTTCTAACACTGTAGTCTCAAGAGCCTTTTATTATGTCATATTACCCTTTAAAAATTTCTCAAAGATAATAAGTTGATTATATACATCGTATATCACTTCTTTGCCGATTAAATTTATCGTGCATGCATATACTGAATAAACAAATCATTATAGAATGCGAGAAGGTTTCGGCTGAGCGCGAGAGGGAATCAGGTGGGTTTTCGACGCTGACGTGCTACTTATTGTTTGCCCGCAAAAAATTTCTTGAACTAATTTTAGATGGGAATTTTAAGTTATGTTGGTGCACGGATAACCGTTATTGATTTGCCTGTAAAAAAATTCGGAACTAATTTTAAATGAGAATTTTAAATTATGTTTGTGTGCGGATAGCAATTTTTTAAGCGAAAGATATTTTTATTATCTGTCAATCGGTCGTGTTTGTGTGCGGATAGCAATTTTTTAAGCGAAAGATATTTTTATTATCCGTCAATCGGTCGTAAAGTTTTTCTTAGTAAAATTATATTTATTTGATGTTAGTTTCCGTCGAATCATGGTGTCATAATTGAACCGAATTTGACGTGTCGATTGTCCATTGGTCACAAAGATTATTTTTTAATAAAATTCTATTTATTTGGGAGTTAGTTTTCCATCCAATCATGATGGGTTGGTTTTGGGCGCGAGATGCAGCAACGGCATGTGACCATTGATGGCGATGTGGGCTTTGTGCGGATGAGTGGGCAATCTATGGGCTTGGGCCTTGGGCCCACCACAATTTACGCACGATTGGGGCCCACCATATTTTACCCACGACTGGGGCCCACCATAATTTACGCATGATTGGACGTTTGAGGGTTGTGAGAGAGACCCGTAGGTAAAGACTATTGAAGAGTATCCGATTTTGATTTTCGTAGTGCAAATGCATAATTGATATTCTAACGTACGAATCGTGTTCTGCCGGCAGAAGTAAGCCACGGTTACCTGGGGTCCGTTCGTTTAGGCGGAATTGGTTCTTGGAATTGAGATTGAAGGCGAAATTTCAATGCATTCTGTGTTGCGCCGCAGGCACAACGTGCGGATCTTGTTCCGCCATTAGAAGTAAGCCACCATTACTTAGGTTCGTTAGTTTGGGAAGAATTGAATCTTGGAATTGAAATTCAAGGCACAATTTCAATGCATTCTGTGTTGCACCGCAGGCACAACGCGCAGATCTTGTTCCTCCATTAGAAGTAAACCACTATTATTTGGGTTCGTTAGCTTGGGCAGAATTGAATATTGGAATTGAAATCGAAGACACAATTTTAATGCATTCTATGTGGCACCATAGACACAACATGCGGATCTTGTTCCGCCATTAGAAGTAAGTCACCATTATTTGAGTTTGTTCGTTTGTACAGAATTGAATATTGGAATTGAAATTGAAGGTGCAATTTCAATGCATTTTGTGTTCCACCGCAGGCACAACGCGCAGATCTTGTTCCTCCATTAGAAGTAAACCACCATTATTTGTGTTCGTTCGTTTGGGCCGAATTGAATATTGGAATTGAAATTGACGGTGCAATTTCAATGCACTAGGTGTTGCACCGCAGACACAGCATGCGGATCTTGTTCCGCCATTAGAAGTAAGCCACCATTATTTGGGTTCGTTCGTTTGGGCAGAATTGAATCTTGGAATTGAAATTGAAGGTGCAATTTTAACTATGTTGCTCTTGTGTGCGCTTGAAGGCGGAAATGCGGAATTGGAGTTTGAAATGAATTTCATAGAATTTATTTTGAACTAAATTCAATACTTTATGATCTATATAAGAATTAAATTGCTGCGATCATTGTCCGCATGCACTTATATATGTATGGCGTTCTTCGTAAAAATAACTTATGATTTCTTAGTTTAAATTATAAATATAACTTTTGCGGCCTCGATTATATTTTTATGATTTGTAGAGTTCGATTCAGTTTGCCAAAAATATTGACCGGAGGCGGTCGATGATGCAAGCCACTTCACCGAAAAAATGAACGTCATTAGATCGTCGTAAAAGTTTCAGGGAAGCTTCAATTCATTGTTTAAAGATTGCTTGTGATCACATTTTGCCGATTCGATCCCCGGATCTCGAGAAAACAGTGTTATCGCAGTTGCCCTAAAAAACAAAAGTTGTGGGATCATCCTAAAACTATTGGAGGTGATGGTTTGTCGATCCGACTATCAGATCTTCGACAATTTTTTTCGAACAATTATTATCAAAAAAATAAAATGTGTTAGATGTCATCATTTGTAAGAAAAAACTTCAAATCATTTTGAGATCATTGCTGGCGACAATTCATCAACGGATCGCCGGATCATCGGATCTCCTGCAATCTTTGTTGGACAATTGTCGACAAAAACTGAAAATTGTCGATTTTTTTTTAAAAGTCCATTTCATCATCCCGAGGTTGCTTGTATTCATGGTTCACCTACCTAATTACCAAATCTTCGTTAATTATGGCCGATATTTTAAAATTAATCAATTTCATTTTACATACTCAATTTTATTGTCTGGCCAAACAAAAAAGAGGAGGGATTATGAAGAAGGAAAACAACAATATTTAAAAACATAAAAAATAATTAACATCAATACATATATATTGTTAGTATATATATATATAAAGAAATTAGATAATTAAAATTTAAATAGTGTAGATAATTACAAATAAGAGACTTAGTATATATAGTTAAAAAATATATTAAAATTCATATATATTCAAAATAATATATATTTAATATATTGATTATTGAATTAATATAAATTTATCTAGATATTTATATAATTATTATCATAATAAATATATATAATTAATATACTGATGAGTCGTGCACATGTTATCATGCTATAGTATTTTTGACGTTGCTTTTGTGTCCCCGCTCAAAATTATTTTTCTTCCAAACACTACGCACATGGGAACTTACATATATTCTGCTAGCTCTATGTATATTTCTTGTGTTTATACTTGATAGGGTTTCGTAAAAGCAGTTCGGTCGAATCTGAGGTTTTTGTCACGCTCACGATCGGCTCGCCAAGATGAGTCCGGCAAGCTCTCCCTTGCATAATTTCGAGCTCGTTTGGTTCCTCAAACAAACACTGGAACGTTCAGTGAGCACGCCTGCAAAGGCTTGACGCACACAAGTGTGCACTCGCAAAATGGGCGCAAGTCGCTTATGTGCGTGAGCTGCGCCCAAGCAAGGGCGCCCTCGGTCCACGCCCAACAAATGCGCACAAAGAGCGTCCACATGTGCACATGCAGCGCGCGCTGGCTCGCGCCCGACACAAGCGCCCATCGCAGCACGCGCGCGGCCAGCGCGGCACGCGCCCCCGAACTCTCCCAGCGCGCGCACCTCACGCTCACGCATGCACGTGCGTTCCATGCACGCATGGGCACGCGTTCCATGCATGCACACATGGGCACACGTTCCATGCACGCATGCGCACGCGCTCAGCGCAATGCGCTTGCCCGTCATTTTCCCAAAATTAGTGATCTAGGTGACCAAGATCATGCAACATCATTCACCGGTTCAAATTTCAAGACGACGCAATTGCCAATGTGACCCTAAGAAAAACTAGAAAATGGTCATGACTTTCTTTTGAAAAAAAAAATAATCAAGAGGCAAGGAGAGAGCTCTGAAGTTTTCTAGTGAGAAGCCTCTCTGAATTGTCATTCGGAGTTTGAAGACCTGCTTCAGCTCTCAAGTGCTACTTCAGGAGCGGTTTAGAGATCTCCTTCGAAGTGCGAGCCTTCTCAAGTGACTTCTCAAGAGCCTTCTCTCAAGCGATTTCTCAAGCGAATTCTCAAGTGATTTCTCAAGTGATTTCTCTAGCGCCTTCTCAAGTATGGACTTAACTTTACACAATGTCTGCTCTAGTGTCTTCTCCAGTCATTACTCTCGAAGCCGCTCCTATGAGTGCCAAAAAAGACATTGCATCTTTTTTACTTTTAAGTACTTGTAATATTAGAGTGGTGGCCTGTCACCCTCTCAAATATTCTAACACTTGTAACATCAAGCAAACTAGTGAAATTGGTCGGCACCGAACCGACTCAGTGTTTTTTTTTTCCTTTCCTGGTTTTTCCACGTAAAAAGATTTGCCGTCTCTGCTGTTGGTTCTCTTTTAACTGTTTGCGCGCTTGACTCACTCTCAATCTAAGACAGTTCGATTCACCAGACCGAGATATTCTAAGCGAGCCGCAACAATACTTATGCTAGATGTGCACAAAAAGGCCAAGCTTGAAAGCCTAGCCAGGGTCTGCCAGACTAAACTCATGTTAAGCCAAAGTTTGGTAATGCCTAGACTAGGGCCCAAGGGCAGGAGAGGGGACCAGATATAGGCCACTTATTGAAGTAATGGATCAGTCCGAGTTAGTCGCAAGCAAGCCCGCACCAAGGCTTCGTTTGTCGCTGTGGTGGCGGTCGTGAACACGGTGGTCATGAACTGTTGTTCGTGAACGTCCGACCTCACCTAAAAAAAACTATGCATTTTATGCTCAAATCTAGTTTATTTTATCGGTAGTGGTGATAACCTTTGTCTTGCCAAACATACAATCTATAATAATGTCGTTTTTGACCCAACTCACGAGAGCAAAGAAGCCGCGCCAAACGAAGCCCAAGTCAACTTAATAAAGTAATTATATACATATAGATACGAGTGCCCGACACGGGGCTCCGCCCCTACGGCCAAGCGCGACAGTACCCCGCCGGCGACGGCGGGCAATGTTGTCGGGAGGCCTTCGGTCGCATCCAGGCGCGCTTCGCCCGCCTCGCTCGCCTTCCCTTCGCCCGCCTCCGCACGGGCTTCGTCTGTGTTCGATGCGTTTGCGGGCTACGCCCGCAACATATACATATGAGTACTCCAAATAACCGTAAAAATATACATTAATATTACAATATTTATTTTGTAAAAAAAATATATGTATATTATTAAATTTTCATCGTCAAATTTTCAAATTAAATTTATTTGTTTTCATCATTATTTGTCAAATCAACTTTAGTAAAATTGACATGCCTAATGATAGCCCACATAGTAGGTATAAGAGCTCTACTAAAAACTTTTTAAATTTTTTGAATTTTCATAGTTACTTTTAATTTAAGAATATGATGCAATTACTTAAGTAGACATTGCACATTGTTTTTTTTTAATCTAAGTAAAAAAAACAATAAAGCTATATTTGACAAATTTGAATGCTATACCAAAGACAACTATTACCCAATAATAAAATTAAGAAAAGATGTTAGAAAACAATGAACTAAAGAAAATAAAGGAAAATATCAAACTTAAATGTTAGAGAGAGAGAGAGAGAGAGAAAGCTAAGGACTCTAGAGTAAACAATAGACAAGAGACACATAATTATCAAATGAAATTGGTATGTAATGATGACTATGGGAACAAGATAATGAATATTCACATCAACTTAATTAAACAAAGGGAATCAATGGTTGATAATGAATGGAGTGCAAGTAGGGTCTAATTTGACACTTGATTGGATCAAAATGAGGATCCAACTTATATATAAATATCAAAAGAGAAATCATAACAATTTGATGACTTCGGCTCCGTTTATTTTGACGGTGGCGTTTTGAAGCGTTGGAAATGAGAGCGGTGAGAATGGAGGGAGAGGACAGCTTTGACGTTAAAGGTCAAAAATAACGTTTTGGAACGTTGGGAATGGAGAAAGAAGTTTTATCAAACAAGTTTTTTCTGCGTTGATGTTTCCCCCCACCGCCAATGGAGAAAAAAAAGCCGAAACAAATGGTGCCTTCATCTATAATACATTAAAAGGAAAAAAAACATCATTTGGTAAAACATTCAACTTTAAGATTTTACTCCTCTTAATTACAAAATTTCAATTTTTTTTTAAATTTATGTGATTTTTCTTTTATTTTTAAAAATATGCTCTCATATAGCCAAAGTCTCCTACCTACAAAAAAAATATGCTCTCACCGTCGCTCGCAAACCCCCGTGCACACGACAAAAATGAGCGACGGGCGGAGTATAGCGCTCACGGGTTTGTGAGCAGCGGAAGCGCCGTCGCGCCGGGGCAATGTTGCGGACGGGATACTGTCATGCGGGACACTAAGGGGCCCCATGCACTGACGCGATCGAGTTATTATTGCGGTTGGCCGTAGGGGCGGAGCCCAGTGCCTATCACTCTTTAAAAATTATAAGCAAAATAATATTTATGAGGGCAGAAGGGCCATCATGATTAAATATGATAAAACAGAAGGTGTGATTGGAGATGAAAGGGTTTAAATTTGATCAACATACTATAAGTAATCTAATGGTAATTTTAAATTTAAAGGTCATTTTTAAAATATAAAGATTTAGATTAAATTTAAAGACTATTTTTAAAATATAAATCGTCACCATCATAGAATGTTTGTTTAACTACTACGACCACCGCTAAGAAAAGAAAACTAGTTTTGAACATAAAAGTGGATGACGTTCCTTAGTTGAGCTCGGGCTTTCACAAACAACGGTTTATAATCATCATGTTCAATTCATGACCGTCACCACCGTGCTAAACGGAGCCGTCTCCAACCGAGAAAGGGACCAGATGAGAGACTAGGTCTCCGTTTGGGAGGACTTATTTTCACGGGTCAAGCGGTTACTGTTGGGTATTATATCCACAATAACCTTGATTTGTAGGAAGTCAACTTTGAACCAAGATTGAATTGTTTGTGTATTTGATATGTTTTCCTAGTAATGTTCTTGTAGGTTCACATTGCTAAGTGTAAATCAATGTCAGGTCACAATGGGTCAATAAGCACAGTCTCATACAATATAATTCCTCATTGTGTGGGGTATGAGGTTGACTCATGTGTGATCTCTCAATTGGGATACACTTTATGATCAAGACATTAAAAATTCAAAGCTTGGAGTGCAGCAGTGGTCTAGAGAAAAAGAAAGAAATTTTCCTAAGTAAATTCGTCGAGATGTCTCGTGAAGTTCCGATGAATCTCGACGAATCCAGACAGAAGCCAAGTTTCTAGTTTGAAGAAGAAATTTCTGCGGCTAAGTCTATTCGTCGAATGTTCTCATGAACTCCCGACGAATATCGACGAACGCAGACAGAAGTCAAAAAGGCAGTCTTGTGAAGGAAAATGTGCGGCTAAGTCAATTCGTCGAATGTTCTCGAGAACTCCCGACGAATTCCGACGAAAAATCTAAGAAAACTTCTTTTCAGTTGTTTTCGAGAAGTCTGTCTCAGTGGCAGCTTTCGAGAAATCCTTCCTTCTCTCGAGAAGTAATTCTGTTTTCGAGAAGTCATTATTTCTTTCGAAAAGCTTTCTCTCTAAAGGTTTTTCTCGAAGTTGTTTAGGAGTTCACGAGAAGTTTCTTGCATCTCTCGAGAAGTCTTGGATCTCTCGAGAAGTCTGGTTGTAGTATTTCTCGTGACATTTGTTTTGACGACAAGTCTTTTCCGTCAGATTGACGTGACGTCCTTCCTCGTTTAAAGGTTAATCCATTTCTTTAGGCCTTCATCTATATAAGGCTTACTCTTTTAGAAGGACATAAGATTTTAGAAGAAGAATTCGCTCCAATCGAAAAGAAGATCAGAGTTCGTATTTTCTCAAAACCTAATCTGATCCAAGATCGTCGTCAAGTGCCGCGCATCGCCATTTTTGGAGTTCGATCATTTGTTATCTGATTTCGTCTCCAAGTGAAAGAAAAAGGTCGATCGATCATCGCCTCATTCGTTCTGTTTGTATTGGATCGATCGGGACCTTAGAAGATCTGATTTGTGTCGATTCGATTCTTCTTCTTCAACATCTAGCCGAAGCCATTTCTATCTCAAGAAAGAAGAAGATCCTCATCAAATTATTCAGATCTGATTGTGATTAGTTAAGTATTGTTTCAATCTCAATTTTACATTTGATTGTAGGAGAGATTGTTCTCCGAGTTGTAGGAGAGGTGTTCTCCGAGTTGTAAGAGAGGGTTCTCTCTGAGTTTGTAGGAGATTGGTCTCCGAGTTGTAAGAGTTTTGACTCTGAGAATTGTAGGATCGTTCTTGATCCGAGATTTAGTGAAGTAGTCAAGTCTAGCTGTGGTGCTAGATTGGCGAGGCCGGCAAGTGGAGTACCCAAGAACGGGGAACCACTATAAATTTCTTGCGTCGTTTGTGATTGTGATTTGCATTCTGTGTGTTCTTATTTTCAAGATTTTCAATTCCGCAAAAGATGCAGTAATCACCTATTCACCCCCCTCTAGGTGATTTTGGTTAACAACTAGATATTGCAATTGGTATCAGAGGGTCGCTGTTCTTGAAAGGTTAACACCTTGAATAGGATCTTTCCATTCTAGTTGCCAGCAAATCATGGAAAAGTGCAAGGAATCGTCTTCGTTGAAATTGCCAATATGCACTAAGGCTAATTTTCCTATGTGGAAAGAAAGAGTCAGATTTTATATGGAAGCCGCAGACCCAAGAATCTTCCAAGTCGTGGAAGAAGGACCTTATGTGCCTATGACCGCTTCTACTATTGATCCAACCTTAAAAGTACCGAAGAAAATGATGGATTTAACAAAGGATGAGATCACTCTCGTTGCTTTGGACAAAAAGGCAAAGAACATAATTGCCAGTGCAGTGGATGATTCGATGTTGCAAAACTTAATTCACTGTAATTCTGCCAAAGAAATGTGGACGTCTTTAATAGTTCTTATGGAAGGTACTGAAGAAGTAAGAGATGATAGAAGATCTCTTTTGAATCAAGAGTATGAGGCTTTCAAGCAGAATAAAAAGGAGTGCATTGCCGATGCATATGAAAGATTCTTTAAAATAGTAAACGGCCTAAGGAATTATGGTCGGGAATTTACTAATGGTGAACTAAATGACAAATTCCTGCGATCCCCAACGAAAGACTGAGATAGCAAGATAGTTGCAATCAGAGAGTTTGGAAAGTTACCAAACCTAGACCCTCAGAATCTATTTGGGAAATTATTATCCCATGAGCTGCAAATGAACATTCGCAAAACAGAAGAAGATGGGAATAGAATCTCTAGCAAGAAAAGGACCTTGGCTATGAAGACCGAGAGTTCCAGAAAAACCAGAGCTTTGTCTCCAGTTAGAGCACAAGAATCTGATGATGAAAAAGAATCTGAAGTCGGCTCCTCCAGTTCTGAAATGTCTGATGGGGAGTTTTCTCTAATCTCTCGTCAGTTTAAGAAACTGCTAAACAAAAGAAGACACATGAAGAATAAGTCTTCCTCTGAATATAGACATTCTCGACGTGATGGT
The DNA here is from genome assembly GCA_033032865.1 of Dactylorhiza incarnata. NCBI lineage: Eukaryota > Viridiplantae > Streptophyta > Magnoliopsida > Asparagales > Orchidaceae > Dactylorhiza > Dactylorhiza incarnata. Next base: position 1,670,177 of record JAWHQI010000424.1, on the reverse strand, counting down.
GATCATCACAAAAAAGGTTCTAGCAATCATGACAGGTATAAATCTAAAACTGGTAAATATATTTCTTCTGACATAGTTTGCTATTGTTGCAATAAGCCAGGGCACATGATTGCTGAATGCCCCTATAAAAAGAAAGAGGGTGGAAGAAAAGAAGAAAAGAAATCCACCCACGGGAAAAGGAAGACTGAAAAAAGTCTAGTCGCTAAAAAGACCAAAACTTTAAGCGACAGTGACTCGGAGAAATCAAGTAGTGAAGAAGAAGCCTACTTCGGGCTGATGGCTATGGCCGATGAAGAAGAAGAACCTCCATTTACTGGGAAGGTAAATTCTCACACCATCTTATCTGATTCTGAAAATGCCTCAGCTGAACAAAAGGATTATCCTTCAGATGATGACTCAAACCTCATGACCCAATATACTGAAATGCTTAAAAGCTTTGACAGATGCCGAAAGGTAGTCAAAATTCAGGCTAAGGAGATCATATCTCTCAAAGAAATGGAATCCAATTTGAGAAAGGAAGTTGAACAACTTTCTTCCTTTAAAGAGGAAAACCAAGTCTTGAAAGACAAGATCAAAAGCTCAGATGAGCTCCTTGATCGGAGAGAGAACTCCATCAAGTTCTGGAAGAACAGCTAGCCGCTGAGAAAAAGCTAGTTGAAAAATTTTCACAACCGAGAACCATTCTTCCAATCATTGATACTTTCTCTGCTAAAGCAAGTAGCAGTGGCATAGGTCATGTGGCTGGGCCAAGTAATTCTTCTAAGGGCACCCCTGCCAAGAAGAAAAATAAGAATGCTAAGAAAGCTACCATCGAAGAAAAAGGGAAAGCCCATCTAGAACAAGTGGAATTTAAGAAAGTTCTTCCCACAAATGCTTATGACATGGAAAGATCTTATGGTCACTTGACACGACCAATTAATTTTGCGCCTGTCAATGACTATAAGGGGTGGGCTCGTCCTCAATACCTCGGTCAAAGTGCTTTCAAAGCACCTTATGAAGAAGTAAATCTGAGAGATTATGGTCCTTATGTTCATGGTCCAAGTGCTGTTAGAGCACCAATAGTAAAGACTGTTGTACCTAAGCCAAAGGAGAAAGCATTACCCTGTGTGTGCTTTACTCATGAAGCATCATCATCTAGAAGGATTGCTCATGCTAAAACCAACGTTCAAAGAGTTAAGCAGGAAAATATTAAGAAAAGATACAACAGGTTTAACTGTTGGTGTTGCGGCAAAATAGGTCACTTTGCCGTAGATTGTTGGTTCAATTCTACATATTCCAAGAGACACAGCTTAACAGTGCAAGAAAGACCGCTCACAATGTTAATGTTCTTCGTGGTGCTCAACTAACAAGGGGCCAAGGACCCAAAGTTGTTTGGGCTCCTAAGGCAAAATAATTTGTTTTTGCAGGTATGTTCAAAGGCCAACAAAAATCCTATCTGGTATTTGGACAGTGGTTGTTCTCGGCATATGACCGGAACAAGAAGCCTTTTGCAAAACTTCATTCCAGTTGAGAACGGTCCAAAAGTTATTTTTGGCAGATCTGACAGAGGAATAACAAAAGGCTATGGTATGATCTCTAACGGTAATGTATCCTTTTCAGATGTAACTATGTGAAAGGATTAGAACATAATCTGATAAGCATAAGTCAACTTTGTGATAAAGGATACATAGTTGATTTTCGTAGAGATAAGTGTTTGATAAAATCGGCTGATAATCTAGAAACGATTTTATCAGGCACTCGTTGTAGAAATATGTTCTGTTTAAATTTTCTTTGTTTATCATCTTCTACACCAGTGTGTCTTTTAGCAAAAGATAGTGCATCTCTTGCTAACCAATGGCATAAGAGATTATCACATATAAATTTCAAAACTATAAATAAATTATTTTCACAAAACTTAGTTCGTGATGCGCCAAATATTAAGTGCATTAAAGATAGACCTTGTCATGCTTGTGTAAAAGGCAAGCAAACAAGAGCTACCTTTAAAAGCATTATAGGCAAAGATTCAACTAGGTGTTTATACCTACTTTATATGGACTTGTTTGGTCCTTTGCAAATTAGAAGTTTAGGAGGTAAGTCTTACACATTAGTTATTGTAGGTGATTACTCACGTTTTGCATGGGTATTCTTTCTAAAACACAAGTCAGATACGTTTGACATTTTCACTAAGTTTGTCAAGCAAATCCAGAATGAATTTGAATGTTCGGTGGTCAAAATCATAAGTGACCATGGAACAGAATTTGAATCTGGGGCCATGACAGATTTTTGTGAAAGTCTAGGTATCTTTCATGAGTTTTCCTCTCCTCGAACTCCACAACAAAATGGAGTAGCTGAGAAAAGAAATAGAACACTCATTGAGGCTTGCAGAACAATGTTGAGTGATACTTCACTACCCGAATACCTTTGGGCTGAAGCTGTCAACACTGCATGCCACGTGCAAAACAGAGCACTCATAAACAAAAACCATGAAAAGACTCCTTATGAACTACTAAAAGGAAAGAGACCAACCATCTCTTATTTTAGAATCTTTGGTTGCAAATGCTTTGTACTTAATAATGGAAAGTATTATAAAACCAAGTTTAGCGAAAAGAGTTTTGAAGGTATTTTTGTAGGCTATAGCAGCCATAGTAGAGCTTATAGAATATTTAATAAGAAAACCCTGGTTGTAGAAGAATCAATCAATGTTGTATTTGATGAAACGAGCATGCTACGTAGCAGCTCTTCTAGTGCTTCTATTTAAGTTGCAGGTTCAAAGATACAAGATATAAGCTTGGATGAGCCAGTCAAAGTTGATGCTCAAACCTTCGTCAAGATCTCTTCCCCAATCACAAATGAAGAAGAAGATCATATTGATGAAGAACCAGTAGAAGTGGAAGAAGACATTCAAGTAGCAGATGATGCTCCAGATGTTCAAACCGATGCGAGGAACCTTGAGTTCAGACATATGAGAGACCATCCTATTGATCAAACCATAGGAGATCCTCAAGTCGGCATTAGAACAAGAAGAGGTACTACTAACGAAAATATGCATTTAAGTTTTCTTTCACAGGTTGAACCGAAGAAGTTTCAAGAAGCAAATGAAGACCCCCACTGGATAATTGCAATGGAAGAAGAGTTAAATCAATTCAAGCGTTGCAAGGTGTGAACACTAGTTCCAAAACCCAAGGATAAAAATATTATTGGAACAAAGTGGGTCTACAGGAACAAGTTGGATGAAGATTGAACAATTATAAAGAACAAAGCCAGACTTGTAGCAAAAGGTTACAGACAGGAAGAAGGGATCGACTTCGATCAAACTTATGCCCCGGTAGCAAGACTTGAAGCGATCAGAATGTTCTTAGCCTATGCTACATTCAAAGGTTTCACCGTATACCAAATGGACGTTAAGTCAGCTTTTCTGAATGGTAACATAAAAGAAGAAGTATACGTTGAACAACCTCCAGATTTTGTAGATTCTGAACATCCTAATTATGTTTACTTACTGCAAAAAGCTTTGTATGGATTGAAACAAGCTCCTCGAGCTTGGTATGAGACGCTGTCTAACTTTCTTCTTGAGAACAAGTTCACAAGAGGAAAGATAGATAAAACATTATTTCTTAGGGAAGTAAAAGGCAAGATTCTGCTAGTGTAAATCTATGTCGATGACATTATTTTTGGCTCTACGGACGACAATCTTTGCAAAAAGTTTTCAAAACTTATGCAAGGAAAGTTTGAAATGAGCAGTATGGGAGAGCTGAAATATTTCTTAGGACTTCAAGTGAAACAATCTGAAGATGAAATCTTCATCTCACAGACGAAATTCACCAAGGAGTTGATTAAGAAATTTGGAATGGAGAGTGCAACCTCTATGAGGACTCCAATGAGCACAGCTATGTCACTGGAGAAGGATGAGAAAGGGAAACCTTTTGATGAAACCAAGTACAGAAGCATTATTGGCTCTCTGCTCTACCTTACTGCTAGCAGGCCTGATATAATGTTTTCTACATGTGTATGTGCCAGATATCAAGTGAACTCTAAGGAATCTCACTATACCGCTGCAAAGCGAATTTTGAGATATCTTAAGGGTACACCAAATCTTGGCTTATGGTACCCAAGAAGTAATGATAACGAGCTAATTGGTTATTCAGATGCAGATTTTGCAGGCAGTAGAGACGACAGGAAAAGCACTTCCGGAACATGCCATTTCTCGGAAGAAGGCTTATTTCCTCGAGCAGCAAGAAGCAGAATTGTGTTGCAATTTCAATAGCCGAGTCAGAATATATTTCTGCAGGCAGTTGTTGCGCACAACTTCTTTGGATAAGGAATCATCTTCAAGATTATAATTTGAAGATAAAGAATATTCCGATGTTTTGTGACTCCTCCAGTGCAATTACTATAGCAAACAATCCAGTCTCGCACAGTCGGACAAAGCATATCGAGTTAAGATATCTTTTCATCCGAGAGCAGGTGGAGAATGGGGATATGAACTTAAGCTATGTCCCTACGGATAAGCAAATTGTAGATATATTCACGAAGCCGCTGGATGAGACCAAGTTCTCTTTCTTCACAACAGAACTTAGAATGCTCAACATGGAATGATGGTCAAGTCAAGGAAAAGACAAGAAGATAAGTGGATTTTCATAAATTTTATTTCTAAGTGAAGCACAGGTTTATCATTGGTAAAGAAGAAAAATCTAAGAAGAAAAATCTAAGTCCTCATTAGACTTCTCGAGAAATATAGTTGACATCTCGAGAAATGACTTGCTTTTGATGAGTATGGATGAAGATAAAAGTTTTCGGGAAATTGACAACACTTCTCAAAAAATAAGTTTATACTTCTTGAGAAATGAGTTATCCCTCGAGAAATGCTCTTTCGGAAGAAGATCGACAGAGTTCTGGGACTTCTCGAGAGCTCAAACTACCTCTCGAGAAATGTCTTATACTTTTCGATATTTATATTTTCTATTTTTCAAGAATATGGAAAGCCAGGTACGCGTGTATTTCATTATCTTAATATTAATTAAAACTCAATTAATTGTCACATCAATCCAATCTATATAAAGACTCGAAATGAATTAAAGTTCACGCAAGGTTATTCTTTCCCCTCTCGAAAAGTGCCGACGGTTCATCTTCCTCTTTCGCAAAATCGACTTTCCAGTTCATCTCCAGACGGATCTTCTCCCGTTCCGGTTCACATTTCAAGTTCTCCTCTCGATCGATGGCTCCTTCAGGAAAACCTAAAATCGGTGTCGGCAGTGAACTTGTGCGAGAAGGTCTCCAATTGATTTCAGATGAGTTTCAAAATCTTTTTTATCTTCTAGACGCAGCTGGTCTGTCTTTCTTACTTGAACATCAATGTCGAATATTGTTTAAAGAGGTAGAGGACCTTTTTATCAACATTAAAGTACATAAAGACGGCAATAAGATGAAATCTAGTGTCGGAGATTTCAAAATCAAGATAAATCCAAAATCTCTTTCCAAGTATTTGAAGGTTCCAATGGTTGAAATTGAGGATACTCTAAGTGATGATGATTGAGCTCATGCCCTAATCTTTTGTGGTTTAGATAAAGGAACATCAACCATTCGTAGACAAAAGATGAATGATGTTGGAAAACTGCTAGTGGACATAATTTCAAAAGTATTACTATGCCATACTGACAGCCTGGGTCATGTTTCTTCAGAAATTTTCAGCTTGGTGGTAGTTGTGATTTGTGGAAAAAGGTTTAGTTGGGCAAATCTTCTCTTCAATAAGATTAAAGAAAGCATTATGAGCCCCAATTTTGCAAGAATTCTGTCACTCTATCTGAATCAGCTTAATCAAGATGTGTTTGACATGTCCAGAGGAGCTATAATTCATCATTTGAATAAAGTAGATGTTGTCACAATGAAAAGGTGGAATACCAGAATTACTAAGCCAACTGCAGATGCAGGTCCCCAGGGGAGCCTATTTCTTCAGCTCAATCAGTACCTGAGTATGAAGCTCCTGCTCCACCTCCTCCAGATGTCTCCACAATCCCAGCTCCAACTCCATCTCAGCCTCCAGCTCAGCAACAGAGTCAAGCTCAAGATCCATCTCAGTTTACAGCTCCACAAGACACCATTCCTTCAGCAGAGCCAAGTCTTCCTCCACCATCAGAAACAATTCTTCTTTCTACATCTGACCCAGTCCCTTCTGATCCAGCTCCTTCAGAACAACTTCCAGCAGATCAAGTTCCTTCTGACACTTCATCCATTCCAGATGCTCAAGTTCTGTCAGATACTCCTATGGGAGACACCTCTCTTCTACAAGAGCAGATTGATCACTTCTCACCTTCTCCAGTTATTGATGAAGACAGAGTTGATAATACCATAGCAGATGTGGTAAGTAAAATTCTCAAAGATGCAGTTGAAGAGCATAGCATTAGTGACCACTTGGCTGGGTCAGGTGCTGATTTTGATTTTCATCAGGATCTAGATGATGTTTCAGTACATGATTCATCTCCTCCCATAGTACATATTGAGGGGGAGCAAGAGCCTTGCTTTGAAGCCAACAAGGATGCTCTGAAAGAGATTGTTGATGAGGAAAGTGAGAGAATCAACATGTCTCCTGTTAAAGTTCAAAGTTCTGTTATTCTTGAAGATATTCCAGAAGATGTTCTGCCAGTTCCTATTCCTCCATCCCTTTTTGATGAAAGTACTTTACTTGGTAAAATTGAACTTATGCTTCAGAGACAAAGTGTCAAAATAGATTACTCCTTCAAGGAAGTCCATGCTAGACTTTCTGATATTGAAAAGGAAATGGATAAGAAGCTGAAAGAGTTCAAAAATAGTTCAGATCAACTTAAAGAAGTTGTCATTCAGGGTGGAAAGGCCATTGATCACACCATAGAGGGTGTAGCCACAGTTCTTGCAGAAGTTATTCAAGTCAGAAAAACCCAAGAAAACATGGCTACAAAGGCTGAGGAGAATACCTTTAAAATTATTGATGAGGTAGGACAGTTCAAGGACTCTGTTCTCCAAACCCTATCTGTAGAAGTCAGAAAGGGGGATGAGAAGATGTCTGAGTTATTAGATCAAACTCTTTTTGATTTTCATAAACATTTAACTAATAAGTTTGAGCGGTTATCCCAAGGTGTCCAGAAGCAGGTAAATGAGATAAAGGATTTCACCTCTAATACTGCTGTTTGGCTCCACCATGAAATCTTTCCTGATTTGGGTATTAACTCTGCTCAACCTCCTCCTCATTTTGATCAAGCTCTATCTGATGCTCCTCAAATTCCTCAATTTTCTCCAAGTCCAGCAGGGCAGTTTTATGCTAATCCTTCAGTAGAGACTCACTCCTCCATGCAATATTCAAGGAAAAGGAAGTATGGTGATGGACCTTCTGCAAGTAGGTCTGTTCCTGGTTCCAGTTCAGCAGGTTTTGGCAAAGCAGTGGTAAATGAATCTGAGGTTTATCCAGAACTTTGCAGTCCAGTTTCTAAAATTATCATTCTTGACTCTCTCAAGCTTGTAGAAGAAGGAAATGTAAAAGCTTCTGAACTTTACAGCACATATTAATGGAAGAAATATGAGACAAGCAGAACCAAGAGAAGAATTCATTACAAGAATTATGGGTACAACAATCCAACAGCTCCAGAAGCTCCTCTCAAGTATCATCCAAAGCCATATGCTTACTTTGAAAGGCAAGAGATGTTGAGAAAGAGAAATGCAAATATCTGAAGACAAATCTTTGAAGATCATCAAAACTTTATTTCGATATGCCTGTGTGAACATTAATTCATTAGAAAATCTTAAATCTAAATATAGTTTTGGTTTTAATGTGACAAATCATTTACTCATGTTTAGATATTAATGTTCTTTCTAGTATATCTTTTTGTATTTTATATTGATACAATTCATCCTGGTAAGTAGGGTTCTGACTTCTACAAATAGGGGGAGATTGTTGGGTATTGTATCCACAATAAAATTTATTTGTAGGAAGTCAACTTTGAACCAAGATTGAATTGTTTGTGTATTTGATATGTTTTCCTAGTAATGTTCTTGCAGGTTCACATTGCTAAGTGTAAATCAATGTCAGGTCACAATGGGTCAATAAGCACAGTCTCATACAATGTATGTTGAAACCGGCAACCGGTCTCCTGAGATAGGACCCACTGGGGGTTGTAGCCGACGCTTACTTCTCCCTCCCTAAACTATCTGACTGGTGGATGAGAAAAATGGAACAGACCCAAGGCTGCAGCTAGGAGGTTCCTCCACACACCCAGAAGATCTTAGAGAGCTTCCCCTCCCAAACCAAAGTTCAGCCGGGCACCTTGGAGGGCACTAGCAGCCAACCAAGACTAGCCTAGAGGAGAGGACTCTCAAAAAATCCGGTCTCCTCCAAGGTGACCTTAAGGGTCTATTTATAGATTTTTCTAGGCTGGTTTGCAAATAACATGAATCCGCCTTTTAATTTTACTAGCCGCACCCCAGATTGGTCTGCTAATAGCCCAACTCCGCTGTTCTGAAGGGCTATTTGCAGCCCATAAGGGGCAACATGGTAATTTCCTCCTTAAAGCCCTTGGGGGCGAGTGGTTCATGAGGGCACCACTCGCCAAGCTCTCGTGTGACTGGGCGGATGCTTACGCCTAGGGGCGAGTGGTCCGGAAGGGTACCACTCGCCGATTTCCTCTTCTCGCCCTATGGTTCACCACCTACTTACCTGGGGGTCCTTCCACCTGCCTCAGCCTGGATGAATGGTCTGGCTGACCTAGATCTCGCCGATGGGCTTGAGGGGCCAACTCAGCGAATGCGGGTTGTACACAATCCCTGCTCTTTGCGAGTGGTTCCTACGCTCGGAAAGAACAGTCCAACTTGGTATTCGGTGAGTGCTTGCTGACTGGACCCATAAGATTCGGTGGGTCCCACTGTCACCCTATATATATACTTCTCGGTGTCAGATTTCTCTGGAACGCTTCCATTCCTCGGCTTGGAGATCCTTCTCTCCCTTGACCTTTCACCGATTTCAATGTCCCTTCACAAGCCTTCTGCGAGACCCCTCTCGCAGGGAATGATTGAGCGCCTGGCTGCGGCCCAGAGCACAACTGCCCCCAAGACGGCCAGGTTTGCTCCTTGGCTTACGTCCAAGCGTGACCTGAGTGTCCCTTACGTCTCGCGTCGAGCCAAGGCGATTCGGCTGAATCGTCAGGGAGGCGAGACTGCCTTGGAGTCTCCGGCGAACGCTCCTCCGGACCCCGGAACGCAGGTATGGGAATTCCTCCCGTCTCTCTGTTTAGTTCCTGCCCCCTCATCTTGCAATTATTCCGACCATTCGCAGGGGATCTCGGTGATTGAGGATGGCCGTGGGGCCATTCCGAACAGTGTTGTGGTGCCACCTCTTGCGGATGCGAGGCCTCCTCCAAATCTGGATCTTGCTCCTCCACCCCCTCCGGGCGAGACCACACAGCAATCTGGTAAGTTATGAATCCTTGTCCTGCACGTTGTGCGTTACTGACCATTGTTTTCTCTTTTCTAGCCCTCAACCCTGACCTTCCGCCGCGGGACACCGTTCCTCCGGGTTCCTTTTTTCAACAGAACCCCTCCGTTCCCGCGAATGAACAGAGGATCTCCCCTGAAAGGGAACTCGGTCAGCAAGACCGTGTAGATGACCACGCGAATGCTTCGGTTCCTTCGTCACAGCCCTACCGCCCAGGAAAAGGAAAAGTACTACCTCCCGCCGGATTGTTTAAATCGCACCCCCATTCGTCGCGTCCCCCAGGTCATGGGGACCCCATACTAGGTCAGTGTCCTCATCCGCATTTAGCGCATTCGCTTTGTTTAACGCGACTGACCTGTCCGTGATCTCGCAGGTTATCGGGAAGCCTCTCCCTTTGGGTCCTACCACGAGGGGGGAGACGGGATGCTCTCGCCTCTCCCCTCTCCCGGGGACTTCTCTGACTATCTTGGCGATCCCTCAGATCATGCGACCCTGAAGGAGCGACTCACGGAGGTCTTGGGGAAGCTTATCCATATTCAGCGAAACATCGCCGACCAGGTGGATGATGTGCGGATGGAGGTCACGCGCAAGCTGAAGGACCTTCGGAAGGACTATTCGCGCCTCCTTACAGTGGTGGAGCGTCTGGGAGGTGAAGGAGGGGAGCTGTCTCCCGGGAGGCATGCTGCGCGAGCCCGGGACCAGCTTCAGCTGGCGTCTCAGGAGATCACCTCCATGCTCGCGTATTATCGCCCGCGAATGCCCCCGGAGGCTGGGCCGCGAGGGCATGGCCGGTGGTATTGGGAGGAGCGCTAGTCTGGTCATCATTCGCCTCTCTTTGCATTTTCTTTTTTCTTATTCAGTTTATGGTGCTGTAGAGGTTGGACTTATTTTATGTCTGTAATAATTTACTCTGTGCTTTGCGAGTGCGTTTTCCGCTTATATTTCTCGCAACTTGCTTGGGTATGCCGAATGATGTCTTACAGTAGAATGCCTTTCCAACCTTGTTGTGTAGCCATAGGGCATTCGTCTTTAATGGGCGAGAGGGGCCGGCCCGGATTCCGAGGCACCGGGAAGGCGCGATGGCTATCCGCACACCCGTTGCCTCGAAAGCCCAAGCTGTTGAAATTGTTGAAGTGGAAGTGAAGGAGGCTTTTGGACCTGGGCGGTCTGGGAGGAGGTCGGGCGGTCTGACGTGACCGCACGACCTGGCGGTCTGCATCTGCGGTCTGGCTGATCTAAGCCTAGCTGCAGTCTCCCGGGTTGACCGCTGGTCTTGTCCAAAGTCTGCTGAAGGAGCCGCACGGTCTGTGCGTGACCGCGTGGCGTGCTGTCCTCTTCAAGGCTGTGGCGGTCTGGTGTGACCGCACAGTTTGATCCAGGTTATCTCCGGAATGCGGTCTAGTAGCTGACCGGGCTTTCTGGGGGTATTCGGTGACTAAGGGTCTTAGTCACGCGGTCTCAGTTCGCGGTCTCAGGAGGAGACTGGTATGCGAGCTGGTTGCTGTTCGCGGTCTCAGAAGGAGATCGGCATGCGGATAGGAGTTCGCGATCTGATGGCGAACTGACTGTGTTCGCGGTCTCGTGCGAACACAGGTGGTGAATAGCTTCAGGCGGTCTGGCGAGCTCTTTGTGGAGTCGCGGTCTGCTGTGAGAGTGGCGGTCTCTCATGGCGACATTGAAGCTGGTGGGTTCACCAAAAATGAAGCAGAAGTAATGTTGCTGATCGCGCAGTGTGACCGGCTAGGTCGCGCAGTCTGGGGAGTGGTGATCCTATCTCTAGGGTGGTGACCAGATCAGGTCTCACGCCTATAAATAGGAGCCACTGTTGCAGCAAACAATGACACACCAAGTGTAAGCTGAGTTCGCTCTTGTTCTTGCGGTCTGTTTATTTCTGACCGGGCGGTCTCTGATTGAACTCTTATTGTGCAGCTTCTGCGGATAGTGTGGGCAGCAGCGATCACCTCTTCCTCTGAAAGTGTTCGGGCGGTCTGCGGCTTGGAGTTGTGGTGCTGGAGTTCGGGAGAATCAGGAGGTCGAAAGAAGGGAGCGGTCTGTGCAGCGGTCTGGTGGTGTTCTGTGGTCGGCAGAGAGTTGCGGTCTTGCAACTGGCAGAGATCGCAGGGGAGGTCGCGCGGTTTGGGCGGTCTCCAATTATCCTCAGTTTTTTGTATTTCTCTTTGGAGTTTTGTGCTGACGAAATCATGCCTCGTCAAGCATGTCTTGCCCTGTAATTGAAGTTTGCTATCAATAAAGATCGTTTGTTTGCCTAAGATTATTTCTGGTTGTTTTGGCTTGTATCTCTAGTTGTTATTCCTGCTTGCTCTCACAAGGTCCGAGAAATTTTCACATGGTATCAAAGCTAGGTTGGAATGGATAGAGCAGTGAATAACTTAGAGTAGCCATCGCCTTTGTGAAGAAGGAACCAGAGGAAGAACAATGGAAGGTGGATTTGCAAGAGGTCTTGGGATTGAGATGCTTACATCGACTAACTTTAAGAAGTGGAAGTCGTGTATGCAGAGCTATCTTCTAGGGGAGGACCTCTGGGAGGTTGTTGGAGGAGATGCGACAGAAGAGGTGAAGGCAACAGAAGCGGGTGATAATGGTCCGGCCGTGAGGGCGTGGAGAAAGACCAATGCTAAGGCCGAGTTCACTTTGAAGCGTGTCATTTCACCTGATCTATTTGATCACATTGTAGGGTGTGGATCAGCTGCCGAGATCTGGAGAGCCCTGGATGGGCTGTTTAACAAGAAGAATGTAGCGAGGCTGCAGTTCTTGGAGAATGAGCTGGCAAGGTCGGCTCAGGGCGATCTTTCTATCTCCACTTTCTTTCTGAAGATGAAGAACCTCTGCGCTGAGATATCAGCACTGGATCCTGATGAGCCAATTTCTGAGGCGAAGCTGAAGAGGCACATCATCTGCGGCTTGCGGAAGGAATATGTGGCCTTTGTGACGTCGGTGCAGGGTTGGGCTAATCAACCATCTCTGATAGAGCTGGAGAATCTGCTAGCGTCGCAGGAAAGTCTGGCAAGGCAGATGGCGGGGGTGTCCGTGTCTGGGGGAGATGGCGAGGTTCTCTTCTCAGGGAAGAAGAAGAAGTGGGATAAGAAGAAGAAGACCGCTGGAGGCTATGGGCCATCAACTTCTGGACAGCAGGAGAGGGGCTATCCTCCTAAGGCTGAGGAGAAGAAGAAGAAGGAAGGTTTCAAATGCTACAAATGCGGGAAGGTTGGGCACTTCAAGAAGGACCGCAGGCTGAATACTCAGCCAGGGCATGGTGCTGAGAAGGAGGAAGCACCGACCAGACAGGTTGATGGAGGATGGGGAGGATCCTTCTCGGCTTCTGTTGGAGCCTCGGTTCCTATCAACTATCAGGAGGACTGGATCGTGAACTCGGGGTGTGGTCATCACCTCACCGGAGATGGGTCAAAGCTTTCTTCAGCGGAGCCCTACACAGGTAATAATGCTATCATTACTGCAGATAATACTGTGCATGCAGTCGAGAAGGTCGGGGCTGTTTCCTTGGGCAGTGATAGAGGGCCATTAACCTTGAAGAGTGTCTATCATGTGCCCGGTATGAGGAAAAACCTCTTCTCCGTGACCAACGCTGTTGACGCTGGGTATCACGTTCTGTTCGGCCCAACAGAAGTGAAATTTCTACGTAATGTAGAGGCCGTGAAGGCCGAGGTCGTCCATGTCGGGAGGAGAGCGAAAGACTTGTTCATTTTATCGACAAGTTCTTATGTCGACAAGATGAAGACGAATGATGGTGCCATGATATGGCATGAGAGGTTGGGGAACGTAGGGATGGATAAGCTGAAAGCTATGGCGGTGAGAGGTCTGGTCAAGGGCCTGCCAAATATATCCTCCTACGGTGAAGGTCATGTTTGCGAGGGATGTCAGTTCGGCAAGTCTCATCGACTGCCGTTTGATAAGTCGCGGACAAGGTGTAGTGTGCCGTTGGAGTGCATCCACGGTGACTTGATGGGACCAACTGCTACCCCAAGTCTCGGAGGCAGCAGGTATATGCTGGTGTTGATCGATGATTACACCAGATATGTATGGGTTTATTTTCTGAAGGAGAAGGCGGAGGCGTTTGCCAAGTTTGTGGAGTTCAAGGAGCTCGTGGAGGGTCGGCTGAATCTGCGGATCAAGAAGCTGAGGACGGACAACGGAGGGGAGTTCACCTCTGCTGAGTTCTCCAGTTTTTGCAGTAAGGCAGGCATCCGGAGGGAGCTCACTTGTGCTCATACTCCACAACAGAACGGAGTTGCAGAGCGGAAGATCCGTCATCTGACGGAAACCTGCAAGTGTTGGCTGCATGCCAAGAGTATCCCAAAGTCCTTCTGGGCTGAGGGAATGTCTTGTGCTGCCTACGTCATCAACCGGATGCCTCTGAGCCCCATCAACATGTTAACTCTGCATGAGATGATGTTCAAGGAGAAGCCAAGCGTGGCACACCTTCGGGTGTTTGGATCCACCTGCTATGTGCACGTTCCAGATGCGCTTCGTACGAAGCTAGATGCGAAAGCAAGGAAGCTAGTCTTCGTGGGATACGATGAGCGCAAAAAGGGATGGAGGTGCATGGACCCGGAGACGCGGAGGTTTGTTGTATCTCGCGACGTCGTGTTCGACGAGGTGACATCTTACAAGGGGTCTTCTGATGTGGAGCTACCAGAGAGCAGGGTGGAGGTGCCAGAAAAATCTGTGGAGGATCTTCAGGTAGAGCTACCTGCTTCACCAGGTGGTCCATCAGTTTCTAGTTCTGAGACGGAGGCTTCTGGTTCAAGGAGCAGGGGGAGCGGTGCTCCTAGCACGTCTGGAAGGGGAGCTAGAGAAGAAGCAGCTGGAGACAATGCGGTTCATGGGAATGAGCTGAGGAGGTCGAAGCGAGCGATCACCGTCCCTGATCGCTATACAGGAGGAAACGCAGTGAGCTTTGTCTCATGTTTCTTCGCTGGTCCCTTGGATGAGAGGGAGCCGTCGAGCTTTGAGAAGGCCAGAGGCGTGAAGGAGTGAGATATTGCGATGCAAGAGGAGATGGAAGCTCTCGAGAAAAATGAGACCTGGTCTCTAGTAACCAAGCCAAAGGGCACCACTCCGGTGACATGCAAGTGGGTCTACAAGCTCAAGAAGAAGACTGACGACAGTATCGAGCGGTACAAGGCTCGCCTTGTGGCTCGGGGGTTCTCGCAGCAATACGGTGAGGACTATGAGGAGACATTCAGTCTGGTGGCAAAAATGACTTCAGTTCGGTTTATCATTGCCTTGGCGGCGTTCAATGGATGGAAGATTTGGCAGCTCGACGTCAAGAATGCCTTCTTGTACGGCGAGATCGACAAGGATATCTTCATGGTCCAGCCGCCAGGTTTTGTGTCTGAGGATTTTCCGGAGCATGTCTGCAAGCTAAAGAAGGCCCTGTATGGGTTGAAGCAAGCGCCGAGGGCGTGGTACGGGAAGATCGCAGAATATCTCCTATTCTGTGGGTTTTGTGCTTCAGACTCAGACTCAAGCTTGTTCGTCAAGAAGAGCGGGGAGCTTCAAGTTATCGTGCTGCTTTACGTCGACGATATGATCGTGACGGGGAACTCGAAGGAGGAAGTAGCTCAGCTTCGGGCCGAGCTGGCTATCAGGTTCGAGATGAAGGACTTAGGTAAGCTTCACCATTTCCTTGGACTCGAGGTGCAGAGGAAGGAAAGTGGAGTGCTGGTGTCTCAGGCTGGATATGCGGAGCGAATCGTGGAGCGATTCGGCATGAAGGAAGGGAAGTGCATCTCTACACCTCTGGAGAAGGCTATGAAGCTTCGGAAGGATGAGGGGAGGATTATGCAGGATCCGTTGGTGTTCCGAGCTCTGGTTGGGAGCTTGATCTATCTGACGATCACGAGGCCGGATATTGCATATGCAGTAGGCAGAGTGAGTCGGTATATGGCGGAGCCACGGGTACCTCATCTGCTAGCGGCCAAGAATATTCTGAAGTATGTCAAGGCGACCTCGGACATGGGTCTCTTATACAGGAGGGATGCGGGCTTCGAAGTGCATGGATACATGGATGCTGACTACGGGGGAGATTCGGATGATCGGAAATCGACATCTGGATTCGTCTTCATGGCGGGCCCTACAGCTATATCATGGTGCAGCAAGAAGCAGGATTCCGTATCGGTCTCCACCACAGAAGCGGAATACAAGGCTTCGGCCTTGGCAGCTCAGGAAGCCATCTGGCTTAGGAGGTTGGTGGGAGACGTCCACAAGGAGGTTCGGGAGCCGACTCTGCTACGCGGTGACAACGAGAGTGCTCTCAAACTGGTAACCAATCCAGTTTGTCACGCGAGGACCAAACATATCGAGATCGAGCACCACTTCATACGGGAGAAGGTGTTGGAGGGATCTCTCTCGGTCGGGCATGTGCGGAGTGCGGACAATGTCGCGGACATCTTCACAAAGGTGCTGGCAAAGGGGCCGTTCACACGGCTAAGGGAGCTAATTGGGCTGGTTTCCACTTCCCACTTCAAGGGGGAGTGTTGAAATTGTTGAAGTGGAAGTGAAGGAGGCTTTTGGACCTGGGCGGTCTGGGAGGAGGTCGGGCGGTCTGACGTGACCGCACGACCTGGCGGTCTGCATCTGCGGTCTGGCTGATCTAAGCCTAGCTGCGGTCTCCCGGGTTGACCGCTGGTCTTGTCCAAAGTCTGCTGAAGGAGCCGCGCGGTCTGTGCGTGACCGCGTGGCGTGCTGTCCTCTTCAAGGCTGTGGCGGTCTGGTGTGACCGCACAGTTTGATCCAGGTTATCTCCGGAATGCGGTCTGGTAGCTGACCGGGCTTTCTGGGGGTATTCGCGGACTAAGGGTCTTAGTCGCGCGGTCTCAGTTCGCGGTCTCAGGAGGAGACTGGTATGCGAGCTGGTTGCTGTTCGCGGTCTCAGAAGGAGATCGACATGCGGATAGGAGTTCGCGATCTGATGGCGAACTGACTGTGTTTGCGGTCTCGTGTGAACACAGGTGGTGAATAGCTTCGGGCGGTCTAGCGAGCTCTTTGTGGAGTCGTGGTCTGCTGTGAGAGTGGCGGTCTCTCATGGCGACATTGAAGCTGGCGGGTTCACCAAAAATGAAGCAGAAGTAATGTTGCTGATCGCGCAGTGTGACCGGCTAGGTTGCGCGGTCTGGGGGGTGGTGATCCTATCTCTAGGGTGGTGACCAGATTATGTCTCACGCCTATAAATAGGAGCCACTGTTGCAGCAAACAATGACACACCAAGTGTAAGCTGAGTTCGCTCTTGTTCTTGCGGTCTGTTTATTTCTGACAGGGCGGTCTCTGATTGAACTCTTATTGTGCAGCTTCTGCGGATAGTGTGGGCAGCATCGATCACCTCTTCCTCTGAAAGTGTTCGGGCGGTCTGCGGCTTGGAGTTGTGGTGCTGGAGTTCGGGAGAATCAGGAGGTCAAAAGAAGGGAGCGGTCTGTGCAGCGGTCTGGTGGTGTTCTGTGGTCGGCAGAGAGTTGCGGTCTTGCAACTGGCAGAGATCGCAGGGGAGATCACGCGGTTTGGGCAGTCTCCAGTTATCCTCAGTTTTTTGTATTTCTCTTTGGAGTTTTGTGCTGACGAAATCATGCCTCGTCAAGCATGTCTTGCCCTGTAATTGAAGTTTGCTATCAATAAAGATCGTTTGTTTGCCTAAGATTGTTTCTGGTTGTTTTGGCTTGTATCTCTAATTGTTATTCCTGCTTGCTCTCACAAGGTCCGAGAAATTTTCACACAAGCATTTTTTATTTCCTCTATAAATAGCCCGCTCAACTACCGTATTGATTACCTCACCATCCGCTCCTTCTCTCTCCTTGCGCTAGCACTCGCACTTCTCTCTTCTCTGCGATTCCCGTCTTCTTTGGTATCCGCAAGATGGGTGGCGAGACCGAAGGCAGGGCCAGGTGCGCCAGTGCATTCGTCAACCACGTCTTTGATTCTTGTGATCTATCCGAGGAAGCTTACTTAACCGCTGTCGCGGATTATGTCCCGCCAGGATTCGAAGCACGAAAGCCCGGGCCGGAGGATCGCTTAAATTCCATCTCGCCGTGTGCTCTCGCAATCCCGCTAGAGCACTTCGAGGTGGGATTTCGCCTCCCCATCTGGCCGGAACTCCGCCAGACTTTCTTATACTACGGCGTCGTGCCCGCCCAGCTCAACCCCAACTCCATCGCTATGCTGGTCGGGTACGCGTGCTACATGCGAGAAGAGGGGATTGAGTTTTCGCTACCCGTCTTTCGCAAGCTCTATACCTTCCGCTGCTCACACGGCATCTCCTTCTTCTCAGGTCAGAGCCCACTCAAGCACCAGGGTCTCCCGAACAAGAACCACGATTGGGTTCGCCGCTTCATCTTCGTCAGTGGGAGCCTCAGAAACACCCTTCTCGCCCCGGTGCAGGAGGAGGAATCGACCTTCCGGCCCCCGACTCGGGGGGGGGGGGGGGGGCACGAGGTCAAGCTGCACCTGTACATCCTGGAGCATGGGATGGACCTCGTCTACCTCCGGCGAAATGTCAACTCGTTTCCGCCTATTCCGCAGGGTGAGGATGAGTTTTCTAAACCTTCTCCATTCGTTTAGCCGTTCGTGTTCAAATACAGGCGTGCGAGACTTCCCTCTTCACCCGCCGCGCTCCTCTGGGGTTTCCGTATCTCTAGCGCAAGCCGCCGCGGATGCCTGTCGGGAAGAATCCTCCACCTCCAAGCCCAGTAGCCGGAAACGAAAAACTGGGGCGCTTCTTTCCTCCTCTTCTAAGAAGCCGAAATGCCCCCCTCCGCCAAAGGGAAGGGGGCCTTGGACGAGACCCCAGGGGCGAAAGCTCCGGCCCAGACCCTGGAGGCGGGTGCGTAGGAAGGGGGTGTTCTCCAGGCGGGATCGTCGTTGCCGCCGCCGCCATTGCCCAGGAACCACCGGAACTTCCCTCAGGGCGAGAAGTATGTGGACCCTTCAGGCGCTCCCCTGGTGAAATGGGACAGGAACTTGAATAGGGTCTCGCTCTCTACCCTTCATCCATCATGGGTAGAGAGTGACCTCGCCAGTGGTGAGTCTTACGCCATTGCGTATGCCCTCTATGGTCGGGAAGATGCCGAGGTCTTCGATGCCGAGAAGACTCAGGTTCTCGCCCACGAGACCGCTCGAGCCCTGTTGCGGGCCCTTGAGCTTGCGCATATGTCTTCGCGCCGGAGCATCAATCTGGCGCGGAGTTTGGCGGAGGTTGAGGAGACCAGGGCTGTTGTTTCCGCCGAGGCGCGCTACCTCAGGGTGAAACTGGAAGCTGCGGAGGCCCTCCTCGTCAGCCGCCCCATCAGAGAGGTATATCCCCCCCTCCCCGCGAATGACCGTTGTTGATTGCCGCACTTTCTTCTCACCATCTTCGTTTTCTCAGGACACTATGATCGCCGAGATGCTTCGCGCGCGAGTGGGCAACCTTGAGGAGGAAGTCCGGCTGGCTAAGGCCGAGGTCCAGCAGGCGCGAGAATTCGATGCCTTGGCACTCGCCTCAGGAAGCTGGGGGCACTTTTATCCCCACCATGAGCTAGAGCAGCTGATGCAGGAGAATGCTCAAAGCGTCGTGAAGCACGCGCTGCAGGTGCTGCGGCAGGCTGGGTACCTGAAGGAGGAGGCCGAATGCCTCTCTGCCCGACAGGTCGTCCCCGAGCTCTACATTCCGATCCCCTTTCCGGAAGATGAGGACGGCGAGCCGCGAGAAGATGCCCTCCTACCAGATTCGAGCGAAAGCGATGGATCTTCTGGCGAGAAGCCTGCCGACCCATGAGATGGGCCCTTTGTATTTTCTTTGTTCTCTTTTTATTCTTCATTTTTGGATGTAATCATGAACTGGGGCGAGTCCTCTTGGCACATATATATATTGGTTACAATTTTTGTGCTCTCAATTTTCCTCATTCGCTACTGTATCTCGCTAGGCTCATTAGGACGCTAGGTCACAGTGTAATTGTCTTGGCCACTCGCCGGGCGCTCGGAGGTGACCTAGGATGCCCTGCTCTTTTCGATACCCTGCTATTCGCTCCACTTGCCACCTCTGACCATTCGCCTAGGTCAGTGGTCTCACTTGGATAGGTTACATGGGAGAGGGGAGAAACTGTCTCACTGGTGTGCAGCCCTCGCGAGTGCTCCCGAGGTCGGTCTTTGAGAATCTAGGACCTGCCACCGAGTGAGCCTTCGGACCTGCCAGCTAGATGAAAGCCTGGACAGCGGGTATGCTCGGGGCCATCTTTCCAACAACATAGAATCTGCCACCGAGTGAGCCTTCGGACCTGCCAGCTAGATGAGAGCCTAGACAGCGGGTCTGCTCGGGGCCATCTTCCCATAAACTTAGAGCCTGCCACCGAGTGAGCCTTCGAACCTGCCAGCTAGATGAAAGCCTGGACAGCGGGTCTGCTCGGGGCTATCTTCCCAAAAACTTAGAGCCTGCCACCGAGTGAGCCTTCGGACCTGCCAGCTAGATGAAAGCCTGGACAGCGGGTCTGCTCGGGGCCATCTTCCCAAAAACTTAGAGCCTGCCACCGAGTGAGCCTTCGGACCTGCCAGCTAGATGAAAGCCTGGACAGCGGGTCTGCTCGGGGCCATCTTCCCATAAACTTAGTGCCTGCCACCGAGTGAGCCTTCAGACCTACCAGCTAGGTGAGAGCCTGGTCAGCGGGTCTGCTCGGGGCCATCTTCCCAAAAACTTAGAGACTGCCACCGAGTGAGCCTTCGGACCTGCCAGCTAGATGAAAGCCTGGACAGCGGGTCTGCTCGGGGCCATCTTCCCAAAAACTTAGAGCCTGCCACCGAGTGAGCCTTCGGACCTGCCAGCTAGATGAAAGCCTGGACAACGGGTCTGCTCGGGGCCATCTTCCCAAAAACTTAGAGCCTGCCACCGAGTGAGCCTTCAGACCTGCCAGCTAGATGAAAGCCTGGACAGCGGGTCTACTCGGGGCCATCTTCCCATAAACTTAGAACCTGCCACCAAGTGAGCCTTCGGACCTGCCAGCTAGGTGAGAGCCTGGTCAGCGGGTCTGCTCGGGGCCATCTTCTGGAACCTTCGAGGTTTCCTCACAAGCTGTAGCATTATTTTCACACATACAGGTTAAACAGAATATTCTCATTTCAAAATCATTAACATTACATAGTTTTTAGGGATAGAAGCGTTTGAGATCGTCACCACTCCATGTGTGACTAAGGGGTTGACCCTCCACATTCTGAAGGCGGTATCCCCCAGACTTGAGCGCCTCTTCCACGACATAGGGACCTTCCCAGTTGGGATTAAGCTTACCCACTGCGGCAGACCTTCCAGCTGCGTCGACCTTTTTGAGTACTAGGTCTCCCTTTTCGAATTGCTTGACCCTGATGTGCTTGTCGAATTACTTGGCCATCCTCCGCTTGACCTCTTCTTGGCGAATGGCTGCCAGATCACGGGCTTCTTCGATGAGGTCGAGTGAGAGCCGCAACTCCTCTTCGTTCCCAGCTCTCCAACCTTCCTCTCCATTTGTGGCGGCCTTTACCCGTGGCGTCATGACTTCAAACTCTATGGGGATGACGGCCTCGCAGCCGTGAGAGAGCTTGAAAGGGGTCTCTCCCGTTGCGGTGTTGGGGGTAGTCCTTAAAGCCCATAGGACCGAGGGGAGCTGCTCCACCCAATTGCCCCTAAGATTTTCCACCTTCTTCTTGAGCAAGTTCACGATAATCTTGTTTGCCGCCTCCACCTGCCCGTTGCTCCTGGGATGGTGGACAGATGCAAACCTGAGGTCTATTCCCAACTGGCTACAGAAACTGATGAACTTCTCGCTGGCAAATTGTGGGCCATTATCTGTGACGATGGCCTGCGGAAGCCCATGTCGACAGATGATCTCCCCCCATATGAAGTTGTGGACCACCTGGGAGGTGACCTTGGCCAGCGCCTTGACTTCCAACTACTTAGAGAAGTAGTCGATCATGACCAAGAGGAATCTCCTCTGCCCACTGGCCTGGGGGAAGGGTCCTACCAGATCCATCCCCCATATGGCGAATGGCCAGGGTGCCGTGATACTCCTTAGCCTCTGGGCAGGCAAGAGCTGAAGCGGGGCGAACATCTGGCACTTCTGACATTTCTTAGCGAAGGCCGCCGCATCTCTACTCAAGGTCGGCCAAAAGTACCCCTGCCTCATTATCCTTGCCTCCAACATTCTGCTCCCCGAGTGGCTGCCACACTCGCCGGAGTGAACTTCTTCCAAGATCCTCGGGACTTCATCTTCTGAGATGCATCGGGCCAGGAGACCCGAGAGAGTCTTCCGATACAAATCCCCCTCATGGAGCACGTAGTAGGCGGACTTGTACCGGAAGCGCCTTTGGTCCGGAACCTCCTCTGGGAATTTCCCTGTTGCAAGGAAGGTAACGAAGGGATCCTTCCAAGAGGGCCGCTGCTCTATTTCCATGAGTTCCCCTTCCTTGATCGAAGGACGGAACAGATCTGTCAGGGTTCCTCCAGCTCGGGGACCGGCCTTGGCCAAGCGATCCGCCTGGGTGCTCTCCTCCCGAGGGATGCGCCTGATGGAGAAAGTCTTGAGCGCTCCAATGAGGCTTCTCACTTTGGCTAAGTATCTTATGAGTGTAGGTTCCCTTGCCTCGAACTCTCCCTTGATCTGAGAGGCTATTACCATCGAGTCGGTGAGGACCTCCACGTCATGGACTCCCAGTTCTTGAGCCAGACGCAGGCCGGCGATCACCGCCTCATACTCCGCCTGGTTGTTGGTGATTAGGAAATGTATAATGAGTGTCTGCTCGATCTTCATCCCGTGGGGGCTCTCCAGCACCACCCCTCCTCCGAGAGAAGTTTTACCCGAGGCCCCGTCAACCAGCAGCTTCCATGGAACATGACGAGGGGCTTGAACCTCCTCCATCTCGGCCACATAATCTGCCATGAAATCTGCCACTACCTGTGCCTTCATGGATAGTCGAGGGACGAAGGTGATATTGAACTAACTTAACTCTATTGAACACTTTGCGAGCCTCCCCGAGTGCTCTACTCCTTCGAAGATCTGGCGAAGGGGGTGATCAGTCACTACTTGGATTGAATGGGCCTGGAAGTATGGTCTGAGCTTTCTTGTCGCGACGACCAGAGCGAAGGCCAGCTTCTCTAAAATTGGGTACCTGAGTTCCGCTTCCCTCAAGACCCTACTTACGTAGTAGATGGGCAGCTGCTTCTTGCCTTCTTCCCGGACCAGGACGGAGCTTACAGCCTCAGTCCCGACTCCGAGGTACAAGGCTAGGTCCTCCCCCTCCTTGGGGCCCTGGAGCAGCGGAGCCTGGGTGAGCTGCCTCTTCAAGGCCTGGAAGGCCTCCTCGCATTCCTTTGTCCACTCGAATTTCTGGTTCCCTCGTAACGTTTTGAAGAAGGGGGAGCATTTCTCCCCGGCTCGGGAGAGAAACCTGCTCAACCCCGCGAGCTTTCCCGTCAAGCGCTGGACCTCCTTGGCATTCCGAGACGATCCCAACTCCATGATGGCTTTGACCTTGTCCGGGTTAGGTTCTACCCCTGAAAGGGTGAGAAGGTGTCCCAGGAACTTCCCCTTGCTGTCCCCGAACACACACTTCAGGGGGTTCAGGCGCATCTTGTACTTGCGTAGGGTGGCGAAGGTTTCCTCGAGGTCTCGGAGATGAATGCTCACGCTCTTGCTCTTCACCATGAGGTCATCTACGTAAACCTCCAAGTTCCTTCCTCTTTGCTCCTTAAAAACCCGGTCCATCATTTTCTTGTAGGTTGCTCCTGCATTTTTCAGCCCAAAGGGCATCATCTTATAGCAGTAGCATCCCTCCCGGGTGATGAAAGAGACGTCTTTGATATCCGGGGGGTGCATCCTGATCTGGTGATAACCTGAAAAAGCATCCAAAAAACTCATCACAGAAAAACCGACGGCTGAGTCAACCAGCGCGTCGATCCGAGTCAGGGGATAACAATCCTTAGGGCAGGCTTTGTTTAATAATGAAAAGTCAATACACATACGTCAGCGACCATCGCCCTTTTTTACCATGACGACATTGGAGACCCAGCCTGGATACTGGATCTCCGATACAAAACTTGCTTCAAGGAGCTTGGCCACCTCCTCGTGGATCGGTTCTTCGAGCTTGTCAGCGAAGGCCCTCCTTTTCTGTCGGATGGGGCGGGCTCCTGGCTCAAGGTTGAGACGATGGAAAGCCACGTCCGCCTCGATGCCTGGCATGTCTGCCGCGCTCCATGCGAAGATGTCCACGTTCTTCTGGATGCACTCCAGCATCCTTATCCTGTCCTCCGGGCTGAGGCCCCCGCTGACACGCACCTTCTCCACCCTTCCTTCCTGGGTGATAACCTCCATCTCCACTAATTCCTCTGCCGCCTCAAGCCGAGCCGGCTCTTCCCATCTGCCCCTCGCTTCTCGCCCTTCTACCTTGGCCTTCTCCTCTGCCGCACCTTCCTCCTCCATTGGTTCGACCTGCTCCTCCTGAGCTACCTCCATCTCCTTTCCTCGGGTACTGCCCTCTTCCTCTTCTCCCCACTTCTTCACTCCTTCTCCTGCCCCCTCCGGCCTCCTCATCTCTTCATCCATCTTCTCAGCCTCCGCCATCCAAGAGATGGTGTTGACGGCGGTCACGTAGCACTGCCTTGCCACCTTTGCATCTCCCCGGATTCGGATCTGGACTCCTCCACTATGGAACTTCAAGCACTGGTGGTATGATGAGGGCACACATCGGAAGGCACTGATGAGGGGGCGTCCGAATATGGCGTTGTAGCTGCTCGGAGCGTCAACGATGACGAACCGACAGTTCCTTGGGACCCCTCCTAACATCACCTGGAGGCCGACACCTCCCTCAACCTCCTTCCTTTCTCCTGAGAAACCAAACAGCGGCCCATCAGAGGCCTGCACCCTCTTCTTCTCCACCTCCATCGCATCTAAAGCCTTCTTGAAGATAACATTCACCGAGCTCCCATTGTCCACCAGGATCCGTGAGACCGTGAAGTTTTCTATCGCCGTCTGGATCACCAGGGCGTCACAGAACGGATCCTCATAATCGGGCATGTCTTCCGAGGAAAAGGTGAGTTTTTTTGTGGGGGGTGGGGTCTGGGAAGTTGACGCGACATCTCTCCAGAACATTGCCTGGAAGCTCCTCTTGTGAGAGGCCTCTATCCCAACCCCACCATGAATCACCCTGATTCCCCCTGGCTCCTGTATCCGCCCTATCCTCGCATCGGTCCTCTTCCGCCTCTGGGAGCACTTCCTCGATCCTGGCCTGCTGTCGCCGTGGCTGACCTCTCCCTCTCATCTCCAAGAATTCTGGGCAGGTGGCGGTCGCGTGACCTTCTTCCTGGTGAAAGTCACAATAGGGAAACGCCACCCTGTCCCCTCTTCCTGCTCTTCCTCTCCCTCCTCTGGCTCCTCTACCTCCTCTTCCTCGGCCTACTGCCATAGCTTGCTCCCTTGGGGGGTGAGGGGGTCCGGGGCCTTGCCTCCACCCCAGATTTATTCCCCCCGTCTCTCTTCCTTGGTACCTCCCTTCCTGACCTCTCGCTGGTCCTTCCTGGTGCCTCCAGCCCAACCTGTTGTTGGGCTCTTGATTCCTCCAATTCCGAGGCGGTCTTTCGAACCCCTGACCCCTGGGTTTTTCTCGCCTTCTTCCTTCTTGCTGTCTCACCTCAGGCTCGCTCATCTTCGCCAACCTTTTGTAGAATTCTGGGTTGGCCGCCTCCCCTTCTATCTCCTCCGCTGCCCGCTCCATAAACTCCTCAAAGGAGAGAGGAGCCCTTCTCTTTAGGTCCATCTTGAAGAACCCATCTCGCAACCCCACGATGAATGCCATCTTGAGGGCGAACCCTGACACCTCCTGCACGAGGTGTATCTCCTCTTGAAATCTGTCCACATAGTGTGCCAGTGATTCCCCCTCCCTTTGCCTGATCTTGAAGAGAGCCTCCGCATCCTTCTTTCTCTTCTTCGACGTCGAGAAGCGCGCCGGAAGCTCCGGCGCAGATCGTCGAACGCGTAGATGGAACCTACGGGGAGCTGGTGGAACCAGTCCCTAGCTTTCTCCTTCAAAGTGGTCGCGAAGAGTCGGCACTGAAAGGCATCCGTCATGGGCAGAATTGAAACCATGTCCTCAAACCATTGCAGGTGTACGACTGGGTCGTCCTTGCCAGTATAATAGGACATCTCCGGCCCCCGGAACCCCTCTAGCACTGGGCCGAGAGGATCATCTCGCAAAAAGGGCTTCCTTCCCCTGCTCGGCGAGTGGTCCTATCGCGCGGAACCAGCTCGCGGACCTCAGCACTCGCCGGGCTGCTGAATAGCTGCCGCCCGGGGAGATCTCACGCGCTTCCTTCCGCTGGCAATTCCTTCCCAGGTCGCTGCCCCGGAGCGTTCTCGCCGATCTGCTGGGGCAGAACCAAGGGAACTGCCGGCGTCTCGCACTCGCTTCTTCCTGCGAGAACCATCTGCAGGACTTCTCGCTTGAACTTCTCGAACATATCCAGCCACTCCCCTATCGCTGGTGACTGCGAGTGGCCCGAGTCAGAACCATTTCCCCCATCTCCTGTCATCCGACCTAGCTTGAGATTTTCCTTCACCGGCTACGGTCCACGCTCACCGCACCAAAAATGTTGAAACCGGCAACCGGTCTCCTGAGATAGGACCCACTGGGGGTTGTAGCCGACGCTTACTTCTCCCCCTAAACTATCTGAATGGTGGATGAGAAAAATGGAACAGACCCAAGGCTGCAGCGAGGAGGTCCCGCCACACACCCGGAAGATCTTAGAGAGCTTCCCCTCCCAAACCAAAGCTCAGCCGGGCACCTTGGAGGGCACTAGCAGCCAACCAAGACTAGCCTAGAGGAGAGGACTCTCAAAAAATCCGGTCTCCTCCAAGGTGCCCTTAAGGGTCTATTTATAGATTTTTCAAGGCTGGTCTGCAAATAACATGAATCCGCCTTTTAATTTTACTAGCCGCACCCCAGATTGGTCTGCTAATAGCCCAACTCCGCTGTTCTGAAGGGCTATTTGCAACCCATAAGGGGCAACATGGTCATTTCCTCCTTAAAGCCCTTGGGGGCGAGTGGTTCATGAGGGCACCACTCGCCGAGCTCTCGCGTGACTGGGCGGATGCTTACGCCTAGGGCGAGTGGTCTGGAAGGGTACCACTCGCCGATTTCCTCTTCTCACCCTATGGTTCACCACCTACTTACCTGGGGGTCCTTCCACCTGCCTCAGCCTGGATGAATGGTCTGGCTGGCCTAAATCTCGTCGGTGGGCTTGAGGGGCCAACTCAGCGAATACGGGTTGTACAATGTAATTCCTCATTGTGTGGGGTATGGGGTTGACTCATGTGTGATCTCTCAATTGGGATACACTTTATGATCAAGACATTAAAGATTCAAAGCTTGGAGTGCAGCAGTGGTCTAGAGAAAAAGAAAGAAATTTTCCTAAGTAAATTCGTCGAGATGTCTCGTGAAGTTCCGATGAATCTCGACGAATCCAGACAGAAGCCAAATTTCTAGTTTGAAGAAGAAATTTATGCGGCTAAGTCTATTCGTCGAATGTTCTCATGAACTCCCGACGAATATCGACGAATGCAGACAGAAATCAAAAAGGCAGTCTTGTGAAGGAAAATGTGCGGCTAAGTCAATTCGTCGAATGTTCTCGAGAACTCCCGACGAATTCCGACGAAAAATCTAAGAAAACTTCTTTTTAGTTGTTTTCGAGAAGTCTGTCTCAGTGGCAGCTTTCGAGAAATCCTTCCTTCTCTCGAGAAGTAATTCTGTTTTCGAGAAGTCATTATTTCTTTCGAAAAGCTTTCTCTCTAAAGGTTTTTCTCGAAGTTGTTTAGGAGTTCACGAGAAGTTTCTTGCATCTCTCGAGAAGTCTTGGATCTCTCGAGAAGTCTGGTTCTAGTATTTCTCGTGACCTTTGTTTTGACGACAAGTCTTTTCCGTCAGATTGACGTGACGTCCTTCCTCGTTTTAAGGTTAATCCGTTTCTTTAGGCCTTCATCTATATAAGGCTTACTCTTTTAGAAGGACATAAGATTTTAGAAGAAGAATTCGCTCATATCGAAAAGAAGATTAGAGTTCGTATTTTCTCAAAATCTAATCTGATCCAAGATCGTCATCAAGTGCCGCGCATCGCCATTTTTGGAGTTCGATCATTTGTTATCTGATTTTGTCTCCAAATGAAAGGAAAAGGTCGATCGATCATCGCCTCATTCGTTCTGTTTGTATTGGATCGATCGGGACCTTAGAAGATCTGATTTGTGCCGATTCGATTCTTCTTCTTCAACATCTAGCCGAAGCCATTTCTATCTCAAGAAAGAAAAAGATCCTCATCAAATTATTCAGATCTGATCGTGATTCGTTAAGTATTGTTTAAATCTCAATTTTACATTTGATTGTAGGAGAGATTGTTCTCCGAGTTGTAGGAAAAGTGTTCTCCGAGTTGTAAGAGAGGGTTCTCTCTGAGTTTGTAGGAGATTGGTCTCCGAGTTGTAAGAGTTTTGACCCTGAGAATTGTAGGATTGTTCTTGATCCGAGATTTAGTGAAGTAGTCAAGTCTAGCTGTGGTGCTAGATTGGCGAGGCCGGCAAGTGGAGTACCCAAGAACGGGGAACCAATATAAATTTCTTGCGTCGTCTGTGATTGTGATTTGCATTCTGTGTGTTCTTTATTTTCAAGATTTCCAATTCCGCAAAAGACGCAGTAATCACCTATTCACCCCCCTCTAGGTGATTTTGATTAGCAACTAGATATTACAGTTACGACCACATGAACCGAACCTTAATTAAGGTTCGGTTCATGCGGTCGTAACCGCTTGACCGGTGAAAATAAGTCCCTCCAAATAGAGACTATGTTTTTAATTTCTTTTTAAAGCTTTTTATTCTTTATTGTGGATGTTTTTTATTCTTTATTTTTAATGTTAATGTACATATAAAATAAACATATATAATTAATATACATATCTATATAAATATAAATTAATTTTTTTTATCTTTTAAAATTTAAAGTTGGTGATATATTTGTAATATATATATACACGAGTGACATGCACGGGGCTCCGCCCCTTTTGCCAAGCGCAATAGTACCGTCCGGCACCGGCGGGCTTCGCCCGCCCCCGCTGGAACATATACATATGAGTACTCAAAATGACCGCACAAAAAATTTAATTAATATTTTATAAAATTTTTTTCAAAAACATTTATATTTTAACAAAAAAATCAATTTAAAGTAGGTCTAATGATAACCTGTGTACAACCATCATATTTCCCGAGTCGGTGTGACCCGACCCGGACGAGACCAAGACAATCCAAGGTGGTCGAGACGGTCGAAACCGATCAAGACAAGAAGAGGCCGCGGGAGAGACGGAGGAAGCACCCGCTACCCCGGCTCCCTTGGGTGGGTAGGAGAAATCCTCCCACTCAGGCCCTTTGCGAGGGGAGTGGGAGGAGTGCTCCCACTCACCAGGCGAGTGGGAGCAGCTCTCCCACTTGCCGAGCGAGTGGGAGAGGCTTCCCACTCGCCGGGCGAGTGGGAGGGGGCCTCCCACTCGCCGGGCCTCCCACTCGCCCGGCGAGTGGGAGGGCGGCTCCCACTCTCCGGCCGAGCGAGTGGGAGAGGCTTCCCACTCGCCGGGCGAGTGGGAGGGGGCCTCCCGCTCGCCGGGCCTCCCACTCGCCCGGCGAGTGGGAGGGGGCCTCCCACTCGCCGGCCGAGTGGGAGGGGGCCTCCCACTCGCCGGCCGAGTGGGAGAGGGCCTCCCACTCGCCGCCCCCTTAGGGGGCGAGTGGGAGAGGCCTCCCACTCACCCGGTATGGGTGGGGAGATCAGTATGACCTCCCGCGAGGGGGGGAGTGGACACCTCGAGTCCCACTCGCCCCCCCTCGCATGCGTGATCAATGGCGGTCATGGTTGGACTGCGGATAGCAGGATTTTCGCTATCCGCAGTCCATTTTTTGGGAAGTCTATAAATAGACCCCCATGGGCACCTTGGGAAGGGTTGGTTCCTACCCCCTCCCTCGCGTGTGAGCAAGCACTACCCCTCCCCTCCCCCTGTCATTGAAGGTGGACGGTGAGGTGATCCTTAGTGCCCTCCAAGGTGCCCAGGCTCAGCATTGGCTTGGGAGGAGAAGTTCCAAGTGAGCTTCCGGGTGTGTGGTGGGACCTCCGCGCTGCAGCTTAAGGGGTCCATTTGTGGATTCAAGTGTTCATCAAGTCCAAGTCTTCCAGTTCCTAGTGACCGGTCAAGGGTCTAGGCTTAGGTCAAGTAAGGGTTAGTCGCAACCCCCTTTCGAACGCTGAGACCGGGAAACTGGTTTCAACATTCTGGTGCGGTGAGCGTGGAAGCGACTAGTTCGGAAAACTCTGAGCCAAGTCTCATGGCTGGAAGCGACGAGTTGGGAGACCCGCCTCCACCTTGCGAGTATGTGAAGAAGAGCGACTTCGACGAATTTAGCAAGAGGATCCTGGAGTTCATGCAGGCCGCATCCTCCGCTCGCGGCGAGTGCTCAACACCACCTGCATCTAGGATCCCCTCACTCCCCCTAGTGGAAGTGAGAAGCAGTCAGCAAGAGAAGGGGCCATCCTCGGAGGAGGGCTTGAGCCTCCAAGCGCGAGTGCTCTTCAACAGTTCGCCCCGGACCAGCTGCCCCGGCGGGGAAGTGATGGGAGCGCCTCCCCCCAACCAAGAAGAATGGAGAAGCCCTTTCTGCGAGCTGGTCATGTCAGCCCCCGTTCCGGATGGGTTTCGCGATCCTGCCATGTCCTACTACGAGGGGGATAGCGATCCTCTCCACCATCTTCAGTGGTTCAAGGACATGATCACGATCAGGCAGATGTCAGACGCCTTCATGTGCGGGCTTTTCGTCGTCACGTTCCAGGGAAAGGCGAGGGATTGGTTCCACTCGCTTCCGGCGGGAACCATCTACCGCTTCGAGGATCTGCGTCGAAGTTTCTTGTTAAGGTTCTCTACCTCGAAGAAGAGGAGGAAGAGCATGGAGGCCTTGTTCGCAGTCAGGCAAAAGCCAGGGGAGACGCTGCCTAGCTACATGGATAGGTTCCAGGCGGAGGTCCTTCTTGTCGTAGAGGTGCCCGGGCACACCCTGCAGCTAGCCTTCACCCTTGGGCTGCAGCCTGGGCTGTTTCGGATGAGTCTGACCCGGGACCCTCCCCTGTCTTTCGAAGAGCTGATGAAGCGTGCTGATCGTGAGACTGAGTGTGAGGCTACCAATCAGGAATTCGTGGCTAGGTTAGCCCAGGTAGAAGAGGAAGAAAGGAAAGAGCTTGGAGGAAGAAGAAAGGAGGAGATGAGGAGTCAGGGACACCAAGGACCCCCCGTTGGGCAGGAGCAAGGCTGGGAGTTTCAACCACCAGTCGCCCTACCGACCTGGAGGCCGCCAGGAGGACCCCCGCGAGGCCAAGGAAGAGGTCATTTCCAAGGGAGAGAAAACTTTCAGGGGAAGGAGGGACGGTTCAACCCAGCAGGGAGGCAGCCGGACACAAGGCTGTTGCAACCCCACCCCCTACAAACCATGACGATTGGCCGAAAAAGAGGAAATAAGAAGAGGGGTCGCGCAGGGAAGAAAGCAAGGATGATGGCATTGCCGTACTGTGACTTCCATCAGCAGGAGGGCCACGCGACAGCCACATGCCCAGAGTTTCTGGAGGTAAGGAAATGAAGAAGAACCTCGACAGAGAGGAGACAGCTATACCCGGAAGAACCAGGAGGAAGCTGAGGAAATGGAGGAAGTGATGGATGAGAAGGCCAAGGTGCATGTGGCCGAGTAAGCGCAAGGAAGCGCACTGTAATGGTATGTAACATATTTATAATATATCAAAAGTAGTTAAAGATAGCATCTAGGTCGAGTCCTCGACTGGAGGCCACTCGCCCGGGCTTGTTGATGCCGGTCGTTGGGTGGCTCGTCGGGTAGATTCGTTTTAATTCGAGTCCTCGACTGGAGACCACTCGCCCGGGCTTGTTGATGCCGGTCGCTGGGTGGCTCGTCGAGTAGATTCGTTTTAAGTCGAGTCCTCGACTGGAGACCACTCGCCCGGGCTTGTTGATGTCGGTCGCTGGGTGGCTCGTCAGGTAGATTCGTTTTAAGTCGAGTCCTCGACTGGAGAACACTCGCCCGGGCTTGTTGATGCTGGTCGCTGGGTGGCTCATCGGGTAGATTCGTTTTAAGTCGAGTCCTCGACTGGAGACCACTCGCCCGGGCTTGTTGATGCCGGTCGCTGGGTGGCTCGTCGGGTGGATTCGTTTTAAGTCAAGTCCTCGACTGGAGACCACTCGCCCGGGCTTGTTGATGTCGGTCGCTGCGTGGCTCGTCGGGTAGATTCGTTCGGGTTGGTAAGGCTCCAAGAAGAGAAGCCAGTCTGAGGATGTGTTGAGTTCCTACACCTCCAGGTGAGCTCGGCTCCCTGTCAGGTGTTAAGTCCCTCCACCTCCAGGTGAGCTCGGCTCTCTGTTAGGTGTTGAGTCCCTCCACCTCCAGGTGAGCTGGGCTCCCTATTAGGTGTTGAGTCCCTCCACCTCCAGGTGAGCTCGGCTCCCTATTAGGTGTTGAGTTCCTCCACCTCCAGGTGAGCTCGGCTCCCTGTTGGGTGTTGAGTCCCTCCACCTCCAGGTGAGCTCCGCTCCCTGTTAGGTGTTGAGTTCCTCCACCTCTAGGTGAGCTCGACTCTCTGTTAGGTGTTGAGTCCCTCCACCTCCAGGTGAGCTCGGCTCTCTGTTAGGTGTTGAGTCCCTCCACCTCCAGGTGAGCTCGACTCCCTGTTAGGTGTTGAGTCCCTCCACCTCCAGGTGAGCTCGGCTCTCTGTTAGGTGTTGAGTCCCTCCACCTCCAGGTGAGCTCCGCTCCCTATTAGGTGTTTAGTCCCTCCACCTCCAGGTGAGCTCCGCTCCCTGTTAGGTGTTGAGTTCCTCCACCTCCAGGTGAGCTCGGCTCCCTGTTAGGTGTTGAGTTCCTCCACCTCCAGGTGAGCTCGGCCCCCTGTTAGGTGTTGAGTTCCTCCACCTCCAGGTGAGCTCGGCTCCCTATTAGGTGTTGAGTCCCCCCACCTCCAGGTGAGCTCGGCTCCCTGTTAGGTGTTGAGTTCCTCCACCTCCAGGTGAGCTCGGCTCCCTGTTATGTGTTGAGTTCCTCCACCTCCAGGTAAGCTCGGCTCCCTGTTAGGTGTTGAGTCCCTCCACCTCCAGGTGAGCTCGGCTCCCTGTTAGGTGTTGAGTTCCTCCACCTCTAGGTGAGCTCGGCTCTCTGTTAAGTGTTGAGTCCCTGCACCTCCAGGTGAGCTCAGCTCCCTGTTAGGTGTTGAGTTCCTCCACCTCTAGGTGAGCTCGGCTCTCTGTTAGGTGTTGAGTCCCTCCACCTCCAGGTGAGCTGGGCTCCCTATTAGGTGTTGAGTCCCCCCACCTCCAGGTGAGCTCGGCTCCCTGTTAGGTGTTGAGTTCCTCCACCTCCAGGTGAGCTCGGCTCCCTGTTAGGTGTTGAGTCCCTCCACCTCCAGGTGAGCTCGGCTCCCTGTTAGGTGTTGAGTCCCTCCACCTCCAGGTGAGCTCGGCTCCCTGTTAGGTGTTGATTTCCTCCACCTCTAGGTGAGCTCGGCTCTCTGTTAGGTGTTGAGTCCCTCCACCTCCAGGTGAGCTCGGCTCTCTGTTAGGTGTTGAGTCCCTCCACCTCCAGGTGAGCTGGGCTCCCTATTAGGTGTTGAGTCCCCCCACCTCCAGGTGAGCTCGGCTCCCTGTTAGGTGTTGAGTTCCTCCACCTCCAGGTGAGCTCGGCTCCCTGTTAGGTGTTGAGTTCCTCCACCTCCAGGTGAGCTCGGCTCCCTGTTAGGTGTTGAGTCCCTCCACCTCCAGGTGATCTCGGCTCCCTGTTAGGTGTTGAGTTCCTCCACCTCTAGGTGAGCTCGGCTCTCTGTTAGGTGTTGAGTCCCTCCACCTCCAGGTGAGCTCGGCTCCCTGTTAGGTGTTGAGTCCCTCCACCTCCAGGTGAGCTCGGCTCCCTGTTAGGTGTTGAGTCCCTGCACCTCCAGGTGAGCTCGGCTCCCTGTTAGGTGTTGAATCCCTCCCCCACCAGGTGAGCTCGGCTCCCTGGTAGGTATGGAGTTCCCTCTTCCTCACCTCATGTCAAGTTCAGCTCGACTAGAGGTGTTGAGTCTCCCTCCACCTTCGGTCGAGTTTAGCTCAACCTAAAGGTGTTGAGCTTTCTCCACCTCCTGTTGAGCTCGGCTCACAGGAGGGGTGTCTAGTGGAGAAAGGTTCGCCTTCCGTCTCAAGTCAGGATCAACCGAAAGGCTTGGCAGAGGTTCCCCGATGACGGATCCTTTCGTAGATTCCCCTAAGGTCCCACCTACTCGTCAAATAGGTGGGTTGGACTTTCTTTCCGAGCTTGGGACAAGCTCGCAAAGAGCGGGGATTGTGTACAACCCTCATATTTCCCGAGTCGGTGTGACCCGACCCGGACGAGACCAAGACAATCCAAGGTGGTCGAGACGGTCGAAACCGATCAAGACAAGAAGAGGCCGCGGGAGAGACGGAGGAAGCACCCGCTACCCCGGCTCCCTTGGGTGGGTAGGAGAAATCCTCCCACTCAGGCCCTTTGCGAGGGGAGTGGGAGGAGTGCTCCCACTCACCGGGCGAGTGAGAGCAGCTCTCCCACTTGCCGAGCGAGTGGGAGAGGCCTCCCACTCGCCGGGCGAGTGGGAGGGCGGCTCCCACTCGCCGGCCGAGTGGGAGGGGGCCTCCCACTCGCCGGCCGAGTGGGAGAGGGCCTCCCACTCGCCGCCCCCTTAGGGGGCGAGTGGGAGAGGCCTCCCACTCACCCGGTATGGGTGGGGAGATCAGTATGACCTCCCGCGAGGGGGGGAGTGGACACCTCGAGTCCCACTCGCCCCCCTCGCATGCGTGATCAATGGCGGTCATGGTTGGACTGCGGATAGCAGGATTTTCGCTATCCGCAGTCCATTTTTTGGGAAGTCTATAAATAGACCCCCATGGGCACCTTGGGAAGGGTTGGTTCCTACCCCCTCCCTCGCGTGTGAGCAAGCACTACCCCTCCCCTCCCCCTGTCATTGAAGGTGGACGGTGAGGTGATCCTTAGTGCCCTCCAAGGTGCCCAGGCTCAGCATTGGCTTGGGAGGAGAAGTTCCGAGTGAGCTTCCGCGTGTGTGGTGGGACCTCCGCGCTGCAGCTTAAGGGGTCCATTTGTGGATTCAAGTGTTCATCAAGTCCAAGTCTTCCAGTTCCTAGTGACCGGTCAAGGGTCTAGGCTTAGGTCAAGTAAAGGTTAGTCGCAACCCCCTTTCGAACGCTGAGACCGAGAAACTGGTTTCAACATTCAAACTGGTTTCAACAACCTAGGTCTAATGATAACCTATCATAGTAGGTGTAGGAGGTCTACTAAAAAAGTTTTGGATTTTATGAATTTCCATCATTATTTTTATTATAGGGATATAGTGTAATTACACAAATAGCCATTATATTTTATAAATTTCCATTTTTTCATAATATATGTTAAGTCATTGGAATAAAAGAATGAGGCTATATTGGGCAATTTTGAATGTTGCACCAAAGGCAACTTCTTGTATATAGTAGTTAAATATATATATATCTTTCAAATAATATTTAGTCTCCGGTTGACACAGTGGTGACGGTCATGAATGCGGTGGTGGTCATAAACGCGGTGGTTATGAACCGACGTTCTTGAAACTTCAGTTACTTTAATGTTCAAAAGTCAAAACTAGTTTTATTTTCTTTTTTTGTGGTATGAACCATTATCATGTCAGACATCCATTCTATGACAGTGACATTTTTGTCCAAACTCACTATAGCAAAAGCGTTGCGTCAAACGGAGCCTTAAAAGTATACGAATATAATGATAACTGTTGACGCCAGGAAAATCCTGACCTCAAGATTCGGACCGATGCAGCCGGAGGCTACTCGCCCAGCAGCCCGACGAGATGGCTTGGCTGGCAACGACGAAGAAGCTAGAAGAGCAACAAACAGGACCCCAGGTGCTGCGGCAGGGAGGTCCCACCACGTACCCAGAAGCTCCGAAGAGACTTCCCCTCCAAGACCAAAGAATGGCCGAGCAAGGTACGAGGAAGGCACCGGCTTGGCTAGCAAGCAGGGGTGGCGGGCTCAAGAATTCGGAAATGGGGTTCCAGAAGCTCAAGCGCAGGTGCCAATCCAAGTACCCCTGGGGTCCTATTTATAGGCAACCAAGGGGTAGGGGGGGTTTTTATAGCCCAGCCCTGACCTGGCGACATATGGGATACTCGGCGAGCATCTTCGACCATAGTCGCCCATCTGGCGAGTATCTGCTGCTGCTCGCTCAGGTCTTCTGTGGTTGCCGGACACTTTGGGGCGACATACGGGATACTCGGCACGTATCTTTACCCATAGTCGCCCTTCTGGCGAGTATTTAGCCAATACTCGCCAACCTTCTTTCGCTCCTGCTGGCTGATTTGTCTTGCCTCTTTGACTTTGACCTCTGCCTACGTGGCCTTGAGTGGGTCCTACCTCGGAGAATGAGGGTTGTACACAATCCCCGCTCTTTGCGAGTAACGTAGTTGCTCGGAAAGAAACATCCAACCGTTATTCGACGAGCTTCTGCCTTGGCGAGTATATGAGGACACTCGGATCTTGACTGTCCGACGCCTGGACTCTATATAAAGGAGGGGGGGGGGGGGTCTCTGATGGAACCACCTTTCTGTACTCGCTCACAATGTCGCTAGCTTTTGCTGAGGCTGCAAAAAAGGCCCAGGCCGACCTTGCGAATCTGATCGGCGTGCCCCTTCCTCCTCCTCGTCTGGACGCCGAGGTAGACGCCTTCCTCGCGAACAAGAAGAGGAAAAGGGCGGCGAAGAAGAAGAAGAGAGAGAGAGAAAAGGAGGCGACTAAGGAGAACGTCGCCGATCCGCTGAGTGAGCAGCGTCAGCAGCTGCTGGAGGATTTGGGCCTCGAAGGGCTCTCGCCTGCTCCTCCCCCTGCTCCTCTCTCGGCAGAGGTCGCCCCGGAGGCGAGTAGGGCTGAAATCCAAACTCACACCCAACCGGGCCCTCCCCCTGCCCGAGGTGAGCTCCTTGCTCGCCCTTTTTCGATCTATGCTGTCTTCCGGCGACATTCTGACGTCTTTGTTACTATCTGTAGATCCGCCGAATAGTGAGGCTCGGGAGGAGCCTTTGGCTGCAATACCGCTGCGATCGTCCCCGATGATCTCGCCTGAGGGTGGCTCTCGGAGTGGTCGAGCGGTAAGGATTCTCCACAGCTCCTCTGTGGAGAAGAGGCCGATGAGCGAGCATGGGGCTCCTCTGGCGAACATCGCTCCTCCTCCGCCTCCTCCTCCACCTAACTCGCGACCAGAGCCGGCGAGCAACACACAGCGGCCTGTGATCGTGCTGCCGCCTCCTCCTCCTGGAGTACCGCCGTCAGTGAATCCTCCAGGCGATCAACGTCCTTCTACCACAACTGCTCCCTCTTCCCACCAAGGGGAGTCCTCGCGTAGGGGCGGGACTGGAGGGTCTTCGGCCTTCTTCGCTCCAAGGGGTGGAGGGCGACCAGGAGATGGTCGCGGTCGAGGGGACCTGCCCTCCAACCGGGATCATTCCGGCAACCACTCTACTCGCCGAGATGGCGTCTATCATTCTCCCTCCCCACACCGAGGAAGGTCTTCTCCTCGCCGACGATCTCGCAGCCCTCCTCGCCGACGATCGCGTAGTCCTCGGCCAGGTATTTGATCGCTGCCTTCGGATAGTCGCCACTGTTTTCTGAATTCTGCTGAAGTTCTGGGCCTTTTTGCCTTCTTTCGCAGGTCGCGCGCATACTCCGATGGGAGCTCTGATCGATGCCGTTGGGCTCCCTCCCCGCGAGTACCAGGAAAAGGCTACTCGCGCTATCTTGGACTTGGAATCCCGGATAGAGCGGCTATCGATTTGCGAACCTCATCGCCGTTTGACTGAGGTGGAGTCGCGGGTTGAGCGCTTGGCGGATAGTGACCCTCATCGCCGCCTAACTGACTTGGAGGTGCGAGTATCCCGGCTGGAGGAGTTTGATACTCGCCTGTCAGGTGCTGAAGCTCGCCTCCAGTCTGTCAGCGACTTGGAGCGCAGGGTGGCGAGGATCGAGCATCGGCAACAGCTGCATCATGACGAGCTAGTCGGGATGCGCGCGAGCATGGGCTCGGTGGGGAGGCTGGCGAGGATCGAAGACCAGCTGCGACAAGGCGAGGACGCGATGTCTGTGGCCTCTGAGCACTTCAGGCGAGCTCGCGGCTTGGGATGGGTCGGGCGACAACCTCAGATCCAGGATCCCCAGGCGAACATCCAGGCGCAACCCTAGATGCTGCTCTTCTTCATCTTTATCTCCCATGTAGCTTTGTAGCTCCTCGCGAGCATTATTTGAATCTTTTGAACGATTTATTTGAAGCAGTGTTGATTTGCCGAGTAATCGAATACTCGCCCTTCAATCTTGTCTTTGTTTTAATTGATCCTCTTTTGTTTTGCTTTTTCTTCTATCTCCTTTAGCCGAGTATCTGTTAGAATGTCGCCTATGTTTTGGCGAGCTTCTTCATGTTTCAGTGATGTAGGTATTCGCTAGATGAAGGTCGGCGGTTGGCGCGCTCTGAACTTTGGGCGACTTTTCTTAGATACTCGCCA
Source organism: Dactylorhiza incarnata (assembly GCA_033032865.1). Lineage (NCBI taxonomy): Eukaryota > Viridiplantae > Streptophyta > Magnoliopsida > Asparagales > Orchidaceae > Dactylorhiza > Dactylorhiza incarnata. Next base: position 1,632,094 of record JAWHQI010000424.1, on the reverse strand, counting down.
CCCCTAGTCGTGCTCGCGGCGTCGTGTTCGACAAGCCAGACTAACCGACTAGTATAAATAGGGGGGGGTGGGTGAGTCTTAAATACGCTTTTAGCGATCTCTAGCTTCCTTGAGCGAGCATCTTCCTGGTTTCCAATCCTCGCCCTTCTACGATACTCGCTCCCTTCCCTTTCTTCCCAAGATGATCGACGAGGCGGCCATCAGGCGAGCCAACCATGCGAAGAACTTCGATGAGAGCTCGTTCAAGAAGCCGATCATGAACCAGAAAGACTTGGACGAGTTCAACTCCAAGTTCGCGACTCCAGGATATGTCGCCAGGCTTCCTCGCCCGTCTGAGCGACTAAACACCTCCTCGCAGATGGCGATGATCTTCCCAATCCAACACTTCGAGGTCGGCCTGCGACTTCCCATATGGCCCGAGTTTCGGAAGATACTCGTGTTCTATGGGATAGTGCCCGCCCAGATTAATCCCAACGGAGTGGCGATGATCATGGGGTTCCTGTGCTACCTTCGGGAGCAGAACATCGTCTTCGACCTTTCGGTCTTTAGGCGAATATTCACCATCATGGCGACCGGCGAGGGCGTCATCTTCTTGTGCAGTCACGTCTGTACACTGGCGGGGACTTCCAATAAGAACCATCGCTGGGCCGAGCGGATAGTCGCCATTGAGGGCGACTTCGCGGGCATCTCCAGCTCGCCCATTCAACCTTCAGAGAACGTCTTCACGGTTCCCTGGCTCACCGAGGACCAGATGAAGCTGCTCGCCTGCTTCAGGAATCGTCGCTTCGACGTGATACTTTGGAGGAGGCGAGTAGACGAGCTCACGGAAGTTCGCCCAGGGGAAGGTATCTTTCGCGCGAGCATCAGACATACTCGCCCTAGGGCTTCGTTCTGGCGACTAATCTTCGATCTTCTTACAGGCGTGCAGGCTCTTCCGCGTGATGCTCTTCCTCTCGCGGCGAAGGCGACCGCTGTCGCCCAAGGGGGTGCGAGAACCTCGGCGCGCGAGGTTGGGGGCTCCTCCCCAATCGACTTGTCGCCAGGAGGCGACGATCTGGATGTCGCCGGTGGTGGGGCCGGGACCTCGAAGAAGCGAACGGGCAAGGCTAAGGCCTCTGAGCCCAAGAGACAGAAGAAGGAGGTCGCCCACAGGGATCTGGGCAAGAAGGCGGATCCCTCGGAGGCTGGCGAGCCGAGCAACCATCCCTTTTTCAACGAGGGCACCCGTGGCGAGGACGACTTTGGTCGCCCATTGGTGACCTGGTCTGATCGCGCTCACGAGGTGACTCTGAGCTCGAACCTCCCCGTTTGGTCCGAGGACTGGGAGGACAAGGGGGAGGCCTTCGATGTGCTCCATGCGATCTATAATCGTACTGACGCCGAGATGCTGCAGGAGGCCTCTGCCGAGCATCTTGCTCATCAAACCTCGCGCTCAATCTTGCGAACTGCCGAGCTCGCACATTCAACAGCGAAGCGGCTGCTGATGTACGAGGAGGCGATCAGGGTGCAGGGGCCGAAAATGATCGCCATGGCGGAGAGGATCAAGGGGTTCGAGGTACTTCGTCTTTGCGACTTTTCGTGCTTTCTGGAATACTCGCCTCTTTATACGATGTCAAGCTTACCTTCTTTCTTTTTGTCTTCTATAGGCTGCCGAGCTGGAATCGGCGAAGAGACTGTCCCAGGCCGAGAAGGAGCTGGAGGATACTCGCTCGGCCTTGGAGGCCGCCCAAATCCGCATCGCCGAGCTAGAAACTCGGCCTGCCGAGCAACAGCCGGCGGGGTCGGGCCCTCATCGGTTCGTCAAGCAGGTCAGGATGCATGGCGACGACATGCCCCATATTCGCCGGGAGATCGCGCGAGCAACAGGAGAGGTCATCCTAAATCAGCTGAAGGCAGATGATCTCTTGAAGCCGGAGGCTATGGGATTGACGGTGGGAGACCTTATCCCGGCGTTGCTCGCCCAGGAGTCCACCTCCCCTCTGCGAGCATCGTCGCCGCCTTCCAGTGGTGCCGAGGATGATGATGTTGATGACGAGGATGACGAAGATGATGACGACGAGCCAGATGTGGATATTAGTGGCGAGGATGACGCCTAGTCGCCTGGGCTCCTTTTTGCTCGCCCGACGACCTTTTGTAAACACTTTGAAGATTCTTTTGTAATATTCATCAAATATTTACATATGAAAAGGACAAAGTTTTTGCTCGCCTGTCTCCTTGGTGCTTGCTTCTTTTTCTGAATGTCGCTTAGGCTCCTAGGCTCGAAGCGAGATTGAGTGCTCGCTAGGCTCTTAGGATTACGGCGAGGTTGTGTGTACCTCCATACTCGGACTTATATGCTCGCTCCTCCATGCTCGCACATGTATACTCGCTCCTCCATGCTCGCACATGTATACTCGCCTAGGTACTCGCACATGCATGCTCGCCTTCTGCAATGCTTCCCTTGAGGGAGTTGAACTGTGGAGGCTACTCAGAGGGTTTAGAGGGACACGTGCTCTCAAGGTCTTGCCTGGTACCTGGTGAAGAGTTAACAATAATGAATTTTTTAGGGAAAAGAGATAGGGAACGGCAGTTGGGGAGGCCTGGAGGGACACATCTTCCCGAGGCCTTCATCCTACTTGGATGCCGGAAGATCTCCTTTCTTTTAGTTGTTCAAATCGGTCCTGTCCTTTTCATCGTTGGAACGTCGGCTTCCAGGCTTTCCCCTGGCAATCTCTTCAGTCGGACGAGAAATGCAGTCGGTGGGAACCACGACCAACATGCAAGGGAGGAGCTGATCTCGGTCGTCATTGCAGAGGCTTGGTCTTAAGGGATCGCACACCCGAGGCACTGTCCCATCATCCGTTCTGAGTTTTTACGAGGGTTAAGCCGGAATATCGTGTTCCAACTCGCGATGGTGATTGTTGATGTAGGACGACGTCAAGCAGGGAGTGGCAGTCGGGGAGATCCAAGGGGACACACCATCCCGAGGCCTCCATCCTACTTGGATGCTGAATGTGGATCGGACCTGCTTCCTGTTGCTCAGGGAGTTTAGCAGGGAGTTAAGCACACTTTAGGCACAATAACTCATATGATCTAACACAGTAACTTTAGAAAATGAAATGCTTTGCTGCGAGCTTTTCAGCTTTCGAGGGTACATGACGCCTTTTTTCAAGGGTCCCCTGAGTTAGTGAAATCGATCATCTCTTCGCCGAATCGGAAGGTCGGCGTCCAGACTTCTTCCCGGTAATCTCTACAGTCGGACGAGAAATGCAGTCGGTGGGAACCGCGGCCAACATGCAAGGGGGGAGCTGATCTCGGCCGTCATTGCAGAGGCTTGGTCTTAAGGGATCGCACACCCGAGGCACTGTCCCATCATCCGTTCTGAGTTTTTACGAGGGTTAAGTCGGAGGCCTGTTTCCCAACCTGGCGTGGAGATTGACTTCACCTGACTTCCTTATTTTGAGGTTTTATTGATGCGAAGGAAGCTTCCTCGTCCCATGTTTCAGGGCGACGTAAATTTTATTCAAAAGGAATGAATTTACAAGGATGGGATATATACATCTCCCCTTAGGGATAAAACCTTTTTAGGTCATCGCCGTTCCAGGTGCTCCCAAGCAGTTCGCCTTCCTGGTTTTGCAAATGGTACCCTCCTGTCAGGAGCGCCTCCCGGATGATGAAAGGTCCTTCCCAATTCGGATTGAGCTTCCCGACGGCGGCGGACCTTCCTGCTGCGTCCACCTTCTTCAGGACTAGGTCACCTGCTTGGAAGTTCTTGAGGCGGACATTTTTGTCAAAATGTTTCGCCATTCGGCGCTTGATTTCCTCTTGCCTGACTGAAGCTAAATCTCGGAGTTCCTCGATGTAGTCGAGAGATAGCTTCTGAACCTCTTCGTTCTCTAGTCGCCATTCTTCGGTTCCGTCTTCCGCGGCTACCACCCTTGGGCTTCTGACTTCGAACTCTACTGGGATGAGAGCTTCCGACCCGTGAGAGAGTTTGAACGGCGTTTCCCCTGTGGCTGAGCTAGGAGTGGTCCTCAAAGCCCACAGGACCGAGGGGAGCTGGTCTGCCCAGTTACCTCTTAGGTTCTCCACCTTCTTCTTCAGTAGGTTGATGATCAGCTTGTTGGCGGCCTCTACCTGGCCATTGCTCCTTGGGTGGTGTACGGAGGCGAATCGAAGATCAGTTCCTAGCTGCCTGCAAAAATCTTCTAGCTCCAAGCTGGCAAACTGGGGGCCGTTGTCGGTGATGATGGCGAGAGGGATCCCGAATCTGCAGACGATCTCTCCCCAGATGAAGTTCTTCACGACTTGAGAGGTGGTCTTGGCCAAAGCTTTGGCTTCGATCCATTTGGAGAAGTAGTCGATCATGACGAGAACGAACTTTCTCTGACCGCTTGCTTGAGGGAAAGGGCCGATCAGGTCCATCCCCCAGATGGCGAACGGCCATGGGGAGATGATCGATCGGAGCTGCTGGGCTGGCTGCAACTGAAGGGGGGCGAAGAGCTGGCACTTTTGGCACTTTTTTGAGAAGACCTCAGCATCCTTTCGGATAGTAGGCCAGAAGTAACCATGCCTCAAGACCCTCTGCTCCAAAGTGCGAGTCCCAGAATGACTTCCACACTCTCCCGAGTGGATCTCTTCCAATACTCGGGGTACTTCGTCTTCAGAAACGCATCTGGCCAGGGGACCCGAGATGGTTTTACGGTACAGCTCTCCATCTTGCAGGAGGTAGTATGCCGCCTTGTACCGAAACCTTCTTTGATCCCTTTCGTCTGCTGGGAGCTGACCGCTGGCCAGGAATGCCACAAAGGAATCCATCCACGAGGGGCGTTGCTCGATCTCCATCATCTCTCCCTCCTCAATGGACGGGTGGAATAATTCGGTGATAGTTCCTCCGGCCCTCGGCCCATACTTGGCGAGGCGATCTGCTGCCGAGTTCTCCTCTCTTGGCACATGCTCGACGAAGAAGGACTGGAAGCCTCCAATCAGTCCTTTCACTTTTACCAAGTACCTCTGCAGGGTGGTGTCACGCACCTCGAACTCTCCTCGGATTTGCGACGCGACCACCATTGAGTCCGTGAAAGCCCGGACATCACGGATCCCCAGCTCCTTGGCAAGGCGCAAGCCTGCCACTATGGCTTCGTACTCTGCCTGGTTGTTTGTGACGGGGAAGAGGATCTCGACGGCTTGCTCGATCCTTGTTCCCTGTGGGCTGACGAGCACGATGCCCACCCCCACAGAACTTTTGCCCGAAGCTCCATCAACAAACATCTTCCAAGGGATTGGGTTGAGCACCTCTTCTCCGGGTTCCGCTTCCACCGAGAAGTCAGCCAGGAAGTCTGCTACTGCCTGAGCCTTGATCGCCACTCGGGGGGAGAAGGAAATGTCGAACTCGCTGAGTTCTACCGACCATTTCGCCAACCTCCCCGAATGCTCCACTCCCTCCAGGATATTGCGGAGAGGATGATCAGTTACCACTCGGATGGAGTGAGCCTGAAAATAAGGCCGGAGCTTCCGCGCCGACACCACCAAGGCGAAGGCAAGCTTCTCCAGGATTGGATACTTTAGTTCCGCCTTCTTCAGCACCCGGCTGACATAGTAGATGGGTAGCTGCTTCCTCCCCTCTTCTCGGACCAAGATGGAGCTAACTGCCTCTGCTCCCACTCCCAGGTAGATGAGCAGGTCTTCGCCTTCCTTCGGGCTCTGAAGGAGGGGTGTCTGAGTCAACTGCTCCTTCAACCTTCCGAATGCTATCTCGCATCCCTCGGTCCATTCGAAGCTTTCTGTTTTGCGGAGCGTCTTGAAGAACGGAGAGCACTTCTCTCCGGCTTTTGAGAGGAAGCGGCTAAGTCCCGCCAGCCTTCCCGTCAACCTTTGGACTTCCTTCATCGTCTTCGGGGACGGCATTTCTAGGATCGCCTTAACCTTGTCGGGGTTAGGCTCTACTCCCATCGGGGTTAGGAGATGTCCCAGGAACTTTCCCTTTCCTGTTCCGAAGACGCACTTCGTCGGATTGAGCCTCATCTTGAACCTCCTCAACGTTTCAAAGGTCTCCACCAGATCGGTTATGTGTTCCTGGACGTTCTTGCTTTTGATCAAGAGGTCGTCCACGTACACTTCCAGGTTCCTCCCCTTTTGCCCCTTGAAGATGTGGTCCATCATCCGCTGGTAGGTGGCTCCCGCATTCTTCAAACCGAAGGGCATCATCCTGTAGCTGTAGCAGCCGTCGTCGGTGATGAAGGAGACATCGCGGCAATCAGGGGGATGCATCCGGATCTGGTGATATCCTGAAAACGCATCAAGGAAACTCATCACAGAAAAACCGACGGCTGAATCAACCAGCGCGTCGATTCGAGGCAAGGGATAACAATCCTTCGGGCAGCTTTTATTCATTAAGGAAAAATCCACACACATTCTCAAGCCTCCCCCCGCCTTTGTCACCATTACAACATTAGAGACCCAGCCTGGGTACTGGATCTCCGACACAAAACCTGCATCTAGCAGTTTTTTAACCTCCTCCCTAATTGGCTTGGCGAGGATGGTGGCGGTTCTTCTCTTCTTTTGGCGGACGGGCTGGACAGAGGGATCCAGGTTGAGGCGATGACACGCAACCTTAGGGTCGACTCCTGGCATCTCGGCGGCACTCCAAGCGAAGATGTCGACGTTCTTTTGCAGACACGCCGCCATCTCGATCTTCTCCTCGGTCTTCAGCGACCCGCCAATTTTCAGCAACCCAGGCACTCCTGCTGCGGAGAGTACCTCGATTTCTTCCACTTCCTCTGCCACCTCCAGCCTGGCCGGGCTCTCCAACACTCTCCCGAACTCCTCCGCGTCAGCCATCCAGCTGATGGTACTGACGGCGGTAAGATAGCATTCCCTGGCGGCTCTTGGATCGCTCCTGATCCTCACCTGGACGTCTCCTTTACAGTACTTCAAGCACTGATGGTAGGAGGATGGGACGGCCTTGAAGGTGTTGAGAATCGGCCTCCCAAAGATGGCTCTGTAGCAGCTCGGGGCGTCGACGATGATGAATCGACAGTTGATGGAGGTGCCACCGAGGGTTACCAGGAGATCTGCTCCTCCTTCCACTTCCTTCTTCTCTCCGGAGAAGCCGAAGAGGGGACCATCAGATGCTCGAACTCTGGCAGCTTCGACTCCCAGTCCGTCAAACGTCCCCTTAAAGATGACGTTTACAGAGCTACCGTTGTCGATCAGAATTCGATCAACGGTGAAGTCCTCCATTGCGGCCTGAATCACGAGGGCATCATGGAAGGGATTCTCGTTCCCTAGCATGTCCTCCTCGGAAAAAGTAATCTCCTCCATCGGGGGTGGTGCTTGCGAGGTCGAGGCGACACTCCTGCGGTAGATCTGATGAAGGCTCCCCTTGCGGGAAGCCTCCAGCCCTGCTCCCCCATGGATTACTCCAACTCGGCCTCCCTGGCCCAGGTCTCCCCGGCCTCCCTGGTCGACCCGATCCTCGTTCCTCCTGCGAACGACTGCGGCCTGCCCTGCCTGTGGCTCGGCAGGGGCCTCTATCCTCCTCTGCTCTCCTCCAGCCTCTCCTGCTGCCAACCTCCTCCGGGCTTCCCAAAAGTCTGGGCAGGCAGCCATGGCATGTCCCCCCACCTGGTGGAAGTCGCAGTAGAGAGGAACCTCTTCTGCTTGACGCCTCCTAGGCTTCGGCTTCTTCCTTCCTTGACGGCGGCCTCGCCCGGCTACCGCCATTGCTTCATCTCTCCTCCTCTCCTGACGCCTCTCTGGTTGGCGAAAGGGCCTTCTTTCTGGGGATCTCCCTCTTTGGTCTTGACGCTGGTGCCGTCCAGCCGGCCTCCAAGGTGGCCGGTTGACGGGGACCTGGTAGCGTCTTCCCTCCTCCTGACGCTCAGGGGACTCGACGGGCCTTCTCTCCACGATCCTCCCGGTTTCCTTCCTCCTGAGCTCCTCCTTTTTCTCCTCTTGTCGCTCTGGCCACTTCCTTCCCTCCCTTCGGGGCTCCTCTCTCTTCCTTTTCTCAGGGATCCCATCCCTCTCTCCACGGTCGCCTCTGGTCACCCGTGCCAACCTTGCCAAGAAGTCAGGATTGGAGGCTTCTCCCCGGACAAATTTATTGGCCCTCTGAATGAGGTTGTCGTAGGAGTAGGGAGGATTCTCACTGAGTTCCAACTTGAAGAGGCCTTGACTGATGCCGAATGTCAGGGCCAGCAACAGGATGTTGCTATCTACCTCCTGGATTTGCAGAACCTCCTCCTGGAAACGCTCGATGTAAGGGCCCAAGGCCTCATCCGGCCCTTGCACGAGGTAGAACAGGGCCGTGGCCTCCTTCTTTAGCTTCCGTGCCGTGTCGAACCGGGTCGTCAGCCCACGACACAGGTCTTCGAAGCAGTAGATTGAGCCTGCGGGCAACTGATGGAACCAGTCCCAGGCCTTTGCGCGGAAGGTAATGGCGAACAACCTGCACTTGAAGGCGTCCGACATGGTTCGGATAGAGACTATATCCTCGAACCATTGGATGTGCCTGACGGGGTCCTCCTTCCCTGAATAGTAGTTCAAGGCAGGGTCCCTGAACCCCTCTGGCACTGGCGCGGCGAGAATCTCCTCGCAGAAGGGGCTCCTCCCTCCTGCCCGGCGACGATCCTCAACCTGGCGAGTATCACCTCCATACTCGCCATATGGGCGAGGATCCTGGTATCTCCCCTGCTCGCACGGCTCGCGGAAGCGAATACCTTGCGAGGTTGGCTGGTAGAATTGCGACCTCCTTGGTCGCTCGGTTTCATCTTCCATGTGCTCCTTTCCTGCTCGCCGAGGGGGACTCCCTCCCTCGGACGGAACTGGGCGATGCGGCGAGGTCGCAGTGACCTCGGCGCGCGGCTGAAGCGCTGCTCGCATGGCTCCCTCCATGCGCTGCGCGAAGGCTTCGAAAACCTCCAGCGTCACGAACCTGCTAGCTCCCGTCGAGTTGCCGACCTCCTCCTCATGGTCGCCACCTACGACCATCTCGCCTTCTTGCCGAACTTTCTTCCAACGACTACGGTCCACGCTCACCGCACCAAAGTGTTGACGCCAGGAAAATCCTGACCTCAAGATTCGGACCGATGCAGCCGGAGGCTACTCGCCCAGCAGCCCGACGAGATGGCTTGGCTGGCAACGACGAAGAAGCTAGAAGAGCAACAAACAGGACCCCAGGTGCTGCGGCAGGGAGGTCCCACCACGTACCCAGAAGCTCCGAAGAGACTTCCCCTCCAAGACCAAAGAATGGCCGAGCAAGGTACGAGGAAGGCACCGGCTTGGCTAGCAAGCAGGGGTGGCGGGCTCAAGAATTCGGAAATGGGGTTCCAGAAGCTCAAGCGCAGGTGCCAATCCAAGTACCCCTGGGGTCCTATTTATAGGCAACCAAGGGGTAGGGGGGGGTTTTTATAGCCCAGCCCTGACCTGGCGACATATGGGATACTCGGCGAGCATCTTCGACCATAGTCGCCCATCTGGCGAGTATCTGCTGCTGCTCGCTCAGGTCTTCTGTGGTTGCCGGACACTTTGGGGCGACATACGGGATACTCGGCACGTATCTTTACCCATAGTCGCCCTTCTGGCGAGTATTTAGCCAATACTCGCCAACCTTCTTTCGCTCCTGCTGGCTGATTTGTCTTGCCTCTTTGACTTTGACCTCTGCCTACGTGGCCTTGAGTGGGTCCTACCTCGGAGAATGAGGGTTGTACAATAACGGTAACATCATTTTTATCTCTATCACAATATAATCATAATAAATTAACGATTTATATGCAAAATTTTAATATAATGTTAAGTATTTATATATGTATATATATATACACACACACAAGCATCTTCGAACGGGTCTCGCCCGCAACCAACCGACAGTTATTTATAATTTTAAAATTTAAAAGTATTTAAAATTTTATTTATTAGAATTTTTAATAATTATTTAAAAAATATAATTTATTTTATTACTTATGAAATTATAAAATAAAAAAACTCCGTGAAAACCCCCCACTTCCGCTTCCGCCTGTGCCTTCACGGTTTGCCAGCCGCCGACAGCCTGCCCGGCCCCCACCGGCAGGTTCGCCAGCCACCGGTAAACTCGCCGGGGGTTGTCTGACGGTAAGCGGGCAGGGCCACTACCGGCGTTGACCTTTCCCTCCGTCGGTTCGATGCCCGATCCGATTTTCAATACCTTGGTAATTTCTCGATATCTAAAGATTAAAGATGAAATTTATGTCTCTAGGCCGAAATTTTATAAGCATCCGTGAAATTTCAAGAAAAAATAGCACACAATTTTCTGGAGGCATAAAAAAAACTCAAAAGAGCAAGAATAAGGTTTCATTTGGCGAGAGAATTTTCTGTATGTTCATCGTACGGCGAGCATAATGTGTGAACTCCTCAAGAGACCGATTTTCGGTCTGTAAAGGTTCTATTACAGACGTCGCGACGATCTCGCCAGCCAAAAATTTGAAATCAAAATACATCAAAATCTAAAGGCGGTCCTCGGATCGCTCGCTCTCGCTGTCCCCAGACTCCGGCAGCGGTAAGAACAACTCTGGAACCACCTCCTTGAAGGTCAGTTGCGTCGCCTCGTAAGACAGAAAGCCCGCCCCCTTCAGGGTGCGGAAGATATGCTTCACCGCCGCGATCGCATTCTTCTGCATCATCTCCTCCAGCTCGCGCTCCGAGTATGTCTGAGTTGTGCCGCTGCGAGGAGGCGGAGAAAGGACAGCCCAAGTCAACTCGTTATTCTGAGCCTTCAGCCCGAGGATCTCCTTCTCCAGGTCGGAGGTGCGGGCGAGAAGCTGACTGACGGTCTCGACATCCCGCGAAGGAGAAGGCGAGTTAGTCAAAATAAACAACGAGGACAGGGGGGGGGGGGGGGGATTCTTCAACAACTTACCATCCCGCCTTTAAGGCTGGCGAGGAGGCCATCAGAAATCTCTTACTTTTCTTTAAGGCTCGCGATCTCTTCCAAAGCGGCCTTCAGCTCGCGCTTCAGTTCTTCAGAATTCCTATCCACATGGAGGCATCGCCGAGCCGTCATGTGGGCGAGCTCCAGGGCGCGGAGCTGTGCTCGCGCGCTCTCGTGAGCGAGCCCCCTGGACGTCAGCTCGTCGAAGTCTGCGACATCCTCCCAGCCGTAAAGCCCGAAGGAGAAGGCGAAGGCCTAACCTCCAATGGTCTCCTGCTCCGTCTAGGAGATGAGGAGGGTTGACACGGAGGCCCTGTTGGCCTCCGGATCCCAGTCCAGCAGAGGCTCGTCGGCCTCATCCCGGTGCTTCATGCCGAGGCAGAAATTCCGATGGCTCGCCGGCGCGGGCACACCCGACGTACCAGCGACCCCTTCGGCTACCTCGATGGTCTCCTTATCTACAACCAGGCTCGCCGAAGGGTCTGATCCTGGCAGGTCCCCAAGGATACCTTTCCCCTTAGCCGGAGTCGAGGTTTTCTTCTTCTTCTTTGGCGGCGGCGTTAAGAGAGGCATCCCGCATCCCGCAGGTGCGGGCCGCTCCTTGCTAGAGGGCGCGAAAGTGCTGGGAGTGTCCCAGGCGCGGCGACATCGGAGGTAGTGAGCGCGAGGCCAGGGAGATAGTCCCGGTCCTCACGTAAAGGGGGTGGAGTGGACGGTCTCTCTCCCCTACGAATGATAGAACAGACAGAGGTTAGCCAGCGAAAGAAAAGCGGAATACAAAGTAGGGAGCGAACGCGAGTCGAACCTGCTTCGGGCGGCACGGGGAGTAGCGAGTTGATGTTTCGTCGAAGGTAGACGACCTTGAAGTTCTTCGTCGCTAAGAACTTGAAGAGCTCGGCTTCGTGACCGCCGAGCGTGGGAGGACGGTAGGTCGCCTCGTCATGTTGGACAGGCGAGAAGGGGATGTTACCGAAAGGCCCCTTCACAAAAACAAACTTTTGGAGCCAGTAGTGGCTCTTATTTACCGTATCGTAAACCTTAGCGTTCTGGCTCGTGAAATATGCTGTCCCATCCTTGTAAGCCCGAAAGGAGAAGAGCTTGTGGAAGACCGGCAAGCTGAACTCGATCCACTCCTCCTTCGGGTAGTAGGTGAAGGCTGCCACGACGACGATCAAGTTGGGGGTCATCTGGCCCGGTATCACGCCAAAGTATTTGAATACCTGGTGAATCCATGACCACGCGGTTAGAATCCTTATGTGAGCGCTAGAAGGAATATACCAACGCGAATAAATACCTGACGAATTTTCGGCCATAGGGGAGCCGCAGGCCGACGTCAAAGTGGGCTATGGGGATGACGAGCTCGTCCGCCAAGAGCTCGTTAATAGCCTCAGTTTTCGCTGGCTGGCGAGTTGTGTACCCAGGCGAGATGTAGTTGGCGACCGCGGCGTGGTACTCGCTCTCGGTGAGCGAGCAGTTGAAGAACGAATGATCTGAAAAAGTCCAAGCGGACTTGGCTCGGCCCTCGACATCGCCACCATCACCACCCATTTTGAAAGTCGTTACGTTAGAGAGCTGAAGAAGCGAGTGCGAGAAGGAAGGTGCGAGATCTCGAGAACGAAGGAAGTAGAGGGCTAGGACGATAAATGCAGTAGTTGGGCATGACAGCAGGACCTATTTATAGAAAAAACAGAAAAGGCAGGAATGAGTTGAAGTGTCGAAGGGTGCGGTTAGCAGGATCTCACTACGATACGCCTCGATCCTCGAGCTAGCCCCTCTTCCTCACCCGCTCGCAACTTTAAGGAAGCGCTAGCACGCTAGCAAGCAAAGCCAGCTCGCGGCAGGCGAGACGAGCCCAATATAAATCGCGTGCAAGAACATTAAGAAATAAAAATAAAAACTAGCGAACGCGGCACAAACAGTAATATCACAGCGTGAGTAAATAAAAAAAAGCCCAATGGCGGGCGAGAAATATCAAGCTAATAATAATAGAGTTCGCAGATTGTTTTAAATAAATAAAAGTTACAACACAAGGTTAGCCGAGTGGGTGCGAGCGCGAGAAGCATCAGTACTGGATCCACCTCCATCGACCTCGACCTCGCACCCCCGAGATCGGCGGCACTCAAGGATAATGGTAATAGCGGACGACACGAAGCTCCTGCTGCAGTAGATGCACCTGATCCTCCGCTCGCGGGAGGTGCACCCCCGGGGAAATGACCTCGCCGCGAGCATCCAGTCGCAGCTTGGCAAGGAGCTGCGCATAGTCATCCTCGAGGACGACGAGCCTCTCCTCGGAGGTCGTCCTGTCCTGCCGCGCCTGGTTGTACAGATCCCGCAGCATGTGGCCATACTTCTGGAGCACCTCGGTAGTCCGCCTCTTCAGCACCTCGGGGTCTTGGGGGTCACCCAAAAAGTCAACAATCTTATCCGACGAGGGCGGGGGAGGGGAGGGGAGTATCCTCTTCCCCAAGGTCAGGATCGGCGGGGGAGCTCTCGCGGGCACCTGCAAAAAGGAAATTAGACGGCAAAAGCAAGGTGCAAATAATTGCTAATGTTGACCAACCTGGCAAGGCCATTGTCGCTTTACCAGGGCGCTGGCGGGAGGAGCTCGACTGTCCCTGGAAGGCCTCAGTGTAGGTCAGCGTGACAGATTTCCCCAAGCCAGGGGGTGCTGCGCATTGCTGGTGATCCGGATGACGGCGGGTAGCGAGCCACCAGGGCTCTTTTGGCCCAGGAGACCAAATCCCGGGGTGGGGATGGTCTCGCCCGGTGGAGCCGGCGAACCCGTTGGAGTGGTGCGCTTCCCAGGGGTCGCAAGGAGGGTCTATGCAAGAGGCGATAATGCAGGAAAGTCAATGGCTGAGGAAATCCAGTTAGTATGGATCAAGGCAGGCCGCTTACCAGGTCGTGGCGAGGAGTCGAGCAGGTCGATGATGTCCATGGCCGCTGAACCGGCCCTCCCACGGGTCGGAGGGCGAGTGACCGTCAGAACCTCGCCCGCGGTGACTCCATCGAGAAGCACGTCCTGTGAGCGAGAGAATGGTAATTAACCTATTTTCATGGGAGTTCAAGACCTATCAACTCGAATACCTGTCGGGCGAGCCAAGGTGCGAGTTCGATGGTGAATGACCGTCCGCTCGCCCGCGATGCGTCCACGCGAGTATGGGCTTCTTTCGAAAGAGGCATTTTGGTAGCTACAACAACAGATGACGAAAGAAGATGAAGGGTGAAGGAGTTACTCATCGCCCATGATTGGTCGTATTTATAGCGCTGTGGATGGGGCCTACCCAAAAGATTCCTGCCAGGTCAGCAGCCGCCGGCGAACACCAGGGGTTGGACGTTTCTTTACGAGCTTAGGATGATCTCGCAAAGAGCAGGAAGTGTGTACAACCCCGTGTTCGTCGAAGGGTAAAATTGAGAATCGGGCATAAGCGAGGCGAGTGAGGGCTCGCTGCCTCGCGACGAGCGGATCACGTGTGCGGGGCAAGCCAGAATCACCTCCTTGCGAAGAGCGGAGTGCGAGGTCGAGGCTAGTGTATGCTTGCCGCTTTGGGGTGCACTTAGCAACAGCTGGGCGAGCGGGGCTCGCCGCTCTGCGTAAGCGACTTAGGCTAGTCGAGGGGGCAAACACATTCTTCATCAAGCACTTGCCTGCCCAGGCTTTTTGATGCGCGGGCCACCGGGCGAATGAAAGGCGGAGCCTCACTCGCCCGGGAGGCCAGGGGTCTAGCGAGTGGTGCCTTCACGAGCCACTCGATAGTAAGATCTCGCGAACCTGGCTCGCGGGAAGACTGGCGAGTGGGGCCTTCACGAGCCACTCGCCCATTGGTAACACATTTGGAGGTGAATTTACCTAGACACCCTTTGAGGGCTGCCAATAGCCCTTCAGAACAACGGAGTTTGGCTGTTAACAGACTAGTTTGCGGTGCGTTTAGCAAAACCAAAAGGCATAGTTACGCTATTTGCAGACCAGTAGAGAAAAATTATATATAGAACTTGAATGACACCTATGGAGATAATCCCATTCTTTGGCTTCTTCCTTCTTATGATATCTTTGATTAGCTCCTCGGGCTCTTCAAGGTGCCCGACTTCAGCTTTGGCTTAGGAGGGGAAGCGCTTTAAAATCTTCCGGGTGTGTGGTGGGACCTCCACGCTTCAGCCAAGAGTCGGTGTTTAGTTCTAATTCTTCGGTCAGGTTCCCCTGCGGGATCAGTAAGTTCTAGCTGCCACCTCTTAGGGATTTGAAATCCTCATTGGGCCGAATCTCGGTTACTAACACTATTTTTTCTGCAAAAATATAGTTGTAAAGTAATTTACAATTGTAATGAACTGTATTTTTACACTTATTTTTGCAGCAAAATTACAGCTGCAAAATAATTAAAAAATACACTTTCTTACATCTTTTAACACAACTGTATTTTTTTTTCAAAATATATACATATGAGTACTTAAAATAACCGTTTAAATACATGGATTTATATTTCTTTAATAATCTTATATAAAAATATAAATTTTAACAAATAAATTCATTTTTGAGAAAAAAAATATATGTCCAACGCACCATGCTCAAAATGCGTCGAGCAAATATAAAATTTTCCCCATTTGACACGACATTTTTATTCCGATATGTTTGAACAAAGACCCACTGTCATGAAATATATGTTTGGCATGACAACGTTATGACCGCCATCAAGAAAAAAAGCTAGTTTTGAACACAAAAGTGGACGAAATTCCTAGGTGATGTTAGAAATTTTAATTATAAAATATTACAAATTAAATGTTTTGATTGGAGCTAAATGGTGTTTGGTGTTTGAGCTCCTCATTATGATGGAAAAGCTCAAAATCAAACTTGGAGGGAATCCAAATATTTGGAGGGAAGCCTTTCATGATGAAAGAGTGTTCTTTAGTCCCACTTTGCCATTCTACTTCTTCCCTTAAGTGTATATAAAGATATTCACACTTTCTTATTTGTTCAAAAGAACACAAGGAGTATCTATGAACCACACACGTGCGCGCGCACGCACGCACCGCACCGGACCGCACCGGACCGGACCGCACCGGATCCGGATCCGGATCAGGATTCTTGTAGTTTTTGTACAAAATAGTTTCAGAGCTTTTACTCGGAGTTGCGTCGATTAGAAATCAGAGCTGCGTCGAATAGATTTCGATGCGTCGTTAAGCCAACTGAAGTTGAAGTGGCGTCGAATAGAATTCGACGCACCCGACTTGCGTCGAATGGACCTGCGTCGATAGAACTCGACGCAACGCGTTCTGCCGATTTACGCATTTTCTTAACCGCTCTTCTACGCGTATTTCTCGCCATTATTTACGTTGGAAATATTCAACGTTTATCTTCCCGATTATGATCCTTCCAATTATAACCGTCAATACTTATTATGGTTTTAATATTGCCGTTTTCAGATCCTCTTTTTCCGGCGATTTTCTGTCTTTATATATTGTCGTTCTTCTCAGAAAGAACGATCGCTCTCATATGCTCTTCTGCTCTCTCTGTTTTGACGATCTTCTACGTGATTCCTTTTCTTTACATTTGCTTCATCAAGTGGTTGTTCAGGTGCTCTGTGCTTCTTCGGTGTCCGAGCACATCGGAGTTTCCGGATCTAGCCGGGTGTTGTACCTTGGAGGAGTGAGCATCGGTTGAAAGCCCCGCCGGAGGGTGGTGCAACTTCTTTAGGGCAGTGATCACACGCCTTACCCAGGCTCGATTCTTATCTATATTTCCTCTCTTTTATTTCTCACCCCCTTCATGCAAAATTATTGATATTGCTGTTTATATATTTTTATATATCTGCTGTTTCTGTAAAAGTTTTAAAACCGAAAATATATCATTTTGTAAATTAATATAGAAATATAGAAGAAAATATTCCAACAGGTGAGGTCAGGTGTTCACGAACGATGGTTCATAATCACCGCGTTTATGACCGCCACCGGCGTGCCAAACGGAACCTAAGTATATTCATTCAGGGAAAGAGAGAAGAATGAATTTTGGTTGGGGGTTTTGTTCTTATTTTTTCATATTGTTTTTTTAATACTGCGTGTTAACATACATGAACGTCGGATCTTGAATGCTTTTAGGTGCTTAGATTGGCTCCCAATGGAGGTAATCCAAATTCATCAATGGTAGAGTTGTCATGGTTTCAGTTTGATTTCGGTTTTATGAAAACTGTGAACCGAAACGTTAATGTAACGATTCTTCAAATTATTCTCACGTTGTCTAACTTCACTACTTTATGTGTTATGCATTTAAAACATTTCTCCTATACATATTATGTTGAAAAAAAATATGAGGAGAATTCATGAACTAAGCACGTGCTCTTGCACACACATAACTTAACCAGTTTTGATTGAGATTTGAGGTTTGATGAATAATTGAATTGTTGATTTTGTAGTAAATAGTAAATAGTTTTGTTCGTCGAGATGCACTCGATGCACGGCTTCGGCTTACACAATGTGCTTTTATTTTATTTTTGTCTAATCATATTGATGATCGTCGAATTGAACTCAACGTTCGCTATCACTATTTTACAATTTCGCATTATTCGATATGTATTCGACCTTTGTCGAATATAAATTGGCGTTGGGCCACTTAGACTATGTTCTTTTTATTAGTGGAGTAGTTTTCGACGTTCAACGATTCTTACTCGACGAACATGCATGCCTTTGTATTGTGCGTCATCTATGTGGCGTTTTTAGTAACTGTCATTAATTTTATATTCGCTAGCATTACAATTTATGTTTACTTTCAATAGATATTAGACTCCTTATATATGCGATATTATCTGAGAACAAAACACCTTACAAATTTCTATTTTCATATTCTTGCGACTTTGCATTCATCTTTGCGTTTGGTTCATCAAATAAAAGTTCGTGTTCTGTGCTTCTTCGTTATCCACTCGTATCAATTTTCAGAATCTAGTCGTGTATTGTACCTTGAAGAAATGAGCATTGGTTGAAAATTTTGCTGGAAGGTGGAGTCTCTTGTTTTTCCCCATGATTCTGGAATAGAATCAAAACAAATCCTTATTAATGTACATATAAGAACAAATTGATTCATGCTTATAAAAAACTTAAATGACACATCTATTGGGGTCCAGCCCTTAAAGAGAAGAATCAGATCAGAGGTTTGTGTTTGTGTGCTGATTGGAGAACAAGTCCTTTTTCGTCGAGTGGTCTCGACGAATTCGTCGAGTGGACTCACCGCACTCGTCGAGCGGACTCACCGCACTCGTCGAGTGGTCTCGGCGAATTCGTCGAGTGGTCTCGTCACACTCGTCGAGTGGTCTCCGAATTCGTCGAGTGGTCTCCGAATTCGTCAAGTGTTTTTAGCGAATTCGTCGAGTTGATAAGTGTTGTTTCGACGAATTGTATTCACCTTGTTCATCGTGTTTCGTCGAGTTGTCTCGACGAATTTCGTCAATTTCGTCGAGACAGTTACTGTAGCAGGCGGAAATCTGTTTTGTCAAATCTCGATTGGGAGTCGTTGGATTTTTTTGATCTGTTTTGGACAGTCAAGATATGGTCGCCTATTTACCCTAAATAGGCAGAGACCTTTTGACAGAGACATAACTTCCAATTTCAGCCGACATCAGAGCATGTCGTGAAGGAAGGTTTTCGTTCGACCATTGTCGTCGGAGGAGTTCTTCAAGGAGGAAGAACATATTTCTTACCATTGGTATTCTTCGTCTTCGCTTGTGCCCAGATTGTGCAAGTGGGTTATATCCCTACAAGTGGTATCATAGGGAGATTCATGTGAAATTTTTCGAATCTTTATGGAGCAAGCAGGAGCTAGTCAACTTAGAGATCAAAGCCAAAAACAACCAGAAACAAATGAAGGCAACAACGGATCTTTATTGATAGCAGTACTTCAAAATTACAAGGCGAGGCATGCTTGACGAGACATGATTTCGTCAGCACAAACACAAAAGGAAAGATACAGGTTGAAGATAACTTGAGACCGCTCCAGACCGCGCGACCTCCCTGCGACTTCAACACACTGCCAGACCGCAGCGCCTTGCCGATCACAGCACACCACCAAACCGCTGCACAGACCGCTCCCTTCTTCCGATTTCCTGATTCTCCCGAACTCCAGCACCACAACTCCAAGCCGCAGACCGCTCGAACACTTTCAAAGGAAGAGGTGATCGCTGCCGCCCACACTATCCGCAGAAGCTGCACAAAAGAGTTCAATCAGAAGACCGCACGGTCAGAATAAACCAGACCGCAGGAAACAAGCGAACTCAGCTTACACTTGGGTGTTCGTTATTTTTTGCTGCTACAGTGGCCTCCTATTTATAAGCGCGGGACCTGATCCAGTCACCGCCCTATGAGATAGGATCACCACCCCACAGACCGCGCGACCTTATCGGTCACTCCGCGCGATCAGCAGCAACACTCCTGCTTCATTTGGTGAACCTGCCAGCTTCAATGTCTACCATGAGAGACCGCCACTCTCACGACAGACCGCGACTCTTCAAAGAGATCGCCAGACCGCCCGAAGCCATTCACCTCCTGTGTTCGCTCAAGACCGCAAACACAGTCAGTCCGCACAAGACCGCGAACTCCTGTTCGCATGCCGATCTCCTCCTGAGACCGCGAACAGTAACCAGATCGCCTCCCTGTCTCCTCCTGAGACTGCGAGCTGCAACCAGCTCGCATACCAGCCTCCTCCTGAGACCGCGAGCTGAGACCGCGAGACTAAGATCCATAGTCTGCGATCACCACCAGACAGACTGGTCAGACACCAGACCGCAACCTGGAAAACCTGGAACCAGCTGTGCGATCACGCCAGATCGCCACAGCCTTGAAGAGGACGAGCCACCACGCGGTTACGCACAGACCGCGCGACCTGAAGACGAACCTCCCGCCATGCGATCAAAGACAGACCGCACGACCTTCACCTCCAGCTGCCTTGGACCAGAAACCAGCGGCTACCCCAGGAGACCGCAGCTAGGCTAGCACTAGCCAAACCGCAGAACTGACCGCCAGATCGTGCGGTCACACGTGACCGCCCGATCTCCTCCTGACCGCCCAGGTCCAAAAGACCCCCAACTTCCACTTCAACAATTTCAACACTCCCCCTTGAAGTGGGAAGTTGAAACTAGCCCCAGTAGGCTCCTTAGCCGTGTGAACGGCCCCTTTGCCAGCGCCTTTGTGAAGATGTCCGCGACATTGTCCGCACTCCGCACATGCTCGACCGAAAGAGACCCCTCCAGCACCTTCTCCCGTATGAAGTGATGCTCGATCTCAATATGCTTGGTCCTCGCGTGACAAACTGGATTGGTTACCAGTTTGAGAGCACTCTCGTTGTCACAGCGTAGCAGAGTCGGCTCCCGAACCTCCTTGTGGACGTCTCCTACCAACCTCCTAAGCCAGATGGCTTCCTGAGCTGCCAAGGCCGAAGCCTTGTATTCTGCTTCCGTGGTAGAGACTGACACGGAATCTTGCTTCTTGCTGCACCATGATATAGCCGTAGGGCCCGCCATGAAGACGAATCCAGATGTCGACTTCCGATCATCCGAATCTCCCCCGTAATCAGCATCCATGTATCCATGCACTTTGAAGCCCGCATCCCTCCTGTATAGGAGACCCATGTCCGAGGTCGCCTTGACATACTTCAGAATATTCTTGGCCGCTAGCAGATGAGGTACCCGTGGCTCCGCCATAAACCGACTCACCCTGCCCACTGCATATGCAATGTCCGGCCTCGTGATCGTCAGATAGATTAAGCTCCCAACCAGAGCTCGGAACACCAACGGATCTTGCATGATCCTCCCCTCATCCTTCCGAAGCTTCATAGCCTTCTCCAGAGGTGTGGAAGTGCACTTCCCTTCCTTCATGCCGAACCGCTCCACGATCCGCTCCGCATATCCAGCCTGGGAAACCAGCACTCCACCTTCCTTCCTCTGCACCTCAAGTCCAAGGAAATGGTGAAGCTCACCTAAGTCCTTCATCTCAAATCTGACAGATAGCTCAGCCCGAAGCCTTGCTACTTCCTCCTTTGAATTCCCCGTCACGATCATATCGTCGACGTAAAGCAGCACGATGACCTGAAGCTCCCCGCTCTTCTTGACGAACAAGCTTGAATCTGAGTCTGAAGCAACAAATCCACAGAATAAGAGATATTCTGCGATCTTCTCGTACCACGCCCTCGGCGCTTGCTTCAACCCATACAGGGCCTTCTTCAGCTTACAGACATGCTCCGGATAATCTTCAGACACAAAACCTGGTGGCTGGACCATGAAGATGTCCTTGTCAATCTCGCCGTACAAGAAAGCGTTCTTGACGTCGAGCTGCCAAATCTCCCATTCACTGAATGCCGCCAAGGCAATGATGAACCGTACTGAAGTCATTTTGGCCACCGGACTGAATGTCTCATCATAGTCCTCACCGTATTGCTGCGAGAACCCCCGAGCTACAAGACGAGCCTTGTACCGCTCGATACTGCCGTCAGCTTTCTTCTTAAGCTTGTAGACCCACTTGCATGTCACAGGAGCGATGCCCTTAGGCTTGGGCACAAGAGACCAGGTCTCATTCTTCTCCAGAGCTGCCATCTCTTCTTGCATCGCAACGTCCCACTCCTTCACGCCTTGGGCCTTCTCAAAGCTCGACGGCTCCCTCTCATCCAAGGGACCAGCGAAGAAACATGAGACGAAGCTCACTGCGTTTCCTCCTGTATAGCGATCAGGGGCGATGATCGCTCGCTTCGACCTCCTCAGCTCCTTCCCCTGAACCGCTTCATCTCCAGCTGCTTCTTCCCTAGCTCCCCTTCCAGACGTGCTAGGAGCATTGCTCCCCCTTCTCCCTGAACCAGAAGCCCCCGTCTCGGAACTAGAGGGAGATGGACCACCTGGTGACACAGGTAGCTCCACCTGAAGATTCTCCACAGCTTCCTCCGGCTCCTCCACCCTGCTCTCTGGTAGCTCCACTCCAGAAGACCCCTTGTAAGATGTCACCTCATCAAACACGACGTCGCGAGATACAACAAATATCCGCGTCTCCGGGTCCATGCACTTCCACCCCTTCTTCCTCTCATCGTATCCCACAAAGACTAGCTTCCTAGCTTTCGCTTCTAGCTTTGTCCGAAGAGCATCCGGGATGTGCACGTAGCAGGTAGAACCAAACACCCTAAGGTGTGCCACGCTTGTCTTCTCCTTGAACATCAACTCATGCGGAGTTAACATGTTGATGGGGCTCAGAGGCATCCTGTTGATGACGTAGGCAGCACAAGACATTCCCTCCGCCCAGAAGGACTTGGGGATACTCTTGGCATGCAGCCAACACTTGCAGGTCTCCGTCAGATGACGGATCTTCCGTTCTGCAACTCCGTTCTGTTGTGGAGTATGAGCACAAGTGAGCTCTCTCCGGATGCCCGCCTTCCTGCAAAAAGTAGAGAACTCACTGGAGGTGAACTCCCCTCCGTTGTCAGTCCTCAGCTTCTTCACCCGCAGTCCCAGCCGACCTTCCACGAGCTCCTTGAACTCCACAAACTTGGCAAACGCCTCCGCCTTCTCCTTCAGGAAATAAACCCAGACATATCTGGTGTAATCATCGATCAACACCAGCATATATCTGCTGCCTCCGAGGCTTGGGGTAGTAGTAGGTCCCATCAAGTCACCGTGGATGCACTCCAACGGCACACTACTCCTTGTCTGCGACTTGTCAAACGGTAGTCGATGAGACTTGCCGAACTGACATCCTGCGCAAACATGACCTTCTCCGTAGGAGGATAGACTTGGCAGGCCCTTGACCAGACCTCTCACCGCCATTGCTTTCAGCTTGTCCATTCCTACGTGCCCCAACCTCTCATGCCATATCACGGCACCATCATTCGTCTTCATTTTGTCGACGTAGGAACTTGTTGACAATACAAACAAGTCCTTTGCCCGTCTCCCAACATGAACGACCTCCGCTTTAACATTCTCAAAGTTTCGTAGAAACTTCACTTCTGTTGGGCCGAACAGAACGTGATACCCAGCGTCTACAGCGTTGGTCACGGAGAAGAGGTTTTTCTTCATTCCGGGCACATGATAGACACTCTTCAAAGTAAGTGGCCCTCTATCACTGCCCAAAGAAACAACCCCAACCTTCTCTACTGGATGCACAGTATTATCAGCGGTGATGATAGCATTGTTACCTGTATAGGGCTGTGCAGATGAAAGCTTCGTCTCGTCTCCGGTGAGGTGATGACCACACCCCGAGTCCACGATCCAATCCTCCAGATAGTTGATAGTAGCCGAGGCTTCAACCGAAGCCGAGAAGGCTCCTCCCCATCCTCCATCAACGTGCCTGGTCTCCACTTCCACCTTCCCAGCAACATGCCCTGATTGAGTAACAACTGGGCATTCCTTCTTGAAGTGCCCAACCTTCCCGCACTTGAAGCATCTCGGACCTTCACCCTTCTTCTTCCCGTCAGCCTTGGGAGCATACCCCCTTTCCTGCTGCCCAGAAGTTGAAGGCCCATAGCCTCCTGCGATCTTCTTCTTCTTCTCCCACTTCTTCTTCTTCCCTGAGAAGAGCACCTCGCCGTCTCCCCCAGCCACTGACAACCCCGCCATCTGCCTTGCCAAACTTTCTTGCGATGCAAGCAAGTTCTCCAGCTCCAACAGAGACGGTTGATTTGCCCATCCCTGCACCGACGTCACAAAGGCAACATATTCCTTCCGCAGGCCGCGGATGATGTGCCTCTTCAGCTTCGCCTCAGAGATAGGCTCATCAGGGTCCAATGCTGAGATTTCAGCACACAAGTTCTTCAACTTCAGAAAGAAGGTGGAGATAGAAAGATCACCCTGAGCCGACCTTGCCAGCTCATTCTCCAAGAACTGCAGCCTCGCCACATTCTTCTTGTTAAACAGCCCATCCAGGGCTCTCCAGATCTCCGCAGCTGAACCACACCCTAAGATGTGATCAAATAGGTCAGGTGAGATTGCCCTCTTCAAGGTGAACTCTGCCTTCGCATTCGTCCTCCTCCAAGTTCTCACCTCAGCCCCATTATCCCCTTCCGGGACAACTTCCTGCGTCTGATCTCCTCCAACAACTTCCCAGAGGTCCTCACCTACAAGATAGCTTTGCATACACGACTTCCACTTCTTGAAGTTGGTCGATGTAAGCACCTCAATCCCAAGACCCTTTGCAAATCCACCTTCCATTTGTTCTTCCACTGGTTCCTTTCTTCCCAAAGGCGATGACTACTCTAAGTTACTCACTGCTCAACCACTCCAACCTAGCTCTGATACCATGTGAAATTTTTCGAATCTTTATGGAGCAAGCAGGAGCTAGTCAACTTAGAGATCAAAGCCAAAAACAACCAGAAACAAATGAAGGCAACAACGGATCTTTATTGATAGCAGTACTTCAAAATTACAAGGCGAGGCATGCTTGACGAGACATGATTTCGTCAGCACAAACACAAAAGGAAAGATACAGGTTGAAGATAACTTGAGACCGCTCCAGACCGCGCGACCTCCCTGCGACTTCAACACACTGCCAGACCGCAGCGCCTTGCCGATCACAGCACACCACCAAACCGCTGCACAGACCGCTCCCTTCTTCCGATTTCCTGATTCTCCCGAACTCCAGCACCACAACTCCAAGCCGCAGACCGCTCGAACACTTTCAAAGGAAGAGGTGATCGCTGCCGCCCACACTATCCGCAGAAGCTGCACAAAAGAGTTCAATCAGAAGACCGCACGGTCAGAATAAACCAGACCGCAGGAAACAAGCGAACTCAGCTTACACTTGGGTGTTCGTTATTTTTTGCTGCTACAGTGGCCTCCTATTTATAAGCGCGGGACCTGATCCAGTCACCGCCCTATGAGATAGGATCACCACCCCACAGACCGCGCGACCTTATCGGTCACTCCGCGCGATCAGCAGCAACACTCCTGCTTCATTTGGTGAACCTGCCAGCTTCAATGTCTACCATGAGAGACCGCCACTCTCACGACAGACCGCGACTCTTCAAAGAGATCGCCAGACCGCCCGAAGCCATTCACCTCCTGTGTTCGCTCAAGACCGCAAACACAGTCAGTCCGCACAAGACCGCGAACTCCTGTTCGCATGCCGATCTCCTCCTGAGACCGCGAACAGTAACCAGATCGCCTCCCTGTCTCCTCCTGAGACTGCGAGCTGCAACCAGCTCGCATACCAGCCTCCTCCTGAGACCGCGAGCTGAGACCGCGAGACTAAGATCCATAGTCTGCGATCACCACCAGACAGACTGGTCAGACACCAGACCGCAACCTGGAAAACCTGGAACCAGCTGTGCGATCACGCCAGATCGCCACAGCCTTGAAGAGGACGAGCCACCACGCGGTTACGCACAGACCGTGCGACCTGAAGACGAACCTCCCGCCATGCGATTAGAGACAGACCGCACGACCTTCACCTCCAGCTGCCTTGGACCAGAAACCAGCGGCTACCCCAGGAGACCGCAGCTAGGCTAGCACTAGCCAAACCGCAGAACTGACCGCCAGATCGTGCGGTCACACGTGACCGCCCGATCTCCTCCTGACCGCCCAGGTCCAAAAGACCCCCAACTTCCACTTCAACAATTTCAACAGTTCATTCCCATCGGTCTGACTGGACATTCTGATTTAGATTTGAGTCAACGGTAGGTGATGATATTGGTCCGCTCCCTACCTTCCTAAATCTGATCAAGGTTTTGTCTCAGACCTTCGGGCTATTGTAGAAGATGGAGCAGAACACCAGAATGGTAAGCATGAATGACAAGAAATCGACTATATGGTAGCCTCAGATGGATGATCTCTTGTATTACAAGGATCTTCATGCTCCATTGTCAGGGAGACCGTCTGCCATGTTAGATGATGCAAAGTGGAAGAAGACAGATCAGAAGGCAGTGAGATTCATCCGGCAGTGGCTAGATGATTCTGTCTTCCACCATGTATCCACTGAATCATCGGCTCAGGCTTTATGGAGAAATCTTGAAGCGCTGTACGAGAGAAAGACATCAGGAAACAATGCTTTCATGATCAGAAAGCTTGTGAAGTTGAAGTATAAGGAAGGTTCTAAGATGACAGAGCATGTAACATCCCCCAGACAGCTAGACCCCCCCAGGTGAATTTGTCATGACAAGGTCATGACAAGGCCCTGGTAGTGTAGAAATCCCTTTAACTTGGACAAAAAATAGGGTTGAAAGTGCCTTGGTCTGCAAATAGTAAATTGCAGCTACCCTACCTAGGGTTTGACCTAGGGGCCTTAACTTGACCCAGTGACCCCACCACAACATCCCTAGACCATTTAGGAGCCCAGGGGG
This sequence comes from Dactylorhiza incarnata, assembly GCA_033032865.1. NCBI lineage: Eukaryota > Viridiplantae > Streptophyta > Magnoliopsida > Asparagales > Orchidaceae > Dactylorhiza > Dactylorhiza incarnata. The sequence continues at coordinate 1,605,920 of JAWHQI010000424.1, read as the reverse complement.
ACATTCAGAATCCATTGGGGTCAGTCAAACAGGTCAAGTTGACCAAAGTCAACCCTAACCCTAATTAGGTCAAAAGGGTCATTTCCCCACTAAGTGCCCTAATTGACCACTACCATATTAAATTGACCCCACCAGTAGTTTCTAAATTTAATTTGGAGTCCAATGGACCCAAAAGCCCCATCCTAGGGTCACCCAATTTGTCAATTTGACCAAAAGTCAAACTTGCCCAAATTAGGTCAAATCACTTAAACCTAGCCCAATCCCTTTGGGCTAGCTCAATTGAGTGGTCAACAAGCCTAATAGGCTGACATTAAACACAGGAGAGAGTGGAAAATAGGCCATGGTGATTAGGAGAGAGAAAATGGGGGTTTTCCCCAATTTTGAGGAGAGAGAAAGAGGCCATTCATGGCCATTAAGGTGACACACCCCTTGGCATCCCTCCATTACACTCCCATTCATCTTCTCTGATGAATTTGAGAAGATTCCAGCCATTTCTAGGGGCAATTAGGGCAGGGGGGATGCATAAGGTCGACCCTGGGGAGGGAGGTGAAGAGGCCAATAATGGCACATGGGGTTAAAGCCACCAGCACCCCCAATTAACCCCCCTATCACCTTCACAACCATCAGAGGAATGGAACCCCCCACTTTCCCAAAGACATTGAGCCCTGTATGCAAGGATGGCCATTGCACCCAAGCTTGGAGGAGGAAAAATGGTGGCCGGCGATTGGAGCCACCAAAACCCCCAAAACAGGTCCGGTTCTCCTCCTCTTCTCCAGTGGGTAGATCTAGATCGAATTAGGCGGAGAAATCGAGCTCAACTGAGCCGATACGGCGAGAAAAATTTCAGATTTTCATGAAATTTCATGGTGGCGGGTTCGCCGGAAACGGCCTCTCCGGCGACCGTGCCGCCGCCCGGCGTTAGCCACCACCTCAACGGAGGTGGTGGTGGTGGTGGCCGTCCAGGGAGGTGGCCGGATGGCCGGCAATTGCCGCTGGAAAAGCTACAGGAAATAGGAAAAATTCGGACTGGTTTTTCGGGTTGGAGAAGATGACCAGTGTCACTATTTTATAATAATGTTTTATTTAATTGTTTTATTCTTATTATTATTCAGTGAATGGTTTTAAATTTTAAAAATACTTACAGGCCCCTACTGAAAAAGTGTCCAACATAAAGGTTGTAGCCCTTAACCTCTAGTTTAATTTAAAATTAATTTCACCCAATATGGTTGAGTGGTTTAACCTCAACACCCATTTTAGTGCAAAGTTTGACTGAACTTTGGATGGGTCTCCACACTAAACCACTAGTCCAAATGACTTGAAATTTGGACTAGGAGTGAGTCATGCCAATGATATTAACCTATCCAAAAATGGGATTTTTTGGAAAAAATTTCCTAAAGTTTTTGTAAAAATTTAATAATCAATGTATAAATTATTTAGAGGGTCAAATGACCTCCAAACTCCACCAAATTTTGGTGAGGTGTTATTAGGGTCATGATAAGTCCCTGGTTAAAATTTCAACCCATTTGGGGTTGATTTGACCAGGCAATTGATTGGCCCAAGTTTTGGTCTTTAAGGAAGGAATTAGGCCAAAGGGGCTATGTTGGAATTTTGTGGTCAAACCACCTCCAATTGGAGTGGAATTTTGGCCACTGCTTTAACACCACCCAAATCACCTCCATGTGAGTTTTGGGGTCATGGAGAGTTGGATTGCCCTAGGACATGGAATTGGAGCCCCTTGGTGTGCATTTAGCCAAGTAGAGATCCATTGGCCAAATGGGCCCATAGAGACTTAAGTCTTCTTGGGGAGGTCAGTGAGATCATTTTGAAACCCCATGAGGAAATTGGTGAGCATTGGTGTTGATTTGCCCAAGGCCATAGGGTTGATCCCTATGGAGTGGAATTTGGGGTTGTGAAGGACATGAGGGTGTTTGTCCTTGGAGAGGAGTGTAATAGACTCCTCTGAGTTCTATGAGTGATATAACACCCTCACAAGAAGTTTGGGTGGATTTGGGGAAGTATGGACCCTAACCCTAGGGTAAACCTCAAGGGGTACATATAGAGGTCAATGAAGGAAGAGGGGTCAAACCTTTATGGTTTGACCTAAAATTGTGGGGAGTTGGTAATGGTGACCAGAGAAGCCTCCCCTGTGAAATTGGAAAGGTTTGGGGTTGTATACCTTAGTGAATAAATCCTTGGGTAGATTTGTAAATATTTAGGTTTTGGGTTTTAGGAGAGATTAACACTTAGAGGATAACTCTTTTTCTGTCATCAATATGATATATGTTTTATTATTCCCTGGAAATTCTATTAGAGCCATTGGAAGAATTTTGGAGGTCCAAATTATAATTAATCTTATTGTTAGCAATTTTTGGGATGATTAATTTTAGGATGCTAGATTTCTGTAAATTCATGGAACTTTGTTGGAAGTCATTTTATTCCATTATGAACCCACAGTAATTTTCTTATAATTTTTCGATTGATATTTTTGGTACTTCTAGTTCAAATTGGAATTAATTGCAAATATGACCTTTGTGGAAATTACAAATGTAACCTCTCTGGAATGAGGTCAAAATTTGTAGGACTGGATATTTTAGTACGATTCAACTATGTAAAAATTTGCATAGGGTTTGGAGTTCATATGAGGGTACCTCCTTTGGAAATAATTGATGATTAATGGGTTCAGAAATTTTTAATAATTGCAACCCTTGCTGGAAAATCATGAAAATTCATATTTACAGATTACTAGATACCCTTGATTTATGTAAAAATTTTAGTAGTCATTGGAAGTCAGAAAAGTGCACTTGTAGTTCAAACCTTAGGAGGTTGTATTTTTTGGAAAATTGCTTTAAATATTAATAATGTTGGGAAAATTATGAAACTCTGGAATTGAACTTAAATAAGTAGCATGGACCCCCAATAAAAATATTGGGTCAGTGAGTTGATTATTTAATGTACCTCCCTTCATGTGCATCAAAACATTAAGGATGATCTGCATTTAGCAATTTAACAATTTTGGGGTTATGAGTCAATTTGGAGTGTAGTGATTGGAGTTGTGAGTGTTTATTGGTGATAATATGACTATGTGAGGATCCTTGGAGTTAATTAGGGTTTGATGAGTCCTAGAGTGGTGGGGTGCCACCCTTGGGGTAGGTCATCTTGGGATTGACGAAAGATCGTCTTTTTCCTATTGTGTCTTAAAGCACTTAGGCTTAATTCAGGTGAAACATTAAGAAGAGTTTTCTTATGGGTAGTAACTAATAATATTAAGGTCTTGAGAAATGGAGCTTTGGGGTGTCATCCCATTATAGTTCCTAGTACCGTAGCGAGCCCCTTACAGGGTAACCCTCGGGAAGTCCAAGATTAACCATAAACTGTAAGAGTAAAATGTTATACAAGAATAATTTAATAACACACTCACCCACACCCCGTGGTTTCGGGAGTTTAGCTGGTTTGGTGCTACGAGCAGTAGGCTCGGTGGTTGTAAGAGCGGATTGTTAAGTCAGGTGAGCTTGTGACTCAGTAGTGTTTGTAGGTACGGACAGGTTGGTTCGGCGAGCCGATGGCTTGGAAGGTTATTGATGGCGGGCAGGTTAGCCCGGGGAGCTTATGGCTCGGAGGTAGGTAGTAGAACATGCTGCATGTGCATTGAAGGTGGTGGGTTTTCGGTATTGGACGGTCGTTCACACCGACGTCAATACGTTGACTCGGCAAGTGTGGTATTTACACTTAGCCATGAAAGTCTGGTGGTCTAGCCAGTAAGAGTACGCAGATGCTCCGCGGGTTTTGCGTTGAGGCGTACGATAGGTCTAGGTTAGGTAGTGTGAATACCAACCTAGAGGTGGGCGAGGCCCAACCCACCGCTTCCGTTTGCCACTACAGGAGTATCCCGGGAGTCTTCCTAGCTCCAAAAAGGGGGAACTAAAGGTCTATGCGCATAGAGTCGTAGTGAGTGAGTTGCAGTTGTATGAACATAGCATAACAACATATCTTGCATGTCATGGCATAAACATTGCATTTCAACCCCTACCCCTATCGTATAAATTGGTATGAGACTTTTTATACGATAGGCCCTGCTAAACGACCCCTTGGTCTATAGGTTTGTATGGGCATTCCTATAAATCAATGGTTATTTTTCTATTGTTTACTTGTCTTTATTTAATGTTCCTTACTTGCCTTTTTAATATGCTTTTCTTACTGCTTCTTATATATATACACATGTGTAGCTATAGATACTCCTGTAGATTAGATCCGCCGTCACCTGCTTTTGTTTTTACCCCTTGAATGTCCTCCGCTTCCTCCTCTCCATACGGTGCCTAGGAGCCATTGGGGGAGGGGTGGGGAATTGGCTGAGTCTAGTTTGACTGACGGTCGGTGGACCATATCATTTTAGGGGTTCGAGGAGACGCGGCAACACCAGAGACCGGTGCAGACGGAGGCGGGACAATGCAGTACAGGAGCTCAGTATTCAGGTCCAGTGAGTGATTAGGAGTTAGCTTCCGCGAGTGATCTTGTAGTGAGGATATGATGTACAGGGCATGAGCCCTTATTTATTGTACCTTTGTAATCTTTTATTCAGTTATTATCTTGTGGACATTCAAATATATATATAACATGTGATTGTGGACTTGAGCTTCTTATTTGTTCATGTGTACCTTCTTCTTCGTGACCGAATTGGCCGGCAGGATCGACGTTTTGTAGTGGCGACCTTCCCGAGCGAAGGTGTCACCGCAAAATGGCGGTTCTGGGCTTAAGACCCGGTGTCTGAAAAAAAAGGGTCTTACAGAGCATCTGAACCTTTCCCAGAGCATCATCAATCAGTTGGAAGCAATGAAGATCACCTTGGGAGATGAGCTACATGCTTTGATGATCCTTAGTTCCTTACCAGAGAGTTGGGAGACTCTTGTGGTGTCACTGAGCAATTCAACACCTGAAGGTGTCGTGTCAATGGAGATGGTGACGAGCAGTCTGTTGAACGAAGAGCTGAGAAGGAAGGACTCAGGAACCTCTACATTAGATGTTTTTCTCATGGAGGGAAGGAGCAGATCGATGAAGAAAGAGGGTAAGCAAAGAGGCAACTCCAAAAGCAAGTTCAGGAGTAAGTCCAAGAAGGAGGTTGAGTGCTTCTACTGTAAGAAGAAAGACCATTACAGAAAAGACTGCTTTAAAATGCAGAGAGATCAAAAGGGAATGGTGAAGGAGTCGGGAGAATCCAGTGAGGGTGGTGGTGCGGCCTCGATTGCTGAAGTTGAGTCGATCTACTTACATTGTAGTGGGGCAGCATGTCAGGAGTGTGTTGACACTGACTGGGTAGTGGATGGTGGTGCATCCTACCACTGCACTCCTCGCATGGATTTCTTTCACTCATATATTGCAGGAGATCTTGTCACTGTTCGGATGATAAATGCCGGTGTGTCGAAGATCGTTGGCAGTGGAGACGGCCACTTGGAGATTGATCTTGGGAGGGTTATCCTCAAGAATGTCCGGCATATTCCTGATTTGAGGATGAACCTCATTTCTGTTGGAAGGCTGGATGATGGAGACTTTACCAACATTGAAGGCGGAGGTGCCTGGAGGCTGGTGAAGGGCTCTTTGGTGGTGGCAAGGGGCAATAAATGCTGCGGTTTTATACCGAGCAAAGGCCAAGATTTGCAGCCTGAGTGTGAATGCAACTGAAGACAACTCTATGGATTTGTGGAATCACATACTTGACCATATCAGTGAGAAGAACCTGAAGATCTTGGTGAAGAACAAGGTTCTCCCAGAGTTGTCAGGTGAGCTTCCTGACACTTGTACTCATTACTTGGTTGGCAAGCAGAGACGAGTATCCTTTGCGCATGCTGAACCGAAGAGGAAGGAGAAGCTGCTAAATATGATACACACTGATGTGTGCGATCCTATTGATCCCAAGTCAGTGGGCGGAGCAACTTACTTTGTCATTTTCATAGATGATCACTCGAGAAAGGTATGGACTTATGTCTTGAAGCATACCGAGAAGCAGATCAAGCGGGTAAGATCTGATAATGGGGGTGAATATATTGGTATTTTTGATGCCTACTGCAGGGAGCATGACATCGTGCATGGGAAGATAATCCCGAGGACACCACAACATAATGGGTTGGCGGAGAGGATGAACATGACAATTGTTGAGAAAATCAGGTGCATGATCTCTCAAGCAGGTATTGGCAAGCAGTTCTGGACAGAAGCTGTACAGACTGCAGAGCATTTGATCAATTTGTCCCCCTCTGCACCTTTGGATGAAGATATTCCAGAGCGTGTTTGGTACGGGAAAGAGGTGTCATATTGACACGTGCGGGTGTTCGGTTGCATGACACATGTTCATGTCCCCAAAGAGGAGTGATCGAAGTTTGATGAGAAGTCCCAAGAGTGCATCTTGTTGGGATTCCCAAATGAAGAGTTTGGTTATAGAATCAGGGATCTAGTGAAGAAGAAGCTCATCAGAAGCAAGGATGTGGTCTTCGTGGAAGACCAGATTATTGGTGAGCAAAGTGTTGCTGAGCCACAGGATCCACAAGTTGTGGAGAGTTCTGATGCAGTTTTTGAGCCAGAGAATGTTGGTGTGATGAATGGCGTGCTGAAGAAGGAGCTGTGCAGATTCCGAATCAGGATGAGATTTTTGGATGGAGGGGGAGCGTTGCATGTTGATGTTCCACCGATGGTGGAGGCGCCCCTCAGGAGATCTGACATAGTACAGAGGCCCAACACCAGGTATCCACCGCAATATTATATCTTGCTTACTGATGGCGGTGAGCCTGAGTCATTTGAGGAGGCTCAGAGGGCTGAAGACAGAGTCTTGGTCAGCAGCTATGGAGGAGGAGTATGACTTGCTCTAGAAGAATGAGACCTATGATTTGGTCAGACTACCAAAGGGGAGGAAAACTTTGAAGAACAAATGAGTTTTCAAGCTGAAGACTGATGAAAACCACTCTCGGCCTAGGTACAAGGCAAGGTTGGTAGTCAAAGGGTTCAGTAAAAGACATGGTGTAGATTTTGATGAGATATTTTCACCGGTGGTGAAAATGTCTTCTATTAGACTGGTATTGGGGTTTACTGCCTACATGAATCTCGAAGTTGAGCAAATGGATATCAAGACGACATTTTTGCATGGATATTTGGAAGAGGAGCTGTATATGGAGCATCACGAAGGTTTTGAAGCCAAGGGGAAGGAGCATTTGGTCTGCCGACTCAAGAAGAGTCTGTATGGGTGTAAGCAAACACCTAGACAGTGATATAAGAAATTTGACTCCTTTATGCTGAAAAACAAGTTCTAGAGGACCAGAGCTGATCATTGTGTCTATGTGAAGAGGACTGAGAAGACCCTTACTATTCTGCTGCTGTATGTGGATGACATGCTGATTTTCGGTGATGACAAGACCAATATTGTTGAGCTGAAGAAAGAGCCTGGTGAGTCCTTTGAGCCGAAGGACTTGAGACCAGCAAAGAAGAACCTTGGGATGAAGATCACCAGGGATAAGAATGCAGGTCTATTATGGCTATCTCAAGATGAGTATGTGGAGAAGGTGTTGAAGAGGTTCATGATGGAGAAGGACAAGGTTGTAGCTACTCCGCTGGGTGGACACTTCAAGCTATCTTGCTCTCAGTGTCCTTCATCTGAGAAGGAACTAGAGGAGATGAGCCAGATCCCCTATGCATTTGCAGTGGGGAGTTTGATGTATGTTATGGTCTGCACAAGGCCAGGCATAGCTTATGCAGTGGGGTAGTGAGAAGATATCTGACAAATCCAGGGATGATCCATTGAGATGCTGTAAAGTGGATACTCTGATATCTCAGAGGTACCACAAGCCTATGTTTGCAGTTTGGTGGAGGGTCACCAATGCTGATTGGGTACTCTGACTCAGATATGTCAGGAGATATTGATTCTCGGAGGTCCACATCTGGATATGTTGTTACTTATGCAGGGGGAGCTGTGTTGTGGAAGTCGAGGTTGCAGAAGTGCGTTGCACTGTCGACGACAAAGGAAGAATACATTGCGCTGATGGAAGCGTCAACGGATATCTTGTGGATGAAGAAGTTCATGCTTGAACTTGAACTCTAGCAAGAAGTGTTCACTGTCAACAGTGACAGTTAGAGCGCCATTTTTCTGGCCAAGAACCCCGCCGACCACTCCAAGACGAAACATATTGATGTGAGGTATCATTGGATACATGATGCTATCGAGGAGAAGCTGCTGAAGGTGGAGAAAGTCCACGCGGATGAAAATCCTTCGGACATGATGACGAAGGTCGTGCCTAGGGAGAAGCACGAGTTGTGCCGGTTGCTGATCGACATGAAGCACACCTGAAGGTGTCAGGTTTGGGGAACTCCTCTTTATGGTTTGGAGGGGGAGTTTGTTGGGGTCCAACCCCTAAAGAGAAGAATCAGATCAGAGGTTTGTGTTTGTGCAACTGATTGGAGAACAAGTCCTTTTTCGTCGAGTGGTCTCGACCAATTCGTCGAGTGGACTCACCGCACTCGTCGAGTGGTCTCGCCGCACTCGTCGAGTGGTCTCCGAATTCGTCGAGTGGTCTCCGAATTCGTCGAGTATTTTCAGCGAATTCGTCAAGTTGATAAGTGATGTTTCGACGAATTGTATTCACCTTGTTCATCGTGTTTCGTCGAGTTGTCTCGATGAATTTGGTCGAGTTGTCTCGACGAATTTCGTCGAGATAGTTACTGTAGCAGGAGGAAATCTATTTTGTCAAATCTCGATCGGGAGTCGTTGGATTTTTTTTGGACGATCAAGATATGATCGCCTATTTACCCTAAATAGACATGGACGTTTTGACAGAGACATAACTTCCAATTTCAGCCAACATCAGAGCACGTCGCGAAGGAAGGTTTTCGTTCAGCTATTGTCGTCAAAGGAGTTCTTCAAGGAGGAAGAGCAGATTTCTCACCATTGGTATTCTTCGTCTTCGCTTGTGCCCAAATTGTGCAAGTGGGTTATATCCCTACAACATCCACATCAATGCTGTGGTCCGTGATCTCCATAGATGATCACTGGTATGATCAATCTTATTTTTAATCACTATCAGAAAATCATCTCCTAAGTCCTAACCCTAAAATAAAACCCCAATACAAAAAATGAAACCTATATAAATATCAAAAGTGATTTGTCAATCTTCATTGTAATCAAACGTGATCTCTATGGAGATCCAAAATGTTCTCTCGATCTCCATGAAGATCACTATCGATTTCCCTGCAAGTGATATCCGCGGGATATCACTAACATGATCCACGGAAATCACTACCAGGAGCTTGTCTCCCACCCTAAACCCTTCAAATAAAACCTAACAATAAAATAAAACCTTAACGCTGAATAAAAGTTAGAAGTGATTAGTGGAACTCATCAACCGAGATGTCGACGAAATGCTTTAAATCACCAACCTAAAAAACAATGCCCTTGCTACCGCAATCGTCGACATTTCGTATGTTGTCCACAACTTTAACCCTCGACTCTCCAGACGAAATTGGGAGCACCAACATTATAGCATGAGAACATATACATTGCAAAAATGATTGTTGCATTTCATTTTTCTGCCACATTATTCAATTTTTTTGTCGTATTTGTGTCACGTGTTTGTGTCACGTGTCGCATACACGTAGCACTCTGATAGAGATTTCACTTCTGACACAGATATTAAAATTTCGCCTAAAATTGAGGGATTGATTTGACTACTCTACCTTTAAATCCATATAATTAAAGAAGATTGATAACCACAACCCATCTTTGCTATCCGCAACCCAGAATTTTAAATAACACCTCATTTTCTTGTGTTAACCGCAACCCAAAACTTAAAATCATAACCCCTCGCGTATCCCGCCTCAACCCCTCACGTATCCCCTTTGATTCCTCCTAGCTGAAGCCCGACGCTTCCTTCCTCAGGTAACAACGGGTGCGGCAAGTCAAGTATAGGGTTGCGGTTAAATTTTTTAAAATTTTGAGTTACGGTTAACATTGGGGGTGCGATAAGTCAAAATTGAGCTGCGGTTAACAATACTCTAATTAAATGTTAATCGTTACTTAAATTAAATAAACATTAGTCGAAACGACCGAATCAATACTATAATACACCCGCCGCTGATCTGGCATCACAAAGCGCACAATCGCACAGACCAAAGGGTTCCGTAGCAGTAGAACCCTAGGAAGGAATCCCCCTCCCCTCCCCTCTCCTCGAGCCCGAGAGATAACGCTTCAATGGCCAATTCCGACGGTTTCGCCGAAGAGGTGAGCACTGTGATGGCGGCCGCATCCATCTCCGATCCGGCGCTGGAGCGTTCACATGGTCGCATCTTCATCAAAACCATCTTAAACGGCGCGGATGAGTTCGTCGGCCGGCGGCTTGTAGTAGGCGGCTGGGTGAAGACGGGGCGTGAGCAGGGGAAGGGATCTTTTGCGTTCCTGGAACTCAACGACGGTTCGTGCCTCGCGAACCTCCAGGTTATAGTAGATGCGGCGGTGTTCCCCCTTGCACAGCTCACGGCGACGGGGACCTGCGTGCTGGTGGAGGGAGAGCTGAAGAAGCCTCCGGAGGGTGTGAAGCAGAACGTGGAGCTTAGGGTGGAGAAGGTCCTTGAAGTCGGGCCTGTCGATCCATCCAAGTATCCGCTTCCAAAGACCAGGCTTACCCTGGAGTTCTTGCGTGATTTCGTCCACTTCCGTGCTCGCACAAATACGGTAACTACGCAGTTTCATCATGTGATGATTATCTATGAATCTCTTGCGAAAGAGGAATGCTAGATTTTTGCGTATAAAGATATTAAAGGAGTTGTTTTTCTCCAGTTGAGCAGTTTTATCATGTTGTGATGAAATGCTGAAAAATGTAAGTTTTTATTTACTCCCATGAACCCCAATTTAATTGCTTGACAAACTGGGCAGATGGATACTTAGGGGATAACTAGCCATGATAAACATGTTTGGTTTGTAGCTGGGAACAATGTGATTGATGTTTATCTTCCTGATTTTTGTCAGATATCAGCGGTTGCAAGAATTAGGCACGAGCTGGCCTATGCGACCCACACATTCTTCAGAGAAAATGGATTTCGCTACGTGCACACTCCAATAATCACTACAAGCGATTGTGAGGGTGCCGGTGAAATGTTCCAAGTGACGACTCTCTTTAGCGAGGCTGAAAAGATAGAGAAAGAACTGAAACAAAACCCACCACCACAAGAATCTGATATTGAGTCTGCCAAACTTCTGGTGAAGGAGAAAGGTGAGTCAGTTTCCCATTTAAAAGCACTAAAAGCAAGCAAGGAAGAGATTGTAGCTGGTGTATCTGAATTGACAAAGGCAAAGGAAAGTTTGGCTAAGTTGGAGGAGAGGTTCAACATGAAGGGCGGAATCCCTCGGAAGGACGGCAAAATAGATTATGCGCTTGATTTTTTTGGGCGTCAATCTTTTCTTACTGTTTCTGGACAACTCCAAGTCGAAACTTACGCATGTGCTTTGGGTAATGTTTACACATTTGGACCAACATTTAGAGCTGAGCATTCTCATACGTCGAGGCATTTGGCAGAATTTTGGATGGTTGAACCAGAGATAGCCTTTGCCAATCTAGAGGTATTGACATATTATTCATTTATATCTATAGCTTATCTTTTATACTATATTAAAATGAAAAACTTGGAGTGGTTATGACCCTAAAATAGGACCATCAAATAAATTTGATCCTTTCGATTTTAATCTCACTGATCCAACACATTGTCTTTTTTAATACATACGACTACCATAAAACTAAAAAATATATGTTGTTGAAAGTCAGGTTGAGGATTGAATACATTTCATCAGAGTAGAAAAATATTTAGAAGAACCACACAGTTCCATTATTAGAAATACACACCGGAAAAAAGTGCAGAATTAAGAAGAACATCACAATGACACAAATTTTTTTATAGAGGTTCCCCAATAACTATGGGTACGTCCCCTCTTCCATCGCAGTGGGAACACACTGCCAATCCAGGCAACCAGGTTCCCCAATAACTATGGGTACGTCCCCTCTTCCATCGCAGTGGGAACACACTGCCAATCCAGGCAACCGAGAGTCTCTTCCACTGGAGACCCTAAGAACCCATCACTAATCTTTTGATGGGAGATTCAGTAACCCTTACCGAGTCTTTTTTTCATAGGAAGCTCAAAAAATTCGCAGATCTTTTAAGGAGATCCTGTAAGTTTTTCAGAGAAGGTGAATGGGGATGAGGGATCAGAGATGGACACACGAGAGATATAGAAGAGGGGAAAATAATCGAATCACAATAAGTGAGATCACTGTATACGTAGAAGAAGTAGAAAAGAGAGTCGAGATTCTTCGACTTTGATCTGCATTCTCTATGACAGATCTACCATTCCTCCACCATTGCCTCTTCTTTTCTCTTTGATCTTCAAGTCCTCGTCGATTTTATAGCCTCTGGGACAAGAGAGACTTCCCAGGATTCAGAGGTTAAAGGAGGCTCTTCATATCTTCTTCCAGACTATTTCTGATGCCCTAGTCTCTGCTCGAGTTCCTAGGAGATAGGTGCTCAGAGATAGATTTAGCCTTTTTGACTTCTGCAACGACTCTATTTTGAGTCCCGATAAATCTTCAGCTCTGTCAACGAATGCTGATCTTTGGTCAGTCGACGATCACAGAGCTCTGGTCGGTGATCAGAGATTACAGAGTCTTCCTTTGTTGAGCACTGGGTGAAGCGAGGCTCTATCGGCGAACAACGATCTTTGACCAATCGCTGACAACTGCATCAGGGAGATGCATTTTGCTTCCCGATCGGCTAATGCCCAGACGATCTCCGAAGCCTATTTTTAGAGAGCTCTCAACACATACAATCCTATGTTGTATATTCTTAATGTTATCATCAAAGGTTTTGTATCATCAAATCTAGGAAGGGATTTCCCAACAATTATTTATGGATATTAGCACCCGTGCACATGATCCTCTCATTCATAGATTATGGTGTGGATTCTACTCGGTCATCACTCGTGTGGCGGTCGAGTACTATCACCATCGTACACTGTACACACGGGGATCCAGTGCACGACTAGTAGTTGTATATGTACTTATTTGTACAAGTTGATTAGCAGAATGCAAGATCCATTACAATTTTGTGCGAAGATTTAGTAATATTTTCTTCTGATACAGGATGATATGAATTATGCTGAAAGCTATGTTAAGTTTCTATGTAAATGGTTACTTGACCATTGCATTGAAGATATGGAATTCATGGTTAAGAATTTTGATAAGACGGCAATAGAACGCTTGAAACATGTCACCTCGACACCGTTTGAGCGAATTTCTTACACGAGAGCCATCCAGCTTTTGGAAAACATTACAGGCAAGGAATTTGAGAACAAGGTTGAATGGGGCATTGACTTGGCATCTGAGCATGAAAGGTATCTAGACAAAGTTGATACTGAATTTCATTTTGCATATTTTTCTCTTTCACATGCAGTTTGATGATGCTTTGTGAAATGGTTGAAGGTACCTGACAGAGGTGATATTCAAAAAGCCTGTCATTGTTTATAACTATCCCAAAAGCATAAAGGCATTTTATATGAGGCAGAATGATGATGGGAAGACTGTGGCAGCCATGGATGTTCTTGTACCTAAAGTATGCTTTCCTCTTATGTTTGTTTAAATGTTCCTTTGCAGCCGGCTCTATTCCTATGATACAAAACATATAGTTTTGCATATATTTGTGCAATATTTTTTTATAAAAATATTTGTTTTAATAGGTTGGTGAGTTGATTGGTGGTAGTCAGAGGGAGGAACGGTTGGATGTTCTTATCCAGAGGTATGTATGGTCCTGCGACCTTCTAAGCTGAGTTGGTTTCTGTTCTTTCTTAACTTCACTGTGTAGCATGCAGTTACTAACACCTAACAAGATTGTCAAACTATTGTTAGGATTTCTGGCTTGACATAATTTATTAATACCCTTAATTGTCAAGATTGAAGTTACAATAGATGTTGATATTTTAATTGATTCGCAGTATATTTCCAATACACTCTGATATAAGATACATGATACAAGATTGAGGAGTATGGATATGAAACCCTTCCTCTCCAGTCCTTAATGTGAAGAGAGCGTACATGTCTCAACAATTATGACTATGGGTTGCCTTGTTATTTGAAATCCACCCAAGGAACAAAATCAACACTGACATTTACCTAAAGAATTTCTGGAATATGAAACTAAGTATAAAAAACCCTGCGAATTGTCTCGAGTTCTGTGTCTGGTGACTCATCTCTCCATGATTTCTTGCACACCATGACTCATTTCCGGCCAATCAAGGGTTCTTTCAGCGCAGATAGGTTCTTTCTGATGACATAATGACCTGACTCCCCTGCTATTTGTCTCCAGGTCAGCAATTCCCTCATAGAACCATGAGGAATACAATGCCGTCCCTCCTTGAAGACGAATCTGTCGTGCTTGTAAAATTTCTTCATTCCTTTTTCTTTGGAATCCATAAAGGTGACCCCAAATGTGGCCGCGCTCAAACAATTCTCGGAGAAGACCAAACCTAAGCAACTTTGCTACCAAAGCTACCAACAATGAATGGCGTCGAGGCAGTGCATCCGCCACTACATTCAAACAACTGATTTGTATTTATTTAATATGAACATGGTTCCAGAAACTCTATCCATCTTACATGCCTATTACCAAGCTTGGCCCGATTCTTCAAATGTTTAAGAGGTTCATGATTATTATGGATGACGAAATCCTTGGGTAGGAGATAACATCGACATTTGGGTACGAATGAGATCATAGAACTTGTGGTATGTTGCAAAGTTGAGAGATAAGAGCCTCATAGTTTCTCACTGAAGTAAGAAAGAGACCGGCTCTCTTGCATAAGAACGACCCCAATACCTGCTCTTTAGGCATCGTCCTCATCCTCATAAGTTTCAGCGAAATCTGGTAAGAGAAGAACAAGAGTTGCACATAGTTCCTTCATACCTCTTCAAAACTGCCTTAGGAGGCCATAGTCCAGTTGAATTCAATTTTCTTTAAACATTCAGTCACCAGAGCCATTAACGATCAGAACCCCTTCTCAAATCTTCTATAGAAGCATGTAAGGCCATGGAAATTCCTTACGTAGTGAATAGAAGTAGGTGGTGGCCACTCCTTAATCGCTCCCAACCCTTGTAGGATCCACCTTCATCCCTTCCCTAGAGATAATATAACCCAAGAGGATGACTTGATCTTGAATGAACTGACATTTGACCATGTTCCATATAAGTTCTCCGCCCTTAGAACATCAACCACCATCCTCAAATGTTTCGTATACTCTCCTTCACTCCAACTGAAAATCAATGTCAGTTGAAATAAACAACTAACTTTACCAATAAACTTCTCAACACATGATTCATCAACCTCATTAAAGTGCTGGGTGTTTTGGATTGACCAAAGGGTATCACCATCAACTCATAGATCCCATATTTGGTCTTAATGGTGGCCTTCCATTCCTCACCATCCTTCGTCCATACTTGGTGATATCCACTTCAGACACTTCTCACGCTATCTTGGAGAACTCACTGGTCCACGCAGCTCATCAAGTAAATCGTTCAGCCTGAAAAAGGGCATCAATACTTATTGTAATGACACGACTATCAACACATATACGCATGGTGCCATCCTTTTTGGGAACTAGAATAGCCGGTGCAGAGCATGGGCTCAGTGTCTCTCTGACATAATCCTTATACATTAGTTCATCCACTCGCCTCTCAGTTGAGAAGTGAAGTTCCATGGACAAGATCAATCTGATGCTCAATAACCCCTGAGGTAGGAAGTTCCTAGGCAGCTTGGCAGGAAACATATTTGAGAATTCTCCTAAGATTGATTTGGCCTGAGGAATCACAGTCTTCCGACAATCCTCCTATCATCAGCAAAACATTGACCAACTCCCACCTTACTGAGGAATACCCTCTTATAAAGCATATCACATATTTCCCATAAATAGGGATATTCCTTGTGGTTACATTATAAACATCTAGAGGATCTACATTTCATGTTGTATCATCAAAATGCATCATCTCAGTGATGCCAATTTATAGTACAAATTTTCATAGACACACCATTACTATGGCCTTTTGGCACTATGCATTACCCAATTTGGCACTTTACACCCCGAAAGTTTAAATATGACACTTTGCACCCCCATTTGCATATATTTTGGCACTTTGCACCCTAAGGTATTGTAATGAGGAGTATTTTTTATTCAACTTCCTTATCAATAGACATGTATGCTTGATTCCTTCTCAGCGCCCCAAATCCCGAAGTTCATCTCAGGAGTTCTCCAGCTAAAATCCAAATTACCCGGACCAAATTACACTTGAATTTTAAGTCTAGAGTGCAAAGTGTCAAAATATATGCAAATAGGGGTGCAAAGTGTCATTTTTAAACTTTCAGGGTGCAAAGTGCCAAATTGGATAATTTGGGTGTGCGTAGTGCCAAAAAGCCTCATTACCATAAAAATCCATTTGGAGGGTTAAGAAAAGAAAGCAGCATCTGGAAGGCAACCTCAAAGAGTCGGGGGGTTATTCTCATTGGGGAGAAGCTAGCCAGCCATAGCAAAAGCCAAAAATTTGCATAGAATGCCTAGTCCAAACAAAGAGAAGGCCAAGGGTGAGAAGAAACAAAGGCAAATATTATAAGTACAAATTTTGCACTGCAACAAGCCCAAGGGCCAGCCAAAAAAAAAAAATGTTTCCTTCTAAGGAGAGGCCAAGTAAGATGAGACCTGTAGGAATCTCACTACCATAGAAATGACAGTAAAAATATTTACATTGAATCTACAAGTAGAACAAATCAATTATTAGTGCAGTTGTAGACTCACCGTTTGGGGGGATTTATTTTCACCGGTCAAGCGGTTACGACCGCATGAACCGGACTTTAATTCGGTTACGACTGCATGAACCAGACCTTAATTAAGATCCCAGACCTTAATTAAGGTCCGGTTCATGCGGTCGTAACCGAATTAAGGTCCGGTTCATGCGGTCGTAACCGCTTGACCGGTGAAAATAAGTCCCCCCAAACGGAGCCTCAGGCTTTGTTTGACGCAGCTTATTTGCTCCTGTGAGTTGGGTCAAAAACTCCATTATCATAGAATGTATGTTTAGCAAGACAAAGGTTATGACCGCTACCAAGAAAATAAAATTAGTTTTGAGCATAAAATGCATGAATTTTTTTTAGGTAAGGTGGGCGTTCACGAACGACGGTTCATGACCGCCGCGTTCACGACCGCCACCACCGCGCCAAACGAAGCCTCAATGGTGGTGAAGTTTCTTTTAATTTTGATACAGTGGTTGAGAAGTGTTGGATATTCATCACAGCAGGGGCTTAAGCTTTTAGATGGATCAAGAACTGCATTTATGTTTGCGAAATTTCGCACAAACTCATGCTTTGATGAATACTTTTGACTTTAAAGCATTTCATCACTTTTTAAAGTAAACTTAGTTCTAAACCAAATAAATAAATAAATTACACCCACACCCACACCCACCCACCCACCCACCCACCCATGCACGCACGCACGAGTGACAGGACACGGGCCCCCCGTGCGGGCGGCGACATTCTGTAGGGACACCGACATTCGGCGGGGGCGGCGACATTCGGCAGGGGCGGCGACATTCGGCAGGGGCGACGACATTCGGCTGGGGCGGTCTATATTTATATACCTATATATAAAACCTAATTCAAAGTTGTTCAATAAAGACAATATGGTGTGATGGTTGTGATCTTTGCTTGACATAGTGGAAACCAGGATTCAAATCTCGCCATTGACATTTTTTGTGAGATTAAAAAATGGGTCATATGACCCACCTTTTTCAATAAATTTAGGGGTAAAATTGTAATTTCATGTTGTGGGTCATATGACCCACCTTCATAATTTTAGGTCGCCCCCAGTAGGTTTAGGAGACTTACGAAAAAGTTCAGAGAGGGGATGGTTTGATCCGACGGCTGATGAAATATCATGCTAGATTTGACGGCCGTAATCATTTCAATGAGTTTAAAATTCATGGGTTTGATATTTCTTTATATATGGTATATATATATGTATATATATGTATATATATATATTCTCCTTTATTTGGGAACCACATCATACCATAAGAATCTTTGTTCGCAACCGCCATTGCTCTCCCAAACAGCTCCTAAGCGGTTTTAATGCATTCTTTTTTTACTTTATTTTATGTACTTAAAACTTTATAGAATCTGTGAATATTACAAACCGTGTTTGGCATCACTTTTCAGACAATAAGATGTTAACATTGGAGAACATCTGATGATTTTTCCCTTGCTCCAACAAAATATCTGTTTTTGTTTGTTTGATGGTTTACTTTTTCCCAGAATCACGGAGGCGGGATTGCCGCTGGAGCCGTACGAATGGTACCTCGACCTTCGCCGGTTCGGCACCGTGAAGCACAGCGGATTCGGTTTGGGGTTCGAGAGAATGATTCTCTTCGCCACCGGCCTCGACAACATCAGAGATGTCATCCCTTTTCCTCGCTACCCCGGGCGAGCCGATCTCTGAACTCTCTCTCTCTCTCTCTCTGTTTGTTCCTCCCAAGATTTTGGACCTCAGCTGTAGTTTTTTGTTTAAATTCTGCCCTTTTATTTACACACACTATTTAACATGCCTTTGAAGTGTATGATTAAATGCTCACAGGTAAATTTTTAGCTCGGTCGATAACTTGTTCCCGCGTCATCATCTCGACAATTTAATACATTTTTAGGATGATATTAACCGCAGACCTAATATGACAATTCATTCCCCATAAACAGAAATTAAAAGGCCTATTCTAAACAAGGCAGAAAACACTAAACGCAGACCCACTCCACTATTCTAAGCAGGCCTATTCTAAACGCCCGAAGCTCCGTCGCCTCCACACCCCTTTGCACGCCGGTGTGCCCTAAAGCAACATCCCCTCTTCTGCCCGACGGCAGTTCCGCGCGAGATCTAGGACGCCTCTCTTTCCAGAATCTTTTCCTCCGCGCTTCTTGTTGTTTCCTCTTTCCCTTGTTCTGTCTTGAATATTCAGTTTGTAATGTGTACAAATATCCTATTGTTCTACATGTATATTTTCGGAGTCTGCGTATATTAAAAGCTAAAGAAGATATGCTAATATCATCACCTTTTTTAACCTTTTGATGGTTCATATATATCTTTTGGTGGAACATTCATCTTTCAAATTTTATCCTTTCTCTATTACATTTTGTATAATTTTTTTAAAAGTGTGCTTAATTTGGTATATTTTGCAATTTTTTTTTTGAAATAGGTCATCTTCTTTCAATTTCAATTATATATTTTGTATTGGACTAAAATTTTCACGAAGATGTCGAGCGGCGGCTGTAATGTCACTCCGGGGAACGTGAGAACCCATGCGCTATTTAAGAATGGATATCGGCGAACGTGGGAACCTATGGACTATTCACGAAGATGTCGAGCGGCGGTTGAAGGCCAAATGGATATCATCTTCATTTGTCCTTCAAATGGATAATTTTTCCTCTGAATTGGTCTTCAATCATATCTTACTTTTATTTTTTGTAAAGATAAAATATTTTGGAACCAAATTTAAATAAAAAACAATCTCATAAGTGAAATAAACTTTTCCAAATTTGGTCCCAAATGTAGAGGATCCATCCTTATTTGATGTATTCACATTACACAAGAGTTTGTTTACATGATGATTGAAGCTTATTTGATTTTTTGAACTTATTTGTAAAGATAGAGCACAATGGCGAGAAAGAATCCATATAGCCGACCCCACTATAGTGTGATAAAGGCTCGAGTGTTGTTGATTTGTGAAGTTATCATGATCCAAAGATTATGCCCTTTCGTGACGGTTTTGCTCTTCATGAATATGATTATATATGGCTTCATTTTGAGGGATTGAAAGTTGAAGAATGAATTCTTCCTTTTAACCACTCATTGCAGAAAGGGAGCTAGGTGCGACGATTACTAGGATATTCCACCTCTTCAATTTTCCGCTACCATTACCGCCACCTCATATTCGATCAGCCACAACCTTGATCGTCCTCCCCCTCACTTCCCACATAATCCATCTAGCATGCACAAATCACTTTCAAACTCAGCCCAACAACCCACGACCACCTCCCAACCACTGCCGAGCCGCTCTGTGTCTCGCATTCCTCATGCAACAACCCTCCTACCTCCACACAGTCTCGTTCTTCCTCGACGGCTCAGATCCTGTCCGTCAACATCCCTCCGGCTATCGTCCATTCACCTGTACTCCTTCTAAGAACTCCATCCCGCTGTCATTGCGAACTCATGTCTTGGTTGTTTGATTTCTATTGTTGATTCTCGTGTTTATTCTCTCTATGCGTGGAACTCCATCCCGTAGTCACTGCGAGCTCATGTCTTGGTCGTTTGATTTCTATTGTTGAATCTTGTGTTTATTCTCTATATGCGCGGATATTATTCAGTAATATTTACGCCGAGCTTCTAGTGATTCGCCGAGCTTTGCTTGTGTGCATTCTTGTATGTATACCCTCATTTGTTTCCTTAGTTGAAACTCTATTTGATTGTGATCGTTGCCGTATTATTTGTAAATCTCTAATTGCAAGCATGACATAATGTCAAATAAATTTAGAAATCATTTAAACATTCATGTAGTCGACATATGCTTAGCTGGACCTGTTACGGTCCACGCAGAGTTCCATTTTTGAATAGGCCTGCAGGTTGTACACCCAACCCATCTCCGCACATGGAGCGCGGTCGTCAATGTGCGGCGGGTTGTTGAAGTGAGGTCTTGAACCCTCAACCTCCTAGATAGAGAGGCTTAAAATCCCACCTCCACAACCCGTCACACATTGACGACCGCGCTCCACGTGCGGAGATGAGTTGGGGTGTACGACCTGCAGGCCTGTTAAAAAATGAAACCATGCGCGTACCGTAACATAAAAATGCACTTTTATGTTACGGTCCGCGCAGGGTTCTACTTTTGAACAGGTCTGCATGTCGTACACCCCAACCCATCTCCGCACACGGAGCGCGGCCCATGTGCAGCGGATTTTTGAGGCAGGGTCTTGAACCCGCAACCCCTTAGATAGAGGACTTCAGCTGCGACTTCTTCGATCCGGTTGTCTTCCTCCTTTCTCCGGCTGTAGGTATTGAAGGAGACACTGAGCTGGTAAGAAGGATTTGGCTTGGTCATAGGTAATTGAACAATTAAGGCCGTGGAAGCTTTTTGACGAAGATTTATGTTGACATTCGCTGAGGAGAATTCACGAGCGGCGAGGGAGAACCGAATCGCTCATAGGGAAGAACTCCGATTGAAGCTCGCAAACGCAATCCGAGCAACCAGGGGAAGACGAAGCTGAAAGCTAA
Organism: Dactylorhiza incarnata; assembly: GCA_033032865.1. Lineage (NCBI taxonomy): Eukaryota > Viridiplantae > Streptophyta > Magnoliopsida > Asparagales > Orchidaceae > Dactylorhiza > Dactylorhiza incarnata. Next base: position 1,584,562 of record JAWHQI010000424.1, on the reverse strand, counting down.
GTTTCACCATAAGTTGCATAGAATTTGAGAGAGAAAAGCTCGATTACAGGTTGATTACACCCATCTATGATGCTGGTTGTTTTGTTGATGGTTCTTTTCGATTTTTATGCAAGTTTTTGTTCTAGCAAAATATCAGAACACTACAGCTTCTCCTTCTTAAAGCAAAAGTATAAATTTAGGTAAATGTTATAAGCACATCAGTTTTGGCTATTACGCGCCTTTTGAAAATAAGCCTTGTAGATGCATTTTTAGGAAAATTGTTCAACACGAAAATTGTAAATCTCGTCGAGATCTACAACTTTCGTGTTGAACACTTTTCCTAAAAATGCATGTACAAAATGTATTTTTAAAAATTTGCTATAGTTACGATAATGGCGACAATACGTCTTGTGCGTGCATTTTTAGGAAAAGTGCTCAAAAGAAAATTGTAGATCTCGACGAGATCTATAATTTTTGTGTTGAGCACTTTTCCTAAAAATGCATGTACTGAGCGTATTTTCAAAAGGCGCGTAATAACTCATCAAAATTGATGTGCGAATAGCCAAAACTGATGTGCTTATAACAGCGCTAAATTTAGGCTGCAAATATACTCATTATTCACTAAGTAATTTATTATTATTATTATTATTCAATTATAATATTCCAATGGGTTACTTCTGCTGATGCAAGTTTCGGCTGGAATTCAAACCTGCCATCTCCGTCATGGCCTGCTCACCGCCTCCGCTTCCACCGGCTTCTCCGCACCCCCGCCTCCGTCTTCCTCCTCACCACCACCCTTCCCCTCGTCTTACCCTCCCTACCATCTCGTCTCTCACCAAATCTTCATCTCTCTCATCCGATCTCTCCGGCGACGTCGTCGCCTGGACTTCCTCCATCGGTCGCCTCGCCCGCCGCGGTCATCTCGCCGCAGCCGCCGTAGAATTATCCGCCATGCTCTCTTCCCCATCCTCCCCGAACCATATCACCGTCATCACCCTCCTCTCTGCCTGCGCCGACTTCTCCTCATCCCCCTTCTCCTTCCCCCTCGGCCTCGCCCTGCACGCGCTCGCCGTCAAACTCTCTCTCTTCTCCTCCCTCCACGAATCCCTCCTCCTCGGCACCGCTCTCATCGACTTCTACTCTAATAACGGCTTTTCGAACCTCGCCCTACAGCTATTCGACCGAATGCCTCACAGAAACTCCGTCACGTACAACACCATGATTGCCGGCCACATGAAGAACGGCGATTTCAATCAAGCCCTAGACCTCTTCCACCGCATGCCTGCGAGAGATCTAATCTCCTGGACTGCCATCATCAACGGCTGCGTAAAGAATGGCCTCTCTGAAGAAGCGCTACACCATTTCCGACAGATGCAGGCTGAGAGGGTTGATCCCGATTACGTGACCGCCATTGCCGTGGCCAGCGCGTGTTCTAACCTCGGCGCCCTCAGCCACGGCACGTGGCTCCACCGCTTTGCGCTCAAGCGAGACCTTCTGCGGAACGTGCGGCTCGAAAACTCCCTCATCGATATGTATTCGAAATGCGGCCGCGTGAGTATCGCCCAGCAGGTGTTCGAACGAATGCCGATTCGAACGCTGGTTAGCTGGAACTCCATGATCGCCGGATTTGCTTTCAATGGATTCTCAGCCGAAGCTCTCCTCCTCTTCTCTGAAATGCACAAGACAAAATTTAAGCCCGACGGCGTAAGCTTCACCGCCGCACTCACCTCTTGCAGCCACGCCGGGATGGTTGACGAAGGCCTGCGGCTGTTTCAGGTGATGCAGACAGATTTTAGGGTTGTCCCAAGAATCGAGCATTACGGATGCCTGGTGGATCTTCTGGGCCGAGCCGGGCTGCTAGAGGAAGCGGTGAGCCTTGTAGAAAGCATGCCGATGAAGCCGAACGAGGTTTTGCTGGGGTCGCTAATGGCGGCCTGTCGTGTCCATGGAGATGTCGAGTTGGCCGAGAGGCTGATGGATCTTCTTCTTCAGGTGGAGCCGGAGACCGACTCGAACTACGTTCTTCTCTCGAACATCTACGCTGCCATGGGAAGGTGGGAAGGTGTCGGAAGAGTTCGCAGCTTGATGAAGGGGATCGGTGTGAAGAAGAAGCCGGGTTTCAGTGCAGTAGAGATCGATGGCTTCGTTCATCAGTTTGTGTCCGGAGATGGTTCAGATGTGATCTATGCCTTGCTGGGTCTGCTTCGCTTTGACATGGAGCTTCATAGCCGTGAACCCGGCGATGCTACTAGAGCAATTTGGGATGATTTTGATGAAGAGATTATGTAAATTGAGAATTGTTGACAATGGATTCTATGAAGAAGAAGGATCCGGATCCTCTCCATTTCGTCCCAATTTCATCATCTAATGGACAAAAATGCTTTAACATATTTCCAGTGGTGGAGATTTTTTGGGATTAAAAAAACTATAAAAGAATGAGAAAAGGTGAACCCGTCGGATCAAGAGACATTCGATCTGAACCGTGAAATGGATCCCCTCCATTTCGTCATCGTCAGAAATGGAGAGGATCCTGATCTGAAGAAGAAAGGGGTATTTATTACTGGCAACTGTGCTCCATTGCATTAATTTGTGACAGATGGATAATGATAGCGATTATGAATGGAGTTGATCCGAGCCGTTCAAAGTGGATCGAACGATCACGAGCCATTGGTCTGACCCTGATTCACCAAGTTTTTTTTTGGGTCCGATGCCCAAACTCAAATCACCATATGGGACATTTCAAAGGTGCGTTTTCTCAAGATCACAAAAATTTCACTGAACTCTTTGCAATCATAATTAATCTCCCTAAGATCAAATTTGATATTTCTATAATAAAAAAAAGAATTGTTATACGTTTAGTGAAATCATTTATCTGCACCTCTAAAGAGAACAAAAATTGTTATCCGCAAATATTTTTGTTATCTACAGATCAATGCGGAAAATAATTTTTTTTTTTAAAAACAGAAGACATTCATTCCTGGAAGTACAAATACTTTATCTTAGAAAAAAATATATTAGATTTTCTTAATCCAATTAGTGAGTGTATTGCATTTACTTAGAAGTCTTCAACATAAAAGACTAACTATTATATGCACACATAAAATCTTAAAATAAATAGAGTGATTTCAATAAAACTCTTTGTAAGTTCGCGAGGAACTACAATAAGTTCAAATTACAATTTTTTTTTGAAAACTTGCAAAACTTTTTATTCGTTAAATTATTGGTTTATGGATAGAGAATATTTAATTCAAATGAATGCTTAGATATTTGATTTGTGGATATAGAATTTTGCTCCGCGTATAATAATTCTCTAAAAATGATCTAATAAATTGAAGATTACACGATCGAAAAAAATTCCCCTGATTCACAAAAGGCTTAAAGGGACGAACACTGGACAATGAATGTTGAGAACTTGGGGAGCTTGAAGAAGTGGTAGGAGTAGTAGTTTATAATTTTTTGATAGAAACAAATTTTGTATAATTAACATCTTATAGTTTGCCCTTTTAATGTCAAGGACTATATTTTTTAGTTATTTTATATTAATCCTCATTTTTTCTTTCATATTAATTTTGTTCCTTTTGACAATCATTGCATCTTAAAATCCTGTCAATTCAAATCTTAAATTATAATACAATGACAATGAAATATAGAATAAATGCAATTACAATCACATGAAATATGATTGGTTAAGAAACATTTGTTCTAACTATGACTAGTACCAGTGAGTATTAATCAAGTGTAAAAGGTCATATCAACCCTTCAATGATTATAAGAACATCCTAATCAAATAAAAGAAAAAGATGCAAGATTAAAAAAAAAAAACTAAGCTGTAAAGATGTTAGATGTAAGATATGTGCGGCTCTCGCCTTCTATACTTCTTATCACAACGAACACATGGGAACATATCTTCATGTGTAGAGAAGGGGAGCAACAATTATGATTTCATTCTCCTCAAACTCCAATTCAATATAGGTCAAGTAATCTCTAGGGCTCCGTTTGGCACAACGGTAGCGGTCGTGAATGCGGTCATAACCGCTGTTATGCCAAATATACATTCTATGACGGTGATATTTTTGTCCAAACTCTGGAGCAAAAACGCTGCTCTAAACAGAGTCTAAATCTAAGTATTTTTGTATATGCATATTATAAAATATAAATTTACAGGAGAGGTGTTTGTAATTTCAAAAGATAGATGGTGCAACTAGTAATTTAGCATACTTACATGAGAAGTTCTGGCAAACAACCCTTATAACATATAACATAGCTACAAAAACTTTACATACAACAAACAAAATCATCATTTTAACAACTTGAACTGGATTTTTTTTAGAAATCTAGCTCTATTTCACTTTTTATTAGACTATTTGAACATTTACAAGTATAATACATGTGTCTGAGCATACCTCACTGTTTCATATATCTCTTCATCTTTGTAGCAGTAAACTGAAGTATAAATCATCTTCTTGTGATTTCATGGCGATGAATTTAATAATCTGTCTTCAAACGATAAACTTTGAGGCATCTTAACATCCATAGGGTTCGAATTTGTTATGTTCCTGCACGTAATTAGTGTATAAATGAAAGATTGACTTGTAAAAACTAAACCAACATGTTCCAGCAAAAAGAATCATTTGCAATCATTATGTATAAATACATTACAATACATCTCTGTTTGGGATGTTTGAGCAGTGGAGGTATAAAACTGTGGTAGTAAATGCAGCGGTGTTGGTTTATCTGTTTTTTGAACTTTCGTGACATCTTTTTTGATTCAAAATTTACTTTCTAGGGTCTTGACATATGAAAAACTATGACGATGAGCAGAGCTAAAGCCCTTTTTGTGTCCTTTGACTAGCCCCGTGATGGAGGGTGTCACTAGCATGAATCCATGGATATTATCCAATTTATGTAACAATAACAACACTCAAGCCTTTATCCCGCCATAGTGGAGTCGGCTATATGGATGCTTTGTCGCTATTGCGCTCTATCTTTAGTCATAATCTCACTAATGACTAAGTACATCACGCCTTTCCTTAAAGTTTCATTCCAAGTCCTTTTTTGGTCTACCCCTCTCCTATTTAACATGCTTAGCGGCTAAACTCTCATAATTCCTAACAGGTGCCTCTAATGGTCTCCTTTGTATGTCTCCAAACCATCTTAGTCGAGCGGGGATATTCCATACATCGGATATAAATATTTAAGTATTTATATACATAATTATATAGAAATAATTACCCAAACCTCCCCTGTAAGTTAGCATAATTACTGAGAGCACCCCTCTTGTTTTCGAAATTACAAAAAACTTCCCTTAAATTTTCATTTCATTACAAAAACCTCCCATGGACTTTTCATTTCGTAACATCCATGAAGAAAAATACTCCCTTGGACACTACACCGAGGGGGGTATTTTTGTGCATGGATGTTATGAAATGAAAACTTCAGGAGAGGTTTTTGTAATGAAATGAAAACTTCAGGGGAGGTTTTTGTAATGAAATGAAAACTTCAGGGGAGGTTTTTGTAATGAAATGAAAACTTTAGAGGAAGTTTTTGTAATTTCGAAAATAAGAGGGGTGCTGTCAGTAATTTAGCAAAATTAGAGGGGAGGTCCCGGTAAATGACCCTAATTATATATACATATAATCATTTTCTATATATATATATTAACAATTTAACATTATTGACATTCTAAATCTGCAAACATTTTATGTTACACAAGTAATAACAGTATAACACGAAGAAAAAACCTAGAAGAAGCAGGAAGCCAGGAAGTCGTCGATAATGATCAAAGATAAGGAACTCCGAACCAAAATTCAAAGGCCATGCATAATCGACGTCGGCGATGTACATGCACGGTGTAGAAAGCTAGAGGAAGCCTGAAGAGAGTCGACAGCTAGAGCACCAAACAACCCATACAACGAAACAATTTTGTTTTGTTATCTATTAAACCGTATACACTTAAGAAAGTCAATTGAATTACTGTCAGGATATATCGACCCATATATTACAAATGGATATTTTGCAAAAAGAATATTGAAAACATATCGTTTTGTTCATGAAACATTTATGTCGGCTAACAAACATGTCATTCATGTGTACTCCCATTTACTTGTAATGCATCAATAATCGAATTGGTTAAATAGTTGAAGGAAAATAATTGGAAAAATTCAATTTGCCTCTAAATAGTCTTAGGCTCTGTTGGGCTCCCCGATTTATGAGCTGCACGCCGCTAATTTTGCCACTACCCCACCAAACAGTGTTTTCGCTGTCTCCAGCACGAACAGTCGCCGCCATGCAGTCGTGAAAATGCCGCGATTTGGAGTCGGTAAGATCAAGATCAGGAAGCTCTTCCGACGCCGGCAGGATTATTCCAGCTCTGCTTTCCTCCACTACTTCTCCAGTCGCTGCAACTGAGTCAAACAGAGCCTTAATAATTAGACGTGAATCATTACTATTACTTTCAAAGAATGTTCCCAATTTTTTTTTTTTTTTTTTACTTTGAGAGAGAACGGCCATTAGGATGAGGGTGCCCATTAGTTATTTTAGCCCGTAATGTTTTAGCCACAACAAATCATAGTGTGGCTAAAATACATTACCCATTACTACAAAACTGGTGGCTGATACTCTTTTGTATGAGCCACCACCCAGGGAAAAAAAATAGAGGGGTACATCGTGCAATTATACTTAAGGGTGAAACTGATGCGGTTTGAGCCCAAACCGCAACCGCACCAAAGGGGGTCGGTTTTGAACCGAACAAAATTGCACCGCATCCAAACCGTGCGGTGCGGTTTGACATTGGTGCGGTTTGGAGTCGGTTTTTTGCGGTGCGGTTTCGGTTTTTGCACAGTTACAAAAACTTATCAAAGAGTACATGGACTATTTACATTTTATACCCCAATAATGCTATCCCCTCAAAATTTTCTAACACATGGTATTCTCTTAAATTTTGGTGACAACCTTAACTTCGAAGGACTGGATCATCACTTCAATAACGACACTATTTGTCCAATTACTATCAATGGTTTGATCATAAGATACATGTACAATTTTCTATAGTATGTAAAAATAGTGAATCTATTAAGCTATATTAGGACATCAAGGTTTGGGTAACATTATATAGCCATGACATTTAGATCAAGAAATTCAAACCAGTGCAAAATCAATCCAGTGTCAGGAACAAAAATTATAAGATAAAGATACTTTGATTTCAATATTTCAGCAGCCCACGGATTCACTTCATGCAGAGGCGGTACTCACTACTCAGTTAGAGTACAATTCTGCGGTCCCAGGGGTTTGGGGCTAACGCCCGAGGTGCGCGGAGTTCTGGGTTGTTTTGAACGGCGTAGAGTACATTCGTTCTAGTAGTGTTCAACAGGGTGTAGGTCCTGGGCGCCTGCGGTCCCAGGTCTCTTCGGGGGTCAAGACGACGTTCGTCACCACGGCGCTCCTCGCCGCATCGTTCTTCTCGTCCGCGAAGGGCTTGATCTGATCCCATCTTCCTTCCTTGGCTTCCTTCGAACTGCCGACGGTGTGCTTCGATGACCTCGTCAGCAGCTATTTGAGTTTCAACTCGGTGAACGAGGTCAGGGTAGCTTGGTACGGTTTCTCTCATGAGAGCTGAGTAGAAGCCACTTGGGCGGAGTCCTCCAAGGAAAACTCCCCGCAGGAGCTCAGGGTCAACTCCTGGGATCTGTCGAGCCTCCGTAGTGAAGCGTCGGAAAAATCTTTGCGTCTCTCCGTCATTTTGGCGGACCCCTGAGAGGTGGGAGGGATCTCGGACAATTCTGCGGTTGGCTATGAATTGGTCCACGAACTGCTGCGCCATTTCGGTGAAGTTGTTGATGGCCCCATTCCGCAGAGAGTGGAACCAAGTGCGCGCTTGCCCCTTCAAGGTTGCCGGGAACACCTGACAGAGGAGCTGATCAGGGGCGCTGTAAATCCTCATAACGGTGGTGAAGTGATTGAAATGTTCCAACGGATCGTCCGTCCCATCGAATGTCTCGATGCTGGGAAGCTTGAAACCATTCAGAATTGGATGTGCCAAGACTTAAGGCGACAACGGGGAGCCGTGGTGTGCGGGACGGCGGGCGAGAGTTGCGCATCGTCCTGCTTGGGCGTACTCTTCTTCTATCATGTCGCGTATTTCCTCTCGCGTGGTTCTTTCCACTGCTCGGACGGGAGCAGCTCTTCCTTGGCGGGGGTGATGGGGGTCAGCCTCCGGTCCTCTGACCGGCGGAGCAGTATGAGCGGAGCTTGCAACGTCGAAAAAATCTTCTGAGGCTTCATCTTCCCGATCGGCTCCCTCGACCGGAGCATGATTCGGAGCTGGAGGCGGCGGAACGTTTGATGCTGGAGGCTGAACGGTAACTCGAGGAGCCCCCAGGTTTCTTACGAGAGTCAACATATCGGCTTGTTGCTCTTCCACTTGCCGAATGCGTGCTTCCAGCACTAAAGCAGGCGCAAGCACCGCCTCTTCTGCGAGAGGCGCGTTGATAAGCGAGTGGGAGGGAGCTGGGTCGACGCGTCCCTCCGGGATTGATCCTTCAGTAGTGCGAGCACTTTTTTCTTGCCATTGCAATCGGTGGCTAAACGCTTCCTTTAGCGAGTCTTTGCAGAGTTTTGGGAATCGGTTCCCACAGACGGCCCCAAACTGTTGCGGGTCGCTTAGGGCTCTTGGTAGACCAGTTTACTTGAACCACCTTAGCTTGGGAGCGAACCAAGCGCGCAAACCGTCAATTTGAGATTCGTTGATTACACTGGGACTTTTTAGCGTGGAAAACCCGGAAAGGGTAAAAAACCACGTGGCCGGAGCTGTGCCGACCAAACTTCTACTATCTTCTAGGGGGGGGGGGGGGGTTACAATTAGAGACTTAGAAGTCGAGCGCGACAGCCCGCTGCTCGTTACAATAATAGAGAGAAAAAGAGAGAGAGAGAGAGAGAGTTTCGAAGGTGACAGACCACCTCCAGAAAAACTAAGTCCTTTCTCCTTCTGAGAAAGGTGGAGAACAAAAGTGAGAACGCCCTGGAGAACAAAAGTGAGCGCGCTGAGTCGCCTTTCGGGAAGAAGGAAATTTTCGAGTCCGAAGGAGAATTCCGCGAAAGTCTGCAAGAAGCTCCCCCGGGTCCAGAAGGCAAGGTCCGTCCAAATGAAGCCCTGGGGCTCCTTTTATAGCTTTGGTCGTGGGTAGCCCGGTAATTTTGCCGTTGTAACCACCGTAACCACCTGGCGGACGAATCATATTTTCCGGTTCAGAGCACACGGATCACCATTTTTCGTAATTGACTATCTTGCCCCTCGGGCAGTTTTGTTGGAGGCGAAAAAGGCGACAAGCTGTTCCCGAAATCTGAGAAACTAGAAAGACAAAAAGTGAGTATGCTAGGAAGACAATGTGAAAAGTCAGAAAAGATAAAAAATGAGCTAAGCGCGCTTAGAAGCGTTCTGAGCGCGTAACGAACGGGGAATTGCTCCGAACGGAGTCCGGAGCTCGAAAAGCGGGCGGCGAGTCGGAAGAGGGGGGACTCACCCCAACCTTGCTACGGGGGAGGGCGGTTCGACCGCCCCTAAAGGCGGGCGCGGCGCGGCCACGCTCGAGGGAGGGGGGCGACTCCTCTCGGCCGCACCCCACATGGGGTGCGGCTTGGCCGCACCCCAAAGGGGGGGGGGTGCGGCTTGGCCGCACCCCTCATGGGTGCGGCTTGGCCGCACCCCACATGGGGTGCGGCTTGGCCGCACCCCCCACTATGGGGGGGTGCGGCTATTCGCACCCCACTAGTGGGGTGCGGGCTAACCGCACCCCAGTAGCGGGGTTAGGTCATGGCGGGGCGCGACGCGCACTTCGTGCGTGTTGGCGGTGAAAATGGCGGGTTCGTTCTCCTCAACTCGGGCGAACATGCGTTGACCGTTGACCCACCTCATTTTAGTGGAGTTTTCGCTAGACGCACCCCAAGGCTTCTACGGATATATAACAATAATGACAAAATTTCTAATTTTAAATTGTTTTATTGTTAACAATATCGGTTTGACGTTATCAAGTTTGTTTGCACCGAGTAAATTTCTAAAAAGTATGATTTGCTGTTATTAATGATGTGAAGATATCCATTTTTTATTTGCACAGTCCTTAAAAAATTTTCAAGCCTTTTACCCACGAAAATTATTCATAGCTAAAACTGGGTATTAGCCACGACTATTTTTTAGAATTTTTGCCGGAGTTAGGTTGTCGTAAAATAATATTATTTAATAAGTTACTAGAAATAGAAAAAATAGAGTCATTCAGGTTAAATAGTTGTAATGCATCAATTACCGAAATGGTTAAATAGTTGAAAAAGGAAATTAAATAGTTAGTTAACCGTAATGCACTCCGTTTACTCGAAATGCATCAATAACCGAAATGGTTAAATAGTTGAAAAAGGGAATTAACGGGAAAAATTCAATTTGTCTATAAAAAAATCTTAATAATGAGATGTGGATCATCAGTTTAAAAGAATGTTAATTCCCAATAGTTTTCGGTCATTAGGAAGAAGGCGTCATCGACATTTCTGAGATTTTGGTGAAGTTGTTTTAGCTAGTAATGTTTTAGCCACAACAAATCATAATTTGACTAATACATTGGTATTTACCCAACGCTAGAAATCTAGATGACGCCTTCTTATAAGGGTATAACACGGGGAAAAAGTCAGAAGAAGCAAGGAAGTCGTCGATGATGATCGGAGATAAGAAACCCCGGTCCGAAACCCCGGTCCGAAACCCCGGTCCAAAATTCAACGCTAGAAATCTTGATGATCGAAGCAAGGAAGTCGTCGATGATGATCATCGATGATGATTTTTTTATCATCTACATGTGAAAATTATGCCTGATGTGCTAACTGCCTAACTATGTGTAAGTTTCTGAACCAACTACCTTACATTAAGCCCTATCTTCATTCTTTCCTGCCTTTGATCCTTAATTTTCTACTTCTTACTTAGCCTTTCTCATGCATCTACTATTTTCTAGGTTTTTAACTAGTCATGTCTTCTTCAATTCATAGTCACAGCGGTTGCGGCGGTGCCCCCGAGTCTAAAAGTGCCGCATTAGATGACGATAAGAAGAGTAAGAAGATGTCTGATGTGCGGGATCACTTCGCTCCTACATCCGCTGCACCGGAGGGGAAGGTGGCAAAAAGGCGGAGGTGAGTATTCCCCCAAATCCCACATTCCTACTATTGTCGCAGGCGAATTCCACACCTAGCGTTTGCGGAGTATGTACGGATACAGCCTTCAGAAACTCGATCCGAATTTGAGTCAGGTTATCTCATTTTTTGGGATTGAGATCCTCTCCATTTGAGACTAAATGGAGGGGTTCGTTTAATGGTCTGAATTGATTTTCATTTATTCAAGGGTGTGAAATATTTTGGCTATTTGAATCGAAATAGACTAGATCCTAGAGAATAATGCGCACCCGGGAAAAAATGTGTACCTGGGCGAAAAAATTGCGTTTGGGAATAAAATGCGCGTCTTAAAACATATTATGCAATTTATTGCGTTCGGCGCTGACGGCTATTTTAAGTTTTATAAAATTATTGTATAATGTTAATTCGAATACCAATTCTATCATTCAGCCGAACAACTTTTGTGTCTCAATTTCAATTCTGTTGACTGAATTCAATTTTACAGGCGAACAACAAAATTGGAATTATGTATAAAGCCAATTCATATAGATATTGGTTTTCGTCGAAAAGCTAATTCCAGAAAGTCAATTCCGTTCAAACGAACGGACCCTAAGGGTCTGTTTGTTTGAACGGAATTTGCTTTCTGGAATTGACATTGAGGATTAGAAAATCAATTCTCATGTTCGGCGTGACTAAATTATGCGGATATTAGCTTTGAAGCGAAAACATATGACTTTGAACTAAAAAATCAAATCGCCAATTCTTACCTCCGCCCATAGGTTTCCTGCAGAATTGAGTGATTTCGAGCTCGTTTGCGTTTTCGCGTGAGTGTGTTTTTTCGCCCGGGCGCGCGTTTTTCGCCCCAACGCTCGTTTTCGGCCCGGACGCGACTTTTTCGCCCGGGAGCCTGTTTTTCGGCACAGGCACGCTTTTTTCGCCGGGCATGACTTTTTCGCTCGGGAGCGCGCTTTTCGGCCCGGACACAACATTTTCTCCAGGGCGCACTTTTTTCGGGTGAGCACGCATTTTTCGGCCCGAGCGCGCTTTTTTTGCCCAAACACGTGTTTTTCGACCGGACGCGCGTTTTTTGCCTGAAAGCACGTTTTTCGGCTTGGACAGGATTTTTTTGTCGGGGCACGTGTTTTTGGGCCAAGAGCGCATTTTTTGAGTGGACGCTCGTTTTCGGCCTGGGAGTTCGTTTTCGGCTCGAACGCGTTTTTTCCTGAAAGCAAATTTTTTGCCCATGCGTAATCGTTTTTTGTTGAACGTGGAATTTTTGGCTCGGACATAGAGTTTTTCTCCGAGACCACGTTTTTCGTTCGGGAGTGAGTTTTTCGGCCCGGAAGCGAAAATGCATGTCTGAGCGAAAAATTCACGTCCGGGCTGAAAAACTAGGCAAAAAATTCGTCATTGAGTGAAAAAATCGTGTTCGGGATGAAAAACGCGTGCCCGGGCTAAAAATTCGCTTACAGTCGAAAAATGCGCGCCCGGGTGAAATTTTGTTTTATTTTAATTCTTGAAAACCAATGTCTTTCATACAAACAAACAAAAGTAAGCAATGTCAATTCTCGTTATAGAATATCATTATGCATCCGAACAACAAAATTTGATTTAAACTCAATGTCAATCCCTGCATGTATTGACATTTAATTGAAAGCCAATACTTTAAAACCAATCTCTTTCAAACGAACGGACCCTAAAAATTTGTATACAAATATCTTGCTTACCATCTACATAGAAAATGTTACACCAGCTCGGAGGTTCTCAATATTTGGCTAGAATTTTAGCTCAAATCGTGCTCAGAGAGAAGTGATTGATCAAGCTATGAGCAAGATGTTGGTTCGATGTCCATTTTGACCCTTTGACCAAACCCAACTTGCATCGAGCTAACTCGAATTTGGATCAAAATTATTATAGGGTTTAGTAGACATATTTATAATATACAAGTTATAAAACTAACCTAAGGCTCCGTTTTGTGCAGTGGTCGCGGTCATGAACACATTGGTAAAACCGTCATTTATAAACACCCACCTAAGGAATTTCATTCACTTGAACATAAAAGTGGATGAAGTTCCTTAGGTGCGTTCACGAATGACGGTTTTATCACCGCGCTCACGACCGCCACCATCGTTCAAATGGAGCCTAAGTCTCCACTATCTCATGTTCACCCTTGGATAGGATCGACGGTTCTTAACTGCTTATCTTATGTTCACTGTAAGTAGTAATGTTGGATGTTTTGCTGAATCTCTTCTCTCTCGACTTCACCGCAAATCATGAGTTTTTATCTATAATCCGTTCTTCACAAGTTTGTATATGTCGGATGTTGGGGGCATATCGGTCTGAGTTTTTCATGTTGATTTTAATATGTCTGGGGTTATTCTATACAACAACAACACTCGAGCCTTTATCCCACTATAACAAATATAGTAGTAAAGATACTACAGGAGGAAAATTAGAGTCATTCAGGTGCATTCCGTTTACTTGTAATGTGTCAATAACCGAAATGGTTAAATGGTCATTTTCCTTTTTCAACTATTTAACCATGTCTTAATTTCAAGAAATGGTTAAATAGTTGAAAAAGAAAAATAACGGGAAAATTCAATTTGTCTATAAAAAGTCTTAATAATCAGATGTGGATCATTAATTTCAAAGAATGTTCGCAGTGGTTTTTTTTTTACTTGAGAGAGAATGCTCATTTCAGTGGTACTCTGTGAGCAGCCACTTTGTGCATTTATTGTCAAAGGTTAGGTCTTTCTCCTCTGAGAGAAGCCACTTTGTGCATAGTGCCAAAGGTTAGGTCTGTTTCCAATCTTCCCCCGCCCATACCCCCAATGATTGGGGACTATATGGGTTCTGTTGTTGTTGTTGTTGTTGTTGAGAGAGAATGGTCATTAGGAAGAAGGCGTTCCTCGAGATTTATGAGATTTTGGTGAGGTTGTTTTAGCTAGTAATGTTTTAGCCACAACAAATCATAATTGGGCTAATACATTGGTATTACCCAAGGCTAGAAAAATGGTGGCCGACACTTATTTAATATGTCCGGGGATATTTCATATAGCGGGTATACATAACAGTATAACACAGGGAAAAAGTCAGAAGAAGCAGGAAGGCAGGAAGTCGTCGATGATGATCAAAGATAAGGAACCCCGGTCCAAAATCCAAAGGCCAAACATAACCAGGTGAGTTGAGAGCTAGAAAGCTAAAGGAAACATGAAGAGAGTTGAGAGCTAGAGCACAAAACAACTCAGGTGTTGTTGTCTGTTAAACCATATACCCAAAATAAAATAAATAAATAAAATCCAATCATGACATCGGCCCATATATTGGTCGATAGCTGTCATATCGTCCGCATATTACAAATGAATATTTTGCAAAAAGAAATATTAGAAACATGTCGTTTTGTCCGTGAAATATTTACGCCGGCCGACATGTCAACGACACTGGTTCTTCAGAGTTCACACATACCCCATGAGTTATTTCTTCCCCTATCTTCTCTAATATCTCATTTTCAAATCGCATTGTAATTTCTGGTGCTTGCTTATGTTTTCTATATGCCCTTAGTTCAAGGGAGATTTAGGCAATTTTGTGTTATAGGTGGTCGTTAAGGCTTATGCAGTTATGCAATTGTGCTTGTGTTTATGTGATTGAACATATCATGATTCTTTTTTATTATCTACATGCAAAAATTATGTGTGATGTGCTAACTGCCTAACTATGTGTAAGTTTCTGAACCAACTATCTTACTTCTTAGTCATTCTCATGCATCTACTATTTTCTAGGTGTTTAACTAGTCATGTCTACTTCAATTCAAAGTCGTGTCGGTTGCGGCTGTGCCATGGAACAAGAAACAGATAATAACTTAGCTATATTGGTAACTTAGCTATATTGGCTGATGTTGATGCTGTAACGCACGCTCATCCCGCTCCCGAGTCTAAAAGTGCCGCATTAGATGATGATAAGAAGAGTAAGAAGAAGATGTCTGATGTGCGGGATCACTTCGCTCCTACTGTCCTACAACCGCTACACCGGAGGGGAAGGTGGCAAAAAGGCGGAGGTGAGTATTCCCCCAAATCCCACATTCCTACTATTGAGCAGGCGAATTCCATGCCTAGCCGGTTGGAAGTTGGAGCGTTTGCGGAGTATGTACGGTTAGAACTTCTGTGGACATTTTGAGCTGGCTCGAAATTGGATACAGCCTTCAGAAACTTGATCCGAATTTGAGCCAGGTTATCTCATTTTTTGGGATTTAGATCCTCTCCATTTGAGACTAAATGGATGGAGGGATTCATTTAATGGTCAGAATTGATTTTCATTTATCCAGTAGTGTGAAATATTTTGGCTATTTGAATCCAAATAGACAAGATCCCAATTCCATTTTCCGGTCCGACTTTGAGCTCAATCCGACTTTGAGCTCAAAGTCGGATCGATAACATGCCTACCCCTCACACGCAGGATCTTTGGTTTATAACACATTCGACTCCTTTTTTTGTAATTGGGTGAAGCGAGGGTGTGACGTTCGGCATAATCCGCATTAATAACGCGTTACAAACAACACATTCATCTTAAAACAAATTGATATATCTATGTTAAATGCACAATGCTACATTAGCTACTCAATAGGAGACCAAATTCTCACAAAAAATGAACAAAAAAACCATTGAATTTAAGCAGTACTTTTGAAGCAAACTCTTATCTTGCATTAAGAATCATGGAGTGAAGTGAATTTCAGAAGCTCTGATAGTCATCCCATGTCTTCACAGCATCAATGAGCGCCTCCAAAGCCATTTACAGTGACTGCATCATGCTTCTCAGGCATACTCGTCTCCTCGTCCTCATCCGATTCCAACGTAAAATTCGATGCGGAAACATGCTCCAATCTCTGCAGCTGCTTGTCAATAGGTCTGTATTCTGCCACCGCTCGTCGGCCGCTGCCGTTCCCGTTCTTGGCGGCCAAGATCGCGTAGAGCCCAACAGCCACGGTGAGGAGGCCGGCCAGATGTAAGTTGAACTGGAGGGTGGCGATGGCGCTGCTGCGGTGGATGTCGGCGTGGCCGAGGCACGCGACGGTGAAATTTGCGCGGCTGCGGCGGCGGAGCAAGCAGCCGTGGGCGACGAAGGACGTGAAGAGAGAGAATGACATCTGGAGGAGCCAGGAGCCCTGGAGGGCGAGGCCGGCGGCGCGGGCGAGTCGGGGAAAGGGGGAGCGGGGGCGGGAGAGAGCGACGAGGGAGGAGGCGGCGCAGATGAGGATCGGGACGAGGAGGAGGTCGAAGTAGCGGTTCTCGAGGCCGCCGGGATCCTTGCTGTTTCGGAGGCGGAAGAGGAGGAATTCTTGGGTGAAGGCGGCGAGAGAGAGGAGGTGGAGGAGGGGAGGGGCGAGGGGAAGTAAATTGTTGAGGGAAAGGAGGGAGGACAGGGAGTAGAGGAGGAAGAGAGCGGCGACGGGGAGAGAGGATAGAGGGAGGGGGGCGCCGATGGGATCGGAAGTTGAGGAGGCGAAGGCGGAGAGAAGGGAGGTGAATAGGGAGTTGGCGGCGGCGAGGACGGAGAGGGTGCCGGCGGCGAGAAAGGGGAGGGAGCGGGGAAGGGGGAGGGCGGCCGAGAGGGATTCTATGGCGGCGATTAGGAGGAAGCCGACGCCGCCGAGAGCGTAGGAGAAGAATCCCGCCATGAGAGAAGATGGATGGATCAGGAAGGAATCGATTTCAAAAGGGTTTATTAGGGTAAATGATTGACGAAATCTCAGTTTTGAAGTGATTCAGGTGAGCTTGTATTGTGGTCAAAGGCCGGCGTCCCATTGACTGAAAGAAATGTGGAATTCTCCGGCCGCCGGGCAAGGAAGAAAAGCGGTGAAAGAAAAACGACATATTAAAACAATAAATTAATACCTGCTTATAATATTTTGAACCATTAAAATTTAATATTTATACCCACTCGTTTCTTAAATCTAGGTCTGCGATTGCTGTGTTGTCGCGTGGAACAATAGATGGTGATGATCAAAACTAAAACAATAGATGGTGATGATCAAAACTAAAAATTCGAAAGGGATATGGTGAACCTGTTCAAACCTAGCAATCTCCTGAGAGATCAAATTCCGGAGTTCGGACAGAAAATTTTCCGCACCCCCAGCCCCTGTTCCCGCACGCACGTGCGCTCCCTTGCTCGAGTTGCCTCTTGTCCGATTTCTGGACAGCAAACTCGCCGGATAGTGCTTGCCGTTGGCCTGACCACCTCACCAGCGAACTCGCCAGAGCCTCATTTCTGAACCTCACCAGCGAACTCGCCTGATATCATCATCATTCTCGGCCTCATTTGTGCAACCTCACCAGCGAAATCACTATAATTACTGCATTTACTCAGATTATTATTCCCCACAAAATTGTAAAAACGGATTTTCGGCCTTGATTAGGACTGTGATTTCTGCATGAATCTGGGTTATAGTAGCATGTTAAGTAAATGTTTAGCGTTGTGATGTTAACTAATTCAATGCAAGTACGACATGATCTAGCGGGCGAACTCCATATAATAATTTGCAAATAACGTCTTTGAGTACGCATATTGGATTTGGGTACAAATATAATTTTGTGGACTACAAATATTAATGAGTTACAAATATTCATTGATGGGGTACACATAACAACACCCAAATAGTTTCAAGAAGAGACTGAATAATTTATTTTAAAATCAAAATTTGTTTTTAAAACATAAATTATTATAAAAAACATTTTAATAAAAAATATCAAATTATATATTTTAATAAAAGATAGAATGATTTGAACTTTAGATTAAGGGTCTGGCGGTTACAATTGAATCGGTGGGAATGATAACGTTGGCAATGCAGCGGCGAGAAATCGGTGTTTTGGAGCGGTGACGGTGAGAATTGAAGGGGAGGGAGGGGGTTACCATAAGTTTTTTTTGCGTTGACGTTTTCCCCCAAATGCAGATGAAGCAAAAACGCCGAAACAAATAGAGCAAGAGGATAGGCCGTCATGAGACAAGGGCTTCGTTTGAGACAAGGGCCTCGTCTGACACGGCATATTAATTCCAGTGAATTTGGTCGAAAACTTCATTATCATAGAATGTCTGTTTGGCAAGACAAAAGTTACGATCACTATACATAAAATAAATTAGTTTTGAGCATAAAATGCATGAAATTTTTTTAGGTGAGGTCGGGCGTTCACGATCGACGGTATGACCACAACGTTCACGACCGCCACCACTGTGCCAAAAGAAGCCGAGGTCTGAAAAATTATTGAGACTTAGAAAGAGAATGAATGGAGAATACATCTCAGAGAGAAAGTGTTCAAGTGATAGAGGCATAAATAAAATTTAGGCTCCTTTTGACACCACTTATTTGCTCTAGTGAGTTTAGACAAAAATGCCACCATCGTTGAATGTATGTTTTGCATGACAATGGTTATGACCGCTATGAAGAAAAGAAGACCAGTTTTGAACACAAATAAATGAAGTTCTTTAGGTGAGGATGGACGTTCATGAACGACGGTTCATAATCACCGCCACCCCGTGCCAAAATGAGCCTTATATAGAGAGAATTCTTTATGAGATTGGTGGAGATTTTCTCCCGAAAAAATTTCTAGTGATAAAATACTCGAGCGAGAATTATTGTAAGATAACACTATTGACACGTAGTGGAGATGATAAGATAAAGGCTCCGTTGGGCAAGGCGGTGATGGTCGTGAACGTGATGATTATGAGCTATCGTTCGTGAACGCCTGACCTCACCTAAGAAACCTCATCCACATTTATGTTCAAAAATAGTTTTCTTTACTTGGTGGCGATCATAACTGTTGTCATGTCAAACATACATTTCATGGTGGAGTTCGTCCAAACTCATCCGAGCAAAAAAAGCCGTGCCAAACGAAGCCTTAATTAATAGAACTAATCTTTTAACCATGTTAATAGTGACAATTAATAATAATAATAATAATAATTCATTTTTATATTAACAATGTAAAGAATACTTCCCATTTATACACATTGAATTACATTCTCTAGCCAAATATCACAAGTAGAATTTAGACAATTCCAATTCTAATAGGATTTATAAGTGCAACTCATTTCCCAAATTCAATTTCATACACAACCAAAGAAGATCCCTATGAATTCATCATTAGTCAATAATCACTTCCAGACTTCCTTCAACATCTCCTAAAAAGTTGGGGGGCTAACATGAATTATTGTTCTTTCAATTACATAGTGTTTTGCCTATCGATTTAGGCGCCGTTTGGCACAACGTTTTTGCTCCGGTGAGCTTGGACAAAAACACCATCAATATAGAATGTATGTTTGGCACGACAACAACGCTGACCATAACCAAGAAAAAATAGCTAGTTTTGAACATAAAAGAGAATAAAGTTCTTTAGGTGAGATCGAGCATTCACAAACGATGGCTCAAAACCAACCACCGCGTTCACGACCGCTACCGCCATGCCAAACGGAGCCTTGCACACTATTCGGGCTGCGTTGGGCGCTCGTGCATGTGTGGGTCGTGCATGCAAATAGAGGCACACACCCTGAAGCGGGGCGGGCGCATAATAACAAGTACCGCAATTTCCATTTCACTGCCTCTATCTAGAAGCACCAAAATATTATAATTAACTCTCAAAATTTGGAAAATGGTAATAATAAGTGACAGTCTACATAACATGCATGCTCCACCCTAAGCATTGAAAACAAAACCATTACATAGAATGTTAAAAGTGAGCAAAATATTTAAATTTAAAGATATCTGGAAATTGTTACAAAAGGTAGAAAAATTCAATCATGCCCAATATACACAATCTATACCCACTACATGGACCGTCCGCGGAAAATAACAAGCCGTCACGTGGCCAGCCGGGCCCCACACGCGCTCCTCATTGGTCCCAGACGGTCCGGGACCCGGACTCAATAATTTCCCCTATCAAGCAAATTCATGGATGATTTGACCCAAGTGATCTCTGTGGAACAAAGAACTGGGGATAATATCCTGCATTACCAGTGTACCCAGGAAGCATGCTTGGATTATGTCTGCCATCCAAAATCATAGGATGCACTGGATTTGAATAGTACTGGAACGCGACGGAAGATTCCGGAGCCATCGGTCGGTGCTGCGGCATAAGTGCATGACGGGGAAAAAGTCGGTGCTGCGGGGGCGGCAGATGAGCAGAAGTATTCAGATGACCAATTCCATTTAGCGGCGGCAGAGAATAAGATAGGGCTGGATGCATCATAGGACGCGAAAAATAAATATAATTTGGGTTCTGGAGATAACCAGGAGGCAATTCTCCAGCAGCTTTATTATATCGAGGCCTCTTCGGAGAATCGTTCGTGACATGAGTTCGCTTCGGAGAATCGTTCGTGACATGAGTTCGCTTCACAGGAGGTTTCGTCTCGAGCTCGAGGGAGATGGTGTTGATTTCTGTGACATGAGTCTGAACTGGAAGTTTCGATTCGGCGGTTTCAATAGGAGGAGGTTTCGTCTTTAGAGTTGTCCCAGTGTTGACGGCGGTATGATTGGCCGGAGCGGTGGCGCCGGCGAGAGGCGCAGCGGATTTGGTGGAAATTTTTCGTCTCTTGAGGCGCCTCTCTGTGGTGGTCTTGGTATGAACACTAGTCCAAATAGGTTTGATCGGAAGTTTCTGAACAGATTCATTGGAAGTTTGTTTCTGCCCGACGGCGCGACTGCTTTCATGGACGAAGTCGGCACAAGGATGAATGGGTTTGATAGGAAGTTTCTGATTGATCACTGTGGTTGCCTTGGTGCTGGCATGGCTGGTTTGAGTGTCGAGAGCAATTGATCCGAATAAGAGAGTTCCGAGTGCCGGCATTCCGATCTGGTCCTGCATGGAACTCAATAGATATCCGAGGGATCGACGTAGACAGCCGTAGATCTTGGGCATCTCGGATTTCCCGACAGATCTCGCGAAATTTTGATCACGATCCAGAAAGTCCTCGACCTGAAAAGAAAGATGGAGAAATGGGATCAAAGACTCCTGTTGGATGGAGTTTAGGGTATCCATGAATATACAAATGGTTTAGGGTTTACATTCATGTTGCTGCTGAATTTTGAAGTCCAAGTTTTTGATATCCATGATCCCTCGAAGTTGCTAGCACAGAGACCAAGCTCCCACAGCTTTTCTACTGATGTTAGCTGAGCAAAATTTAAAATGTAGAAAGTAAGCAATGCATGAAAAAGAACATCTTTCACAGATGATAGGATGAATGATCAAGAATAATATTTATTTATACTATATGAGTGACAGTGCACGGTCCCCCAGTGTGGTCAAAAACAGTACTCCGGCCGTGACAATGCACCGGCGCGACGACACTCCCGCCGCTCGTAGTCCCCTGAGTGCACGATTGCAATCCCAAGGGAATCGTGAGGACGGAGGGATTTTTATTTAATAAAATAAAACGAGGAGAAGATGATTGAATGGAGGGTTAGAATTGCTTTGATGATCCACACCATTACACCATAAGGGGATATCTTTATATATTAGTATAGATAAAAGAGAAGGACTTTTCCTGTTAATGATAAACAAAAGAAATGAAATTTTACAAAAAGCCCCACATTCTTATGATAATTTAGGGCTCCTTTATGTCAACAATATCAAAAGTAATGGACTTTTACAAAAACCCCTCAACCTTGTGATACTTGAGGGGTTTTTCATGTCCACGATACTAAAAGTAATGGACTAGGAAAAAATGGATTTTTTTGTCCACGGTATAAAAAAGCCCAATTTGTGTCAGCAATGGTCTTTTACAAAAAGTCACTGAACGCGCCTAGAGTTAAATGTTGTCTGATCCGTCATTTTTTTTGCACGAGGGAACACAGTCCCCCATTTCGAGTATGTAAAATAAAGTATCAGGATCCTCTCCATTTGAGTCCAAATGGATAGTATCCATTTCACCGTCAAGATTAATTTGTGGCTGATCAAACGGGTTCACTAATCCCATCCTTTTATATTTTTCCTTTAATAACAAAACTAAGCACCTTTAGATAAAGTGGGAATCAATCTTAAGCATGAAATGGACCTCCATTTGGGGTCCCAAATGAAGAGGATCCCTATCCATAAAATAAGGGGCCAATTTAAATAGGCTTTAGTTTCTACCTTAGCCAGCAGAGCTACAAACAGTTCAGCTACAGATTCTCTATTTCTCTTTGCAAGGTTCATAAACTCTGGGACAACAAGGTGTAATTTTGTGAGATCTGCTCCATCTATAGAAGAAACAACACATAAATAGGCAGTTCAAGGTACAAATCAATGCCAAATTTCAGATGTAAAAAATAAAATGAACTTTTGATTACATAAAATGCATGCGCTGAGCTAAGTGCAGATTAAATTCAAAATATTCACAATCTTTATAAAGCAGACTCATTTCAACCAAACCTCCTCATCAATATCATCCTTAATGTCAGCCCACAGCATTGATTAGGCCAGGATTCTAGAACATGCAAGAAGGTTTATGAGAGAGGCATCAGACTACCAGAGAGCTCACAGCTCTCACAGGTCTGTCGCACGAGTTCTCGCCAGTTTCAAGGAGTGTTGATTTCAACCTTCCCACTCACCGTGATTCTTCATCAGCACAGGAGTACTTGCAAATCCTATCCCGGGTACTCACCTAGCCCTGAAGAAAACTTAGTGCCAGAAGAACCATTATTCTCCAAGATGTTTTTACCACAGTACCCTCAAGTTCTAGCAGAATCCCTGAGAGTACTCGTGCAGTGCAAGACCATATGTCGAATGCCACGTCATCAAATGCACAACCGACAACCGTATTTTGTCTGTTTGTAGCCACTTTATTCAAAAACTTTTCCCTTCGTTTATGCTCTTTATTAAGGGCTAGTTTGGCGCGGGGTTTTCCAGCGGATGAAATCGGCGAGGAGGCGACTGCGACTGTGGTCGCTTCCCCGCGGATGAAAACCGCGGATTTCATGAGTGATCCCCGCCACCCGGCCGTGGCATCGCCAAACAGCGCGCGGCCGCGACTGGGCGGTGCCGATGGATCAGCCCCGCCAAACATGGCCTATGAGTTTATCTTGCGATGTATGTGAGTTGTGTAAACATATTAGACATAACTCTTCACATTTATGTTCTCCTAGCTCTAGTCCTTTTGATGTTGTACATTCTGATGTTTGGGAGTCATCCCCTCTCTTATCCTTGACTGATTATCGATGATTTATTCCTTTTATCGATTGTTTTTCTCGTACTACTTGGTTTATCTTCTAACGAAAAAATGAAGTTTTCTCCTGTTTTCAAGTTTCATCGGATGGTGATGAACCACTTCAAGGGCACTATCCGTGTCCTTCACAATGATAAATGGGTGGGGGGGGGATATGTTGATCGTGGTTTATTTGGTTCCTATTTCGATACTCGTGGAATTATACATCAAACCACCTGTGTTCACACCTCCACCCAAAACGACATTGTTGAACGCAAAAACAGACACCTCCTTGAGGTTGCTCGTTGCCTTCTCACAACTACGCATCTTCCCAAATCTTATTGGGGTGATGCCGTTCTGATCGTTGCCCATCTCATCAATCGGCTATCATCCCGAGTCTTGGATATATTACACCTCTCGCCGGTCTTTCCACCAAATGTGTCGTTCATACATCCCATCTGCCACCCCGTATATCTGGGTGTGTTTGTTTCATCAGCCTCATAGGGACAAACTTGATCCCCAGGCCCAACATGGTGTTTCCATTGGTTATTCCTCCACCACGAAGGGATATCGGTGTTACCACCCGTCTCGCAATGCACTTTTTGCACCATGGATGTTACCTTCCGCGAGGATGAACCCTACTTTTTGGATCCGACTCACTCCATTTGACAGAGGGAGATTGGTGACATTGCCGATGATATCCCTGTTCCTCTTCCACTCATTCCTCTTGCTCGTAGTCTACCTTCCATCCAAGCTACACCCCAGACCAGGGTCACTCCTCCACGATCTCCACCCCAAATCCAAGTTACTTCTCCAATTCTGATGTCTCCTTTTCCGATTGTCTATGATCACCGACAAACAGGTACACATGCCACTACGGTTCCACCCCTACCAGTGCCGGCCTCAGACTCAGATTCTAGAGATGATCTTCATCTTCCCTTGCGTTGCTGAAAAGTAAAGCGATCGACAAGCAACGCCCTATCTCCAACTGTATTCCTTATCATCGTCTTACACATGCGCACCAGGCTTTTGCTACATCGTTACCCTTGATCACCATTCCCAAGATGTGGCAGGAATCCCTGTGTATCCCTAAATGAGCACAGACAATGAAGGAGGAAATGTCTGCCCTTGATAAGAATCACACATGGGACATTTCTCCTCTTCCCCAAGGAAGAAAGCAATTGGTTCAAGGTGGGTGTTCTCTGTTAAACAAAATCAGGATGACAAGGTAGAACGTTACAAAGCAAGGTTGGTGGCTCAAGGATATACCTAGACTCAAGGAGTGGACTACTAAAAGACATTTGCCCCGGTAGTGAAGATGAACTCTATACTAGTTCTCTTACCTATTCCGCTTGTCTACGCTGGTATCTTCATCAGCTTGACGTGAAGAATGTCTTCCTTCACGGTGAGCTGAATGAAGAGGTATACATGAAATTCTCTCCTGATTTATGAGAAAGGGGCAAGAAGAGCTAGTATGTCATTTGAAGAAATCCGTATGTGGCCGGATGGCCCGAAACAATTGCTCAAAGCATGGCTTGGTAGGTTTCACAAGACCATACTCAAGTTTGGCTACAAACATGGACAATCTGATTATACTATGTTCATTAAAAGACGTGATCAGAAAATCGTGGTTCTCATTGTGTATGTGGACGACATTGTCATCGTAGACGATGATGTTGGGTCCAACGTTCCTTCACTTGACCTGTAGCGCCTTTCCTACTTCCTTAAAGAAAAAAGTTGCGCCCTTCCCATCGGTCCGGGCTTTTGGGACAGTTGGTTGCGCTTGATCCTACAAGTGGCATCAAAGGAGGTTGCGGGTTCGAGACTGGGGGGGGGGGGGGGGGGGGGGGGGCGCTGATTAAATCCTGAAATTTCTCTACCTGTGTGGGTCCCGGCGGGTCAGGCGGTCGCGGCCATGTGAAAAACCACCTTTGAGCCATGTGGAGCACCTCTGAGCTTGCGGTTCGTGCTGGACGATGGGGGTGGGGGATTGTTGGGTCCAACGTTCCTTCACTTGACCCGTAGCGTCGTTCCTACTTCCTTAAAGAAAAAGTTGCGCCCTTCCCATCAGTCTGGGCTTTTGGGACATTTGGTTGCGCTTGATCCTACAGATGAATCTGAGGAGATTGCCAACCTCAAGACACTGTTATCGATAGAGTTCGAGATGTAGGATTTAGGAATACTACGATACTTCCTTAGAATTGAAGTGGCTAGATCGAATCACGACAACTTCATATAACATATGTATGCTTGAACCTGTTAAAGAAAACCAGAATGCTCGGTTGTGCCCTCCATGGAAGAGAATCATAAGATTGATGAAGAAGTGATGGTGATCGGATAGATACATCGAACTCTTAGAGATTGGTAGGAAGACCCATATATCTATCACATACACATCCCGGCATTACATATGCGGTTGGTATTTTCAATAGATATATGCATGCTCCCAGAGTAAGGCACCAAAAGGCTGCATCATCCCTTCGTCACAGTAGTTGCACCCGCTATCCCATCGAGAAGTATGTGAGTTATCATTCTTTATCTCCATCCTTCGGTGTTTATCTTACTGTTGTTTTATCTGCATTATCCTTAACAACCTTTCTGAAGCCCTTCTTGATCCTAAATGTAAGGAAATTATAAAGAGTGAGATAATGGTACTCAAGAAACAAAACACTTGAGAATTCATTAAACTTCATTATGGTCAGCATGTTGTGGCTGCTCCTGGGTCACAAAGTGTGACTGAGAGATCTATTGGCGGTAGTCTGGTAGAAGAAGATATGTTTCTTGATAACTACAACAGTTGATGGTAAGAAGATACGTTTTTTTAGAACTGTAGCACACAAAAATGAGGAAAACAATACTATTGGTGGGGATTGAAATGAATATTCATGAAGATGATCTGAGAGCATGTCTTTTGGACGAGGGCGTTAATGATAGAGGTTGTCATGGGCAATGGGCATAGAGGGACCGACGACGAACAACGATGGTTTGGCAGCATTGACTGAAGGAGATTGAGTTGATAGGTCGGCATGCATTGGAAGGAGGGCCATCAATCTTGAGCATAAATGCTGCAGACGATGAGGAAGTCAACATAACCAAAATTGAAGAACAATTTTTTGTGTTCAATTCGGACATTATATAAAATTGTCAGAAAATGTAAGTAATAGTACTTGATGTAACATGGTATGAAAACCACATGAATTGGAAATAGTGAGCTTGAAAAACGAAACATGAAAGGTTAAGGATAAATGAAAATACTACGAAGAGTATGCAATATTGAGTGAAATGAATATATGTATAATGACTTGTAATCCCACCTTCACTCTATATAGTGTATCTTGGATTTCGGCCGAATCCTTGATATAATATGTAGTCTTGAAAGAGGTGTTACAAAAATAATGAAAGATTAATGAAAATAAAAGAATTGCAACAAGGTGAAGAGTTAACCCTTGGTTACTTGGGGATGTGAATTGACATGCAAGACTATGGATACTCTTACATATATTCTATCCTTTAAACAAAGAGAAAAATGAAATTGCTGGCGATTTGCATAATGAACAACGTGAATGAGAATAGAGGAAATGCAAATAAATTGTCCAAGCCCCAGGAGTCTAGTGCGAATGGTGGCATTTAAGCTATACAGATCAAAAGTAAAGTATAATAATGAGGGACAGGTTATAAATGACATGACTTGCTTAATGATTGAGAATTATCAAGTTGATGTAATTCTTTTGAGAACATTACAGATATATTGATATCTGTAATGTGATAATTGAAATGTGTATTATTAAAGAGTACGCTTTAGCTATGCAAGTATTATAAATCATCTACGGAAAAACAAATATTGCATGTAAATGTTATTCAAAGAAGATAACTCCCTATTTATTCGGTATTAACCGCAAACGAGTTGGGAAATTTCATAAACATTTGTTTTACAAATCAATCATTGTTATGTAATAGTTCACGGAAAAAGGTTATGCATATTAACCAATAATCTCTTACGATGCTATTTTCAGTCTCAAATGAATGAACAATCCGAGGGAACAACAAAGTTGGAGTAGTTCTCAAAGTGATAACTTTGAATTTAAAGGATACTCACAAAACCTTATTTAATCATAAAGTAAAGACTCAAATGACTTCCTTCAAAACATTTTGGGCAAAAAATATCGTACATTATTAAGCTAGGCCAGTAATGACAAAGGAAGAAGAAACATGACAAACTGTATGATAAGACGAGAAAGGTTGAAAATAACGCAAAACAGACAACAAAAGTATTACAACCCTAGACATTGAAGAGTAGAGTTTAATGTCGGCGATATGGTATGTCTAAAAAAAAGCCCTTCAAAGATACATCGCGACTCCGAAGAATTGGAAAACTTAGTCCAAGATACGTAGGATCATTCTCAAACTGAAAGGATTGGAGATGTGGCGTATCGATTGGCGTTATCTGATGACCTTCAGAAGCTTCATGATGTGATTCACACGTCTCCTTTGAGAAAATATGTCGTAGCTGATCCAAACAAGATAGTCCCTTATGAGCAAATCCAAATTGAATTCGATCTATCAAGCCCAACTAAGTCATACAAAATAGTAGACTGACAGAGTAAACAACTACGTAATCACGATGTGAGATTCATGAAGATCTGATGGAAAGGCCAATAGATACGTGAAACAACGTTGTAGCAAGAAGATTTCTGTGGACGAAAATTCTATAAGGAGGAGAGAATTGTGACGCTGACAACTTTAATTGGTAATATTGTATGAGTTAGCGAATGTTTATATCGACGTCAATTTGGATGCGTACATAACGAGGAATTTATAATTAAATTACATATACGACGACGTAACGTAATACTTAATGTGTATTCGTAGGGTTGTAATACAATTGAAATATGTACAAGATTCGAATTGAAATTGTAATGAATGGAGGTTAATATTAATTTATATTAATAATTAAATTATTAACCAAAGAGATCGACTACACCTAATACGAGTCGATCGGTCCACATTGTGTGACTCACGCTAAACCGGCCAACGTGTCACGGTGGAGAGGGCTCGGGCCCTCATAAGTAGAAGAAACACCGAACCCTCATTCCTCCCAGTTCACGCACCCGATGATTCTTCTTCACGCCAGACACTCGCCGCTCGATTGCCGCTCGATACTGACGCCTTCTGGAGGCTCAAATCGACTCCAAAAGCTACGATTTCTCTTCCTATAGCAAGATAATCTCTTCCTCTTAATTCCTTTTCAGTTTCATGTAGATTCGTGGCTTCAATTTCTTAGGGCCGAAAACCTTAAGTGGGACGTTCTATTCCTTTTCATGTTAAAAGCCAAATAAAGTTTCTGAAATAGATTTTGATATTAATACTCAAGTATTACACAACTGCATTCATAATCAGAAAAAATCCTAGATGAATCCATGATTTTATACTTTGGTTTTTAGTTCCCTTTTCATTAGGGTTAAAAATAAGGGTTTCCTATGAACATCAAGAAGCTTGCATGATCAAAACCAGAAGTTTTAGATGGGGGCAACAAGCCCTAGCCTACACTTGACTTCTTTACCCCATGTTCTTCATTGTAATGAGAAATTATTATTGATACATGTTAACTTAGTCATTTTAAGCACGAAACCCATGTTATGTTGGTAGGGAAGCCATCATGAAGGTTGTCAAGCATTAAATTTGGTATGAAACATATATATGAACATATATATGAGTATATATAGTTGTAGGTAGCATCATACAACATCTTGCCATAATGAGGGAACTTATGATTATGGAATCATTAGCTCAAACGTAGAAGAGTCATATAAAGTCTTTCCTTCCTTATATGATATATGATATATTTTAACGCTTAGGGTAAGCATCACATAATGTTGGGTACGATTCACGGATATTTCCCCAACGACATTAAAACACTCTCTTCTCGGGAATGCCTGTCACATGATGTATGAAATTGATGTGGGGATCATATTATGAAGCTAATGAATAATAAATTGCAGATACAAGGAATAGACTGTTACGCCCCTTGAGGCGATCCGCTACAAGGGACAACAATATGCGCGCAGGCCAAAGGAGAGCGCGGAGCAAGATCGGGCTGAACCATCCGGTTCAGCCCGCCAACATTAAAGCCACAACATGGGGCTGAACGACACTGGTTCAGCCCCTAGGGGGGGGGGGGGGGGACAGCCCCCTTGACCCCAGGGCTATAAATACCCCGGGGTCCCTTGGAGTGATCATCAAGCATATTATTCAGGTATTCTTCTCCTCTAAACCCTAGCCGTCTTCTCCTAGATTTCGCTCCTTAGCCTCTCTTCCTCTCTTAGCATAACAATTGGTATCAGAGGATCATCCTCCCTCCATGGTGAAAACCCGCTCCGACGCCGATATCGAGCGACTAGCAGCATTGGAAGAAAATTATGTGGGTTTAACGGTCACCGTCGCCGCCATCGAAGATCGGGTGAGGAAATCGGCGGAGCAACTTGAAGAACGCTTGGACACCCGCATGGAGGAACTCAAGGCTCTCCTCGTTCAAAGTTTGAAGGGAAAGGTGCAAGTCCAAGAGGGATCAGAAGGGGAAATCTCAAATCAGCCACCCGGATGCACTGTCCAGGGAACGGAAAGGGGTTTCCCGACCGGATCTGACGCCGAGGGGTCCCGATGGACCGATGGCCAACCAAGGAGGACCGGTGGCCAACCAAGGAGGACCGGAGAGGGCCCGGAGGGCTGGCAGAAGGTCGTCGGGCAGCCTGCGGGCGCCTGGGAGGCGGGCGGAACCCGCGCGGTTCCGCACAGGCCGACGGACCCAGTCCGCCTACCGCACGCCCCAGGGGCTCTTACAGCCCCCTTTGCGACCTATGGGGGTGACAATCCACTCGGATGGAACCCTCCGGAGCAAACAATAGCATTCCCTCGGCCGTATGGAACCTCCAGAGCGCCAATTGGGACAGAAATGGGGATTTTGCCAAATCCAAAAGCTTTTGGACCCCCTCTAGGGTTCGGAAACGCAAATCAAGGGGCCAAGCGCCCTCCACCAGCCATGCATCAAGGAGGGGGACATCCTGCGGCGGACGGTCGTGGAGGCAGGTACTATCCCAGACCCAAAAGGCGTCCAAACGCGCCGATGGAGCAACGGGAACCAATCGCACCGGGACAAGAATATGGGGGACATGACCCATGGAACCAAAGAGCTTACATGCAACCGAAGCAAACCCGCATGAACTTTCCTAGGTTCAGAGGAGGCGGGGACGCGTTGGAATGGGTGCAAAAGGCGGAGTTATTCTTCAATTACCAGGAAATTCCGGAGGGGCAATGGGTGCAGTTAGCGGCCTTCCATCTGGAAGACGACGCTTACCAATGGACACAGTGGTTCCAACGTGGACGGACATACACCCCATGGACGGAATTTGTGGAGGCCTTTTCGGCCCGTTTCGGGCCCCTGGAGTATGAGGACGTCGAGGCCACATTACAGAAGCTGAGACAGAAGAGGACTGTGACAGAGTACCGTACTGAGTTTGAGCGGCTGGCCAATCGGGTCAACTGGGAAGAGAAAACACTGATGAGTTGTTTTGTATCTGGTCTGAAGGATTTCTTGCGGGATGAGGTACACGCTTACATGCCACGCAGCTTGAGTCATGCCATCAGTCTAGCCCGGATTCAGGAGGAGCGTTTCAACCGTCAGAGGAACTGTACCACTACCCGGGTCACTCCTGCCCCGACGACCGCCAGGAGTGAACCACCGGTGACGGGACGACCGACGGTGACGCGGTTGACTTGGCCAGAGTTGCAAGCAAGGAAGGAGAAGGGGTTGTGCTTCAACTGCAATGAGAAGTACGGCCCAGGGCACAAATGTCAGAAGGTACAGGTCTTTATGTTACGGGAGGAGGAAGAGGAAAAGGACGCTCTGGCGGATACCATTGGGGAGGAGCTAGATTTGACAGAGCTTGGAGTATCCCTACAGGCGATGGAAGGGTGTACGGCCCCCCTTACCTTACGCATCGCGGGAAAGGTACAAAATGAGAAGGTGACCATTTTGATTGACAGTGGCAGCACCCACAACTTCATCAACCCAGCAGTTGCTGCTCGAGTGGGACGCAAGGTAGATCAGGGAGCCGCCTTTCAGGTGATGGTGGCAGATGGAAGCAGACTGAGGTGCGAAGGGATTATGAAGGGTATCGAGATGCACATCCAGGGATACAATTGTCAGACGGATTTATACTTGCTTCCCATCAGAGGCTCCGACATGGTATTGGGGGTCCAGTGGCTGCGCCAGCTAAAGCGAGTCACCACGGATTGGGAACACATGTCTATGGAATTCACTCAGCAAGGGAGAGATTATTGCTTACACGGCCTTCGAACATCTCCCCTAAAGGAGATCTCACTCAGAAGCCTGGCTCGATTGGAGGAGCAAGGGAGCATGCTTATTATGGTCATGGGACGCGCTCAATCAGCGCAACTTGCTACCGAGATACCCGAGAAGATGCAACCGATACTTGGCCAGTACGGTGATGTCTTTCAGGAGCCCCAGGGCCGTCCGCCCCCGAGGTTCAGAGATCATGGGATTCAGTTGAAGGAAGG
The DNA here is from genome assembly GCA_033032865.1 of Dactylorhiza incarnata. Lineage (NCBI taxonomy): Eukaryota > Viridiplantae > Streptophyta > Magnoliopsida > Asparagales > Orchidaceae > Dactylorhiza > Dactylorhiza incarnata. Next base: position 1,552,705 of record JAWHQI010000424.1, on the reverse strand, counting down.
AGCGAAGCCAACCAACATTAGACCTTACTGATACCCTTACATTCAGAAGGCGGAGATCAAACACAGTGTCCGGGAGATGCTTGCAACCGGAATCATCCGGCCCAACACGAGTTCCTTCTCTTCGCCCATCATCTTGGTGAAGAAGAAGGACGGGTCGTGGAGGTTTTGCGTGGACTATCGCGGCATCAATAGTTCCACCGTCAAGGACAAATTCCCCATTCCCATGATCGAGGAGCTACTCGACGAGCTACACGGGGCGTGTTTGTTCACTAAGCTGGATCTACGCAAGGAGGACGACATTCACAAGACGGCATTCCAGACTCACGATGGGCATTATGAGTTTCTAGTGTTGCCTTTCGGGTTGTCCAATGCTCCGTCCACTTTCCAGGCAGTGATGAACGAGGTATTCAGGTCACTTCTACGACGGTCGGTGCTGATCTTCTTTGACGACATCTTAGTGTACAACCGCAGCTGGGCGGAACACTTGGAGCATGTGACACAGGTCCTCGACATATTACGTCAACATCAGCTGTTCGCCAAAATGTCCAAGTGCTCTTTCGGGCAAACAGAGGTGGAGTATTTGGGCCACTTGGTCTCGGGCCACGACGTTCGGGCAGACCCCAGCAAGATAGAGAGTATGGTCTCATGGCCGCGGCCCACGACTGTTCGAGCATTACAGGGCTTCCTGGGCCTCACAGACTATTACCGACGATTCGTGAAGGACTACGACAAGATTGCCCGGCCACCCACAAAGTTGCTGGAGAAGGAGTCCGTCATCTGGCATGCGGAGGCAGAGGACGCGTTCCAAGCCCTTAAAAGGGCCATGACTACTACGCCGGTGCTCGCACTTCCCGATTTCAGCAAGGAGTTCACTCTCGAGACAGACGCCTCAGGTGTAGGCATTGGGGCCGTTCTGATGCAGGAGGACCGACCCATGGCTTATTTTAGCAAGGCGTTAGCTCCGCGGACTTTGGGGTTATCCACATACGAGAAGGAAATGTTGGTCATCTTGCACGTCGTGGCCTTGTGGCGGCCATACCTGTTGGGGCACCATTTCAAGGTCAAGACGGATCATCAGAGCTTGAAACATTTTTTTGGAGCAACGCTTGGCTTCTCCTCTCCAGCAGAAGTGGCTTACCAAACTCCTAGGATGTGATTATGAGATCATCTACAAGTAAGGGAAGGAGAACGTTGCGGCTGATGCACTCTCCCGTCTTCCGGAAAGCACCATAACTCACATATCCGGGCCCCTGGTAGATGTGCTTGACGATATACAGAAGGAGGTTCAGTGGGACCCAGAACTTCGCTCCATCCGGGAGGCTCTCCGACAAGGCCATACGACCTTACCCACTATCAGCTCCAAGGAGGGCACCTCTATTTTCAAGGCAGGGTTGTTATCCCGCCATCCTTCGCCTGGAAGACAATCATGCTCCACGAGTTTCACTCCTCACCGACGGGGGGTCATGCCGGCGTACTCCGAACTCTTCAGAGACTGCGAGTCAATGTCTTTTGGAAAGGGTTACGCCGGGACGTGCATCAGTTCGTGCGACAGTGCGAGACATGTCAGCGACAGAAATATGAGACGTCCGCCCCAGTCGGCCTGCTTACCCCCTTAGAGATCCCACAACACATTTGAGAGACGATCTCCATGGATTTCATCGACGGTCTACCCAAATCCCACGGGAAATCAGTGATTTTGGTGGTGGTCGATAATCTATCAAAGTATGGACAGTTCATCGCCCTGAGCCATCCGTATACGGGGGAATCAGTAGCTGAATTATTTGCCAAGGAGATTGTACGCTTGCACGGCATACCTCGGTCGATCATCTCCGATCGCGACCCGGTCTTCATCAACAACTTTTGGCGAGAGCTCCTCCGATTACAGGGCACCCGACTGCGGATGAGTACGTCCAACCACCCTCAAATAGACGGGCAGACCGAGGTTCTCAACAGGGGCGTGGAAACGTATCTTCGATGCTTCTTTATGGATGAGCCCAGCTCGTGGACTCGCTGGCTACAATGGGCAAAATACTGCTACAATACCTACTACCATACGGCTAGCAAGCTCACTCCTTTTGAGGTGGTCTACGGACAACCTACTCCCTCTCTTGGTACATATGAAGCAGGCAGCACGGCGCTTCCAGCAGTTGATTGGACAGGGATCAGACCTTGGCTCTGCTCCGCGACAACCTCTGAGTAGCTCAGGATCGGATGAAGGTGCAAGTGGACAAACACAGGACCGAGTGGGAGTTCTCAGTTGGTGACGAGGTCTTCCTTCGCTTACAGCCTTACCGGCAACTTTCCGTCTCCCGCTGAGCAAATCAGAAATTGGCACCACGATACTACAGCCCATTCCGCATCACCCACCGTGTGGGCCCAGTGGCGTACACCCTCGCACTTCCGGAAGGCTCGCGCATCCACCCGACCTTCCATGTTTCCCTTTTGAAGAAGAAATTGGGTGAGGCGACCCAAGTCAGCCCTCTCCTACCCGAGGCCGCGACTACTGGTGAGCTACGTGCCCCACCGGATGAGATCTTACTATCCAAATGGAAGAAGCGCGACACCGAGTATCGCCCCGAAGTTCTCGTCAAATGGAAGAGTTTGTCGCCAGCACACAACACATGGGTGGACCTCCTCGAGTTCAAGGAGTTGTTTCCAGATTTCCCGCTTGAGGACAAGCTGATTCTTGATTGGGAGGGGAATGTTACGCCTCCTGAGGCGATCCGCTACAAGGGACAGCAATATGCGCGCAGGCCGAAGGAGAGCGCGGAGCAAGACCGGGTTGAACCATCCGGTTCAGCCCGCCAACATTAAAGCCGCAACATGGGGCTGAACCACACTGGTTCAGCCCCTAGGGGGGGGGGGGCGGCAAGCCCCCTTGACCCCGGGGCTATAAATACCCCGGGGTCCCTTGGAGTGATCATCAAGCATATTATTCAGGTATTCTTCTCATTCTTCTCCTCTAAACCCTAGCCGTCTTCTCCTAGATTTCTCTCCTTAGCCTCTCTCCCTATCTTAGCATAACATAGACACTGGTCCAAGAACGAATAAAGTAGAGAAAGCTATGGCGAGTTCTTATATCTTTAGTTTCTATGACTTCTTTCATGCAACTTTATAAAATGATGCTTACTTATATATATGTTGATAAATGATGATAAAGAATTGCTCCAAATGTTTGTACATATGATAGTCCCAATATGTGTAAATGATGATGATGACATATGTTTGTTAGTTTGTTAAATGTTTATAATATAAACGACAACATGTATTTGTATCACAATTATGAAGGAGTATTTTAAGTGAATGACTATAATGAGGAATAAGTATAAATATGAATAAACGATGATAATGAAAACAATACGAAAAAGCGCATCAATGCAATGGGCTATGTTAAGGATTAACCCATCTAGAAAGGTGAGGTGAATAACCCCCCCATTATGAAAATGAGAAGTATGCGTGCGAATATGAAAAGGCACGTAAAGGGTTTATATGTGTGCGAATATGAAAAGGCACACAGATAAACACATGAAAGCGCGCTATATAAATGAATGAATAAATGAAATGTTAATTTATTCTTAACATTGCCCAAAAAAGAAAATGAAAATGATGAAAAAACAATGAGAAAGAGATGATGTAAATAAGGAAAAGAAAGGAATCATGAAATAAAAGAACATTATAAAGAAACAAAAGGCTATAAGAAAAGTAAAGGAAACATATTATAAATGTGTAAGTATTTACTTTTGTTAAATGCTTTTAGTCTCTTACACGTGGGCTAATTGTTATATGAATATCTCCTGTTTATTAATACTAATGTCTCCTTCATATGCAAGGACTTCAAGAGGTAAGCAAGGTAAGTGTTAAAGAAATAAGAATTTGCTTAGTCAACTCAATTATGACTAACGTTTTATATTTTAATATTTTTAGGATAAAGAAAAGGACAAAGGAAGACAATTCTAAAATTTTATCTTGTAAAGAGAAGAACTGTTAAAATTGAGGTGAGAACTTTCATAAATGTCATGTTATGATATATAGTTTATTTCTTTTTACATCTTGAAATGCTCAGTCCCTTGAAAAAGAGATGATAGAATTTCGCTATGTAAGTTATGATGTAAATCCATAGAAGAAAGTAAAAGTATAACGTAAATTGTAGCGGTATAGACGGGCCGTTACACAAGGTGGCTAATGAAGTGGTCAATGTCCATGCGCGGCTCTTCCATGATCCAACAATTTTTGGGGCTTAGCTAAGATCCAGGCTACGGATAGAGACAACTAGGGGTTAGGGCAGGTCATACCAATTGTTCCTGACAAAATGAAAGATGCAACGATATCTTTATACTGCGAGAGACATGCTATTCCTAAGATAATGATTGAGGACAGGTTCTCATGCGTTGCTCAAGGACCAATTCCCAAAGACTAGAATATGAGATACCTCTATCCTAGAAATACCACCCTATATAGACTCCATAAGCCCATTAACTACGAAAGAGAAAACTTTACCATTGGAGTATACAAAACATGCAATAAAATCAATTTTACCATTGGAGTGGATTTTACCATTGAAGTGGTTTTGCAATCAAACCTTGTATTATTCTTTTAATGCTTATTAACGAATATTGGATCAACCAAATTTCAAATACAAATAAAAAATTCACATTGTGTTGTCAAACTGATTGAACCAACAAACAAATCAGCCTTTGGGTTGAATTTGAGCCAACACCTTAACTTCCGTAACCAAAAATTTAGTTGATCAAGGTTAACCAAGATAACCTTGTCCAATTAATATGATCTGAACGAAATCAAGTCTCTAAGCCTAATATTTTCCATTCCTTCACAAGCCCTAAGGCAGTTCAATCAAACCCCTCATTCAAATAACTTGGCCATTCTCTGCTTTTCAATCTTCCCTTGAATAACACCATCTCTATTATGTTGGAAAAAACATTTTCGAACGTTATGATCTATGCAGGGTGAGGGAAACTCATGTAGTTCTATGCACTTAATATAGATCTCGGACCCCCAACTACAACCAATTGATTTTAGTTGGACACAAATTCAATCATGGTATTAGAGCAGAATATGCCTGATGGCTCACTCTCAAGACACCCTTAAAAACAAATTTACATGCTATATAGATGAGGCGGAGAGTTGAATATAGTCCGACATTGAGAAACTCATGTAGCCTTATGCACAATATACATCTCAGTCATTCCACCTATAAGCAATTGATTTGGGCTTGGATGCACACGTTCTAATTATATATGTATGCATATATACATATCTATAGATATGCATACATCTCTCTCTCTCTCTATATATATATGTATATATATATGTATATATATATGCATACACATATATACATGTGTGTGTGCACACTATATAATAGGGGGAAACTTCCCTTTGGTGAAATATTATACTTTCCTATTTTACCCCTTATAATGTTCCCTTTATACAACCAAAAAGTAAGAGGGAAGAGATGAGGAGAGATCAATAAATTATTATTATATTCATTTGACACATTTGTTGAATATATGACAATCACATGACTCTCCTTTAATAATTTTGATGAGACTACTTATACTTCAGTGCAAAATAATAATGTATATAATTATACTTAGTTTATAAATAAAGTTTAAACATGCTACAATTAGTAATGCACAGGAAAGTAAAATGAAATATAAATCAACCCACATATACCCCAACAACTATAGTATCCTTCACTTGAAACAAAAAATTTCAAGAGGCGATAATGGAGGGGATATTGTCGCTGTCGGGGCACACGAGAACCCGTGCATGATTGTTTGTCAATATATACATATTATTATCTTCAATTAATAAAACTAGATCATAACAATCAAACTACAGTGCCCTGGATGATTAAACATGGAATTTGATATCCAAACATTGGCATTCACTAGAATAAATGGTACAGAAATTCAACTCCCAATGATATAAAGTATAAACTTCACTTGCATTCAATTACCTCTTAGTAATGTAGAAAATGGAGGTAGGATTGGAGGATCCCGAGTCTGCTCTGCATGTAACGAGGATTGGAGAAGAAAATAATTATCTTACAAGAAATCCAAGGAGTGGAGGGAAAATAAGACCAGATTAAAATCAATAACAGAAAGATTGGATGTGCTGAAAGCGGTATGGTAGTGGTAGCTGTGGAAATCCATGTGCTGATGACAACAACAACACTCAAGCCTTTATCCCACTATAGTGGGGTCGGCTCATGTGCTGATGACAAACAAAATAAAAAATGACAAAGCAAAAAAATACAAAGATGAGAGAAGAACATACACATCCACCTTCTGTTCGGACTTGTAATTGATGCATATATGAACATGTCGACTTTAGTTTGTAGTTGTAGCAAATAGTGATGATAGGCTGGTGCAGTGGATCTTGTTTGCTGAGAATATGTGAAACATATACATGCTCTTGGATGACCCAACCCCAAGATGAGAGAAGATTCAGAGTCTTCTCTCCAAGTTTATAATTTATTAAATTATTATTTTAATCAAGTATTACGGATTTTATGTAAGTTTCTTCGAGTGATGTTTTGGTAATTTTAGGCACTCTCTCCATAAATAAAGGAGTGTAATGTGAGTCTTAGGGTTATCTTGGAAGTCGCTTGTTGTACCTTTTATTTGTAAAGGAACTCTAAGGGGAATCAACCCTCAAGAGCATTGAAGTGAGCATGCCTCACGAGTTTGTATCCATGTTTTATATTAATGCAATTTTCAATCCGTTCTCCTATTAATAGGTCAAACCTAGCTGTCTCAATTCGACGCACATCCGCCGTTGGGTTCCATCTCATTCAGACCAAGAACTCAATGCCTTTACTCCTTCCAATGACTTCAACACATCCCTCACCCTAGCCTTTGACGTTTCTACATCAATTCAGGTTCACATCGTCCATGACGCTCGACTTCTACTCCTACTCAGCTCTACATCCCTGCTCACATTTGTGTCAGCTGTTTCTCGCCTCAAAATTTTCATGCCTTTAGCACACCCTGTAGCAGTGTAACCTTCTTCCACGCACGCCTCCACCCGACAGAATTCCCAAAAAGTCACTTTGACCACTTCCTAGCAACCTCTCAAGAACCTTCCTCTGCCACCTTTTTTTGCTTCCGCTCCCTCCTGTTCATGCACGTCATCTACTCAAGAAATAATGCTCACAGTTACCTTTCTCTTAGGTCACATGGATTGCATCGAGACTAGTTTGACCCCCATATCATTGTGCAAGAGATTCACACCCTCCTTACCGGCAGAATCCCACCACCACTAACGCCTGTGAGCCCGGGAGTGCCCAACGTTGATAAACTTCCATTTATGTGTTTTGTTGAAAAGTAAATAAGAATGTGTTTTCTTGATATTAGAAAAGTAAATAACAATGTATTTTGTTGAAGCCAAAAATCGATGCTCACCTGCATGCATTGTGAATTAGGGTCGACCTCAAAATTACTAGACCTCAAGTCGGGGTCAGGAGATTACTCGGAAAAGAAAAGATGTTAAAAATAAATGAATTTTATTTAGAAGCCTTTTCGCTAACCCATGAGCGTAGATGACTCTCCATTCAAAAACCAAGTAAAAATTTAAGAGAAGTAAAAGGAGCTTAAAGATAACTCTAGGATATTTAGACTTTTGTAATAACACTACTATAGTTACTATTGACTCCTATAAATATGACCATCATCTTCTTACAATGATGACCGTATTTATAGACCAGAGCACACTACTGGTTGGAAAGTTACTTGCTGTGATGGGCAACCTAAAAAGACGCATCATACCTACTCAGGGCCTGCATGCGCTTTATCAGGTGCTATACAAAATATTTCACAAACGAATGCTACAAAGAAAAACATTTTCAGACCGTGCATACACATTCGTCAAAACGGGATGTTTCGACGAGATCTCATGAAACTTGACGGGATTCCCTGAGGTTATCGCCCAACCATTCGCATGGTCAGTTATTCCCCATAACACACTAGGTATCACGAGGAGAGACTTTATGCTCGCACCTGTCTACGAACCTGTGAAAGTTACATGGTGATTTGTCCTCACATTTGGCAGCAGTCCTTTCATAATGATGATGCGAGCTTGTGCTTTAATCATGGTTCTAGGAAGATATGATAGTCGAATTCGCTAAGCTCGATTGACCACTTGCGAATATTCCTGTATGTTCGGTCCTTTCCGGGATGGTTTTTAGGTTACCACATTTATGGCGTGCACTTGGAAATATGACGTCTCCGTGCCGAGATGATCAAACCATACATGAGTTTCTCCAAGACATGGAATAGTACCTCTACGTTTTGGGGGGCTTTGTTGATGTAAAAGATGGTGATAGCTTCTGCCCTTATTTCCAGACAAGAGACAGAATTACCGCTTTGCCACTTACTCCGAAGTATAAGAGGTTTTCGCCCCGCAAGGGATCTAGAGGAGTCAGACTAAGGCAGGTTATTATTTGAGGTTAGTGAGGACCTTATTGCATTTCTCTCCCCACTGGAACACCGACATCGCTCGCAGGATCTTCTTCAAGAGTCTCTCCATCGAGAAATCAACATCTCTCCCAATACAACTCTGAATTGCATGAGAAGCTTGCATTTCAAGCTTCAACAAAAGTCATTAATTGTGACTCCTAGGAAGATAAGAAGAAGACTCTTGAAGAAGATCTGAGAAAATCTCTAAGGCTCGTTCGGATCTCTGGAATTTGAATTAGGAATTGGTTAGGATAGAGGAACTCCAATTTCAGTGTTCGGATGTAATGAATTCCCGTGGAATTGGAATTGGTCTAATTCCATGGAATTCGGTTTTATACTATGGCCAATTCTTAGGGGTAAAGGCAGATATTGCCCATTTTCGGTCGAAAGCCCTACCCCGATATTTCCTCGCGCCGCGCAAGATCTTGATCTAGAAGTTGCCTGATCTCGTCGTCGTCGCCTGATCTCGCTGTCGTCGCCCGATCTTGTCGCCCGTAACTCGATATTCTTCCTCCTCTTCTTTCTCTTCTTCCTGGCGTTCCTATGGACTTTCAAATGAACACTTAGGAGGCGATATGCCACCACCGCCAGCCAGAGCACGACAAACAATGATCTTCCGGGGCCGTCATCGACACTCAGCACTCTCGTCTTCATGTTCTTGGCAAAGGTACTCGGCGTCGGGACATGACGACGGCGACAGGAGGGCACACAATTGGTCAGTCACAGTGCCAGTTCTTTCGTTCCCGCATCTACAACGACAAAAACATCAAGGTCAACTACGCCACCTTTTTGCATGGGAACTGCCCGTCGTCTAGCGACGACAGTAACCTGACGGCGCTCGACGTGCAGACACCCGATCCTGCAGCCATGAAAAAAAACAATTCCAAACCAATTCCAATTTCTGCAATCCGAACGGACCCTTGAGGAAAACAAGAGACTAGTAACAGAACTTTCAAAAGCTCATGAAGAGCTTGATTGCATAAATGGTAGGAATGGCAAACTAAAATCCATGATTAAAAATCTTCAGGCAAAATTTCAAAAAAGGAGATTAGATGTAGACCCCTCCAGCAAATCAAGAATCTCTTCCCCTGAGAAAGATCCTCTCACCTTTGTATTTGGAGGAACTGAGAATGAGAAGAGCAACGCCGGATGCTCTAAATCCTCTCAGGAAAAGAAGAAATCTTCTAAACTTTTGAGGAAAAAGAAGCAACATGCTCCTCACCCTTCTCATCTTCTTACCAACAGTGTTTCACCTCACTGTCCTCTTCCATTCTCAAAGATGAAGAAACTTTCTCAAAAGGAGAAAGGAAAAATGAAGGATGTAAAAATAAGCCTACCAAGGACAACGGTCAACGATCGGAGCCACGATCGCAGATCGCCGCCCGCAGCATCACTCAGCGATCGTTGACCTCCTCTCTTTCCAACGGTCGACGAATCATCGTCCGTCCACAGGTTACTCAACCTGTGAGATTTCCCACAATCTTCTCTTCTCCTTACCTCCCAAAAAGAAAGCATAAATATAATATGTTTAATTGTTTTTGTTGTGGTAAGGTTGGTCACTTCATGGTTGACTGTTGGTTTAACAACACAAATCCTTACCCTCAGGGTAATTCCTACCTAAGGAGGCCAAGGGTTTGTGTTAACTATGTTATTAATGGTCCCAAATCAATTTTGGGACCCTACCCTTTCTGAGCGTAGGTAGCAAGTAGTTCAAGCTCTCCAAGCTGCACACTTTGGGACTTGACAAGAGTAGCTCCAACAAAGTATGGAGTAAAGGAATCCGATCTTCAGATTATATGTATAAGAAGTAGTGGAAAGATATGCACCTAGAGGGAGTTCTTCTCTTTCTTTTTCAAATTTTCAGTTGGTATCAAGAAATATAAACAATAACAATCCACGCCAATCAGCGATCGCCACTCTGACAATCCACCAGAATGGTGATCTTGCTAATCGCTGATCTCCAACCGGTTGATCAATGATTCAGAATACAGAAAGCTGGTGTGACAATCGACATTTAATGATCTATGATCGCCGACTGTTCTGTCGCTCAGCGATCGCTGGTCATTACCAATCAACGAATGCTGATCGAAGACCAGTTAATCGGTCAAAATATGCACATGCTATGAGTATCCCTATTACACTTTGACGCCACCTTTTTTATGAAAAGCTGAAAAGACAAGTCATCGGGCCTAAATAATTTCCCATACTATTGGAGGGCCGTGTTTTTATGACAGGGCGATTCGAATAAATCTCGCCCAATCAAAACAGTTGTATTTCTTCTGTCGCCGCTTTCAAAAACATAATAATAAATTTAACAATTATTGTTGTGAGATGGCATGGTATATTGCCATTAACTGCTGGTTTAACCCACGCCACACGAGCATTCATTCCCACAATTCTATAAATCCTTGAAGAATGAAGAAAATTGTGAACCTTGCTACTAATGACCCCATTTCTCTGGGATAGCTTCTTCTGCTGCAACTATCGCCGCATCCGAGGATGCATGATATCGTCACACGACAATTATCTCTTATTATTTGCTATTTTATTTTATTTCATTTTATTTCCCCACACAACGGTTGTGTTTTGAGTTTCGGCTCATCGGTTTGACCACCTGATGAGACCATGAATAAATGGTCTGACAATTTGAGTAGTTAGGACGGAAGATGCAAGCTTTAACTAATTAAGGATGCATACGACTAAAACGGTAATATCTCTGTTTGATCTTATTATGAGGAGAAATTAAGAAATGATATTTTAAAAGGCATAAAATCATTTTGTTATTTGGAAACAAATAAAAGAAAGAGAATGCAGAAAATCTTATAAATGAGACTCATCTAAACCATATAGGGCAGCGACCATTAAACAGAGGAAACGAAGCTTTCATTTCCCTTTGTCGGACGAAGAAATCATTATGCACGCGATCAATTTTTACGATCGTCCCCTCCAGCCACATCGATGACCCTCCAAAGCCACAATGCCGACCAACGACCATCCTGCCGTACGACAGTGACGTGGAATCCTTCGACGGGACGCCCCACTACCCTCCCACGCCTGTCGTCTGTTCTACCCGACGACACAGTTAATATTTCGGGTCGCCGTCGACACAAGGCTTCTACTCTAGTGACCAGAGCTTCCATCGCCCCCTCCTTCCAGAGGCCGGCTACTGCAGCTAGTCCATGCTACTGCGTCGCCAACTATATCCAGACAACCGCCGCTAGCCACCTTGCGCGACTAAGTTGAACCGGCCCCTTCCTCGCCTTAAATTTGTGTATGCTTGGGTAAACTCTGTCCTTCTTTCTTGCTATGTTTATTAGCTTAGTCGTATGCGATTCAATTAATTAGCAAAAAAGCTTGCCTCGAGCATTCTACCTATTTTAATTGTCGTTATTTCATAATGTTTACGATGAAGCTTGTGGAGGATGCAAATGCCGCTTCAGATAGAACCATAAACGCTTGAAGATTTATTTTTGAATAACGATCAACTAACTTTCGAAGTTCAAAACGGTGATAGTGAATTAGCACGCGAAACTCAGATTCAACCTCTCAGTTTACATCAGTTTAGTATCAGAGGAAATTGATTTACTCCTATCGTAAATCAGGCAATCCATTATTTTCAAAAAAAAAAAAAATCTATATACTATTTTGATTTTTAGTTTAAGAAAAAATTATATAAATCTCTCTTCCTCTCGTTAAAAAAAGTCAATAACTTTTTATTTAATTTCTGTAAAAATATACATATATGCTCTAGTTGAGTTTGAATTTTAAGATAAAAAAAATAAACAAAATTTATGCAAAGTTTATAGTTATTTTTAAAGCATAAAATACTCTTTTTGTTTAAAAAAAGAAATTTAAATTAATTAAAAAAAGTATTTAATTGAACAATTTTACAATTCATGAGGATTTAAAACAAATATTTTAAATGAAGAATCGTGCGGGTCATTTGGAATATAACATTGTCGATTTGAGTGCACAAATGAAAACTTTAAGTAAAACAATTGAAACATTGAGTAAGAATATTAAGGCGAATATGCGAGATGTGGGACAAGTGATAAATGGATTACGCACGAGTGTTAACACGTTAGAGGGCAATCAACATTTAGCGAATAATCCACACCAATGGAGAATCATCGTAATCATAGGCAACAAGAGTTCGAAAACCCTAATCCATGGTAGTTTGAACAAGGGCACCAAAACGTAAGGGATCCATCCCAATGGGATTTAGGAGTCAAGTTAAATGTCGGTGATTTCGAAGGACGATTAGAACCCGACAAATTTTTAGACTGGTGCAATCGTATGGAGCGTTTCATGAATTGTAAGCAACTGCCGCTGAATAGGCAGGTTGAGTATGCGACACTTAGATTGAAGGGACCCACACTAGTTTGGTGGGAACAATTAGAGCACACGAGATATAACTTAGGGATGCCACCATCACTACATGGATAGAGTTCAAAGCACAACTTAGGAAGCGGTATGTTTCCTCTGATTATCTCCAAACCTTATATCGTAGATCTCATAACCTATGACAAGAGAAATCATTGGTGGATGAATACAACAACACTCAACTCAAGCCTTTATCCCATTATAGTGAGGTCGGCTATATGGATCATTTGTAGCCATTGCGCCCTATCTTTAGTCATAGTCTCACTAATGCCTAAGTACATCATGTCTTTCCATATAGTTTCATTCCAAGTCTTTTTTGGTCTACCCCTCCCTCGTTTAACATGCCTAGTAGCTAAACTCTCACAACGCCTAACAGGTGCCTCTAATGGTATCCTTTGTAGGTGTCCAAACCATCTTAATCGAGCTTCTCACATCTTCTCTATAATTGGTGTCACTCCTATCTTATCCCTAATATATTTCATTCCTAATTTCATCCAGTCTCGTGTGTCCACACATCCACCTAAGCATTCTCATCTCCACAACTCCCATTTTTTGCTCATGTACATAATTCATTGCCAACACTCAGAACCGTAGAGCATCGCTGGTCTAATTGCAGTACTGCAAAACTTGCCTTTAAGTTTTAATGGTATTTTACGATCACATAAGATCCCAAGCGCGCCTCTCCACTTAAACCAACCCGCTTGGATTCTATATATCACATCTTCATCTACACCTCCATCTTTTTGAACTATTGTACACACCCATCAGTGGATGAATATACCAATGAATTTCTCATCCTTCAATCTCGACTCGACCTCCGTGAGGACATTGACATGATTGTATCCCGTTACCATAATGAGTTACGTCATTCTATTCGGAACCAACTAGAGTTGCACGATTATCACGACTTAGGAGAAATCTCTAGTAGAGACCGTAGAGTGAAGTCCTTACATAAGCGGACATCCAGACATAGGTCTACTAATAGACCCCCACCGAGCGTCACCATTATCCCCACTGCTACGATCTTAGATTCCCCTCGCCCTCCCATCACCACTGGGACTTAGACTCCACCAACTAAACCCTCTCAGGGTAAGGAGATCATTGAGTTTAAGCCCAACACTGGAGCATTTCGACGCTTCAAGTGCATGGAGATGGGGAATAAATCATATGAGGGTCTGCCACGCCACTTCGTTGATATTATTGATTCTGCTGATGGACGTGAGCCTGAGTATGGAGTTTACATTAGTGACTCTAATCATTAGCCTGAGTCCGAGTCCGAGGATGTATTAGAAGTAGAAGGGGAACACGCTGATCACTTAGTCTGTGTCTTACGTTATAATCTGATCACCCCGAGCAAGTCCACTGAGGATGACAATGAGGCCTTTTCACACTACTGCACGGATCCATGTACAACTTTATTCCATTATTATCGATATCGTTAGTATGGAGAACTTCGTCTCTCAACGTATGGTGGACACATTAGGGCTTGAGATGCACCAGTTAGAACAACCCTACAGCTTATCCGGAGCTAATAGTCAATTGACTATACCCGTTATCCACCACCGTCTAGTAGAGTTTTCTATAGGGAATACACAACAGGATAGAGTGATATGTGACATCACTGCCATGAATGCACATCTTATTAGGGCGATCTTGACAGTACGACCGACATGTCATACACGACGACACGAGGAACTCTCATTCCTTCGAGCACCATGGACATAGAATTGTTCTTCTTCCCCAAAAGAACTGTCTTATTCCAAGGGCACCCGAGAGGACCTCTCCATCATCTTGTTCACCTCCCGGTGATTCCACCACGTGACTACTTATCACACTCCCACTTGAAACCACACCCCCATGAAGTAAGCCACGATCCGGATGTGCCACTCACCCCACATGACCTGGGCTGGATTCCACATTTATCGGTTGTAGATGTGTCACCTGGTATCTCTCAGTTTTCTTATACTATATTTGATGACCACTTATCCTACACACCTCACTATGTCGATTTCATATTTGGAGATCGCGCTTTTATTTCATTGCGCTATCATTTGGATATAAGCAGACATGTTGAGTTGTAACAATATATTAGAAGTTTTAGGGGATATTTTTTGAACACACGATGGGGTCGACTGAGAACCAAACTCGAGTTTAGAAGCGCCCATCACCCTCAGACCGATGGAAAAAATGAGGTAGTTAATGGGAGTTTGGGGGACTATCTTAGGTGTTTAACTGTGGAAAATCCAAAGCAATGAGATCTTGCACTTCCTCAAGATGATTTCACATTCAATTAAAGCTGAGCATAATATTTGAAACTCGAAAGTCGCTCGAAAATCGCTCGAAAATCGCTCGAATATTGAGTCGAATCGGAATCGGTTACAATTGATTCGACTCAATTTGAGTCGATTCAATTTGACTCTAATCTGATTTCGAGTCGATTTCGAGCCAGCCCTGAATCGCTCGAAATATGATTTGAATCAACTCGAATTGATTAAAAATATTATTTATTTATTTATATGCTATTATTTTAAAAATAAAAAGCACTAAATTTTAAACCTAAATAAAAATATTGAAGGTTTTAATTGTTTCATTTGCTAAATTTAGATGTTTCTCAATTTAATTTCGAGCCAATTACGAATAAAGAGAAAAATTGCTTAATTTCGAGCCAGCTTAATTCGATTTTGAATCAGCTCAATTCGATTTCGAGCCAGCTCGATTCGATTTCGAGCCAGCTCGGAATCGAGCGATTTCGAGCCGAGATCGACTCGAAAATTTCGATTTCGAGCCGAGTCAAAATCGCTCGAACTTGACTCGATATCAGCCCTACATTCAATAATTCTAAAAACCGCTCAACTAATAAATCTCATTTCGAGATTACCTATGAATTCGCCATCCCACACTTGCTTGACCGTCACTTTCTGCCATCTCATGGACATTTCTTTCGACGCACAAGCTCATATTGATTATTAAAAGAATTCCATAAATTATTGCTAATAAATTGCGAGCGGCTTCTGAAAACTATAAATCCATGTCTGATCGTCATCGCTGGGAGTTGTACTGTTTAGAACGCAATTGGGTGTTTGCTTATTTCAGAAAGCAGAGATTTACTCCGGGGACATCATAAACTACAACAAATGAGGTTTGGTCTATTTCAAATTCGGAAGCACATCGAGCCTCCTAGTTCCAAGCCCAATCCACTTGTTGCGGCCCCAGACATACCACCCAACTTAGCACCAACACCAATGCCACCAATGAGGAGATAGATCAGATTCTTGATGTATAAGAGTTTCACACTAACCACGGGACGTACCACCGTTACTTGGTCTCTTAGCAGGGACGAGACATTACTGATAGTTCTTGGATTAGCACCGCCGAGTTGCAACGACGATGCCCCGATCTCTCTGTTGCCAGTTTCTGTGAATTCTTGCTGGGGTCGAGCTTTGTCAACCCCGGGGGAATTGGTGCAAACGTCGCCGCATCCGAGGACGGGTGATAGCGTCGCCTCATCGGTTTGACTACCCAATGAGACCATGAATAAATAGTCAGACAATTTGAGTAGCTTGGACGGAAGAGAAAAGATTTAACTAATTAATGACACATGCGACTAAGACGACAATATATCTATTTGATCTTATTAGGAGAAAATTAAGAAATGATATTTTGGAATGAAATTTTAAAAGACAAAATCATTTGCTATTTAGAAATAAATAAAAGAAAGAGTGCTGGAAATATTATAAATGAGCATGTTGGAAATAAAAGAAAGAGAAGGCGGCGACCATTATACAGAGGAAACGAAGTTTCGTTTCCCTCTATCGGCCGAAGAAATCACTGTGCATGCGACCGGTTCTCGTGATCGTCCCCTCCAGCCCCACTGAATCCTGCCTTCCAGCCCCATCGACGATCCTCCAAAGCCACAACACCGACTAGCGACCTTCCTGCGTTTGACAGCGTCGTGGATTCCTTCGACGGGACGCCAAACTACCCTCCCACGCCCATCGACTATTCTACCAGATGACACAGTTAACATTTTGGGTCGCCGTCAACATCAGGCCACTCAGGTGACCAAAGCTTCCATCGCCCCCTCCTTCTAGAGGCCAGCTACTGCATCTTGTCCATGTTACTGTGTCGCCGACTGCATCTCGACAACCGCTGACAGCCACCTTGCGGGACTGAGTTGAAGCGGCCCCTTTCTCGTCGTAGATTTTTGTATGCTTGGGTAAAATCTGCCCTTCTTTCTTGCTCCATTTCTTAGCTTAGATGTATGCGATTTAATTAATTAGCAAAAAAGCTTGCCTCGAACGCTCTACCTATTTTAATTGTCGTTATTTCATAAATTATTGTTTACGGCGAAGCTTGTGAAAGATGCAAATGCCGCTTCAGATAGAACCTTAACTCTTGAGGATTTCTTTCTGAATAACGATTAACTAACTTTCGAAGTTCAAAATGTCGAAAGTGAATTAGCACGCGAAACTCAGATTCAACCTCTCGGTTTACATCATCTTCTCTAAATACAGTAATGCAGGATGTTCAAGTCTCGTACGGAGCTCTCTGAGACTTGGACTAATGAAGCATGAGCAGAAAAAAAAATGAAGGGAGTAAGAAAGAAGACATCTATCCTTGGAAGATAAAAAAATGTTGAAGAAAACCTGGACATTTGTAAGAGGCTCACCTGGCCGAAGAAAGGGCAAAGAAAATCTGGATGCCCTCCAAGTAATGAAGCCACTGTGGACAATCCATCAATGAGTGTTACTGGATGCTAACTGGTCCTTCTGGTGTCTCTCAACCAGGAAGGTGTAGGGCATGGTGACTCAGACGAAGCATGAGGTACTGATTCTCCCCCTGGCGTATGAATGCGAAGCCAAGGGGAAATGTTATTGTCTTTATCATTTTCTTTGTGCTGTTGTTCTCATCAAATAGGGGGAGATTGTTGGAAATTTTCTTTGATTTGATGGAAGAAAGCACGAGTAAAGACAACCCATTAAAGAAGAAATTAGTTCAGGTGAAGACCGAAAGAAGATAAAGAAGGCAAAGTCAAGGAAGCAGAGCAAAGAGGAAAGGTGATGAAGCTGTCAGCGATCAACGATCACTGACTTAAGTTCGTTGAACGGAGGACTAGCGCTCAACGAACCAGCACCCAGTCGCTCAGCGAACCAGCACCCAGTCGCTCAGCGACTAAAGACTGAACCTCGCCTCAACATTCAGCGATTGAAGACTGAACCGCGGCTCAACGATCAACGAATGTTGATGATCATTGAAGAATAGAGTCGTTGCGGATTCAGAGAAAGCAACTTCCAAGGCGACAATCCTTTTGGAACATGTTTAGAAAGGAGTAATGACAGAGAAATAAATTCTCCAAATATATAGTCTCCAAAGACAACGAAGAAAAGAAGGATGGATAGTTTCTCTCTATATCTCTCTCTCTGTATATCTCTCTCTAATGTAATTAATCCCATTTTCTTCTGGGATACAGGAATCACCATTCTCTGTGTGATAACTCTGCTTTATCTAAAACATTTATTGTTGTAAAGGGTTTATGATCTCTCCCTTCAAAAGAGATTGTTGCAGTTGGATCACCCGAACCAAGATCCATCATGTTGTAATGGTTGAATCACCCGAACCAAGATCCACTGGATTTCGTTGCCTCCAGAGGAAAAAGGCCGACATTGGGTTGGAGTCTTCAGGTGGAAAAGGCTCGTCATCTCGTTCGAGAGATAGTGTTAGCCCACGTATTATGGAAAAGAGGACGAACCTAAGTTGTTGTGGAACCTCTACAAATTCCTTGTGTTGTCTGGATGTTTTCTGTTCTTCTTTGTTTTCTGTTATTGTGTTGCTTAGATTTATTTCAATCTTAGTTCATATGCTTAGTCTCTTAATTGATCTCACATCTTGTGTAGCAATAATATTCATATCTATTTCTTTTTCGCAATCTTTCAACCCCTCAACCTCCTTCCCCGAGAAGTTGAATAAAGGATCTTCACCAGCATTCAACCTCTGCGATTTCACCTTCATTTTAATATATGTTGATTTAAAGACAACATTCAACTAACTTCTTGGGTCGATGAAGATCCTCTCCATAGTTCGCGATGACAACCCTTACCATGTTCATGTCATATGGTTTGTCACGACAACCCGTAGGGCCGACTCTCCCTTTCTTCAGTCATTCCGTCATAATCGGGGCATAAATGTGGTGGCAGTTGTCTTCAGTCCCTCCTGCCCTCTCAGTTTCATTAGGATAGTCTCAAAGTCTTCCCTATTTTATCAACTTCTCAACGAGAAAATGCAAGGACTTACAATCTTCGATGGGGTAACATATGTAGCGATGATATTCACGGAAGATGCTACGTTGGGTGCCAGGGTTGGCCCAGAATAAGAACAATTTCTTGTAATTGGGCTGGTTCTGGATGACGTGCACATTTTTTTCCATGGGAAAGTTGAGTTATGTGAGCTTTTCTTGGTTTCTTAGTAGTTCGTGCCCAGAGGTGCAAGAAGGTAGGGTTGTTCTGGGGTTGCATGTAGATGCCCTTATGGGAACTGGAGTTGGCATTCCAATTGCGGTGGATATCATGTTAGCTATTTGGGCTTATGCATGAATACTCTGGAACTGCCGTTGAAGCATGAGCGATGTGGAAGAGGGTGTTGATGGCTATGATATGTCAAACACTAACCTTAATGAAGCGACAACAGGATCGACCGAACATTCCTGAACGAGGGAACAATGGGGGATGGCTTACCTCGGATCCTTCTCGCGCGACCATTTTGAACGCACGCGGGAGGTCATGAACCAATTATCTGTCGCTTCCTTGATGTACTGATTTGCCATATTGATGAGCTCATTATAGAACCTGAAAAAGTTGTTGCTTAGCTAAATTTTGAATAACCCGTCTTGGAGGCAAAAGATAGGAACCTCCTGGTACATGTTAGAGGCGATATTGTGGATTTCTAGTATCTCCTCTAGATGCCATCCACCAAGTTGTTTAGCCATCCCAGAAGTAGGGATCACTGCGATCGTCATAGAACAAAGTTGACTGGCACACAAGTACTACCAGGGCAACTTTGTGATCCCGCTCGCAATACTCCCATTGGGAGATTTTCTTGCGCTAAATTGGTAGAGGAGATGCTATGGTTGGTATGGACGGCGTCTGGGTGCCAATATCGGCCAGACCGAATGCAACCACTACCCGCACGATCCAGTTGATGGACACTATCATGAACAAGAAAACTTGCCTAAGTTGCCTATTTTGAGAATTTTAAGGCCTGCTTACTGCGACAAAGGGCAACCTAGAAAACTGTGTGCAAACCTACTTGGCACCTTTATGTGATTTATTAGGCGCTTACGGAAGGTTTCACAATAGAATACTACACAGGACAACTTAATATGACACCTACACATTCATCAAAAGGAGTTTAATGAGATAAACACGAAACCAGAAGGGAGTCCCCGAGGTTCTCGCCCATCCTTCGCATGGCTGGTCCTTCCTGAGGATGATGAGTGGACATCCCACTGACTCCCCCTGGGCCGCCGATTTCTGGGTATATATGTTTGCTAGTAATATCTATCTATCTATCCATCCATCCACACATGCATCACGTTGGCATCTATATTCAGAGCCCTCCCGTGTGTATTATGTGATGAATACAGTACCCTGGCCATCACTCGAGCATCCACTGAGTAATACTTACACTACACACTACGTCCAAGGGATCTAGTGCATGGTCGTCAGTATCTATGAACAAAATTATACATTATTTTAATGCTAGTCATATGTATTAAAAATCACATGTTTTGTTAGATTAATGCCATTAAAATCAAAAGGTAAAGTTTCATTTGATGGTCCTATTTAAAGACCATGACAACCATAAATGTTTTCTATTAATATATAAAAGATAAGAGGGCTTGCGCTTCTGCTTGCATTTCACGAGGGATACAAAGAATGCTTTTAAATTATGGGTATAATTACTTTTAAACTGAGAAGGCTTTCTAGTAAAGTAAAAATTGGATAGCAAAAGATAGGATCAGTTTATAAAATTCAATATAAATATACTTGCAAGTACAATATCTTATACCTGAAAATGAAGAGCAACAAGTGATATTATGGATAAAGAATTCATAGTACGATCTTTTGAACTGTTGATATCATTTGCTTTTGCCCATGCTTTCATCTATCCGAAAAATTAGTAGAACAAAGTAAAAACATTTCCCACAACTTTGCAAACGAAAATGTGACTGCTAATATAATGTTCAGTTGATTGAAGTAGGCAGTGACAAAAGAAAGTACTTATAAAGCACAAACAAAATAGAAGACAATGATATGAAGAACCAAGAAAGCAAGACAAAAACAACTAAGATTGTTGTACATGTCCACGTGTTCAATAACTAAATAGAGTAGAACATCCATCTTGCTAATAAAACTGTCTTGTCATTCACTACAACAGAATTCTAGCCCTTGATTTTAGAACAAAATCCCAACCCTTTATTAAATTTTTTTTTCTCTTGATGTTAAATCAGATCAATTTTAAAACCACTGGTAATTATCCAACATATTTCATTGCAGTTTAAGATTACCCTTGCAGTAGCTCAACCTACTCAGTAGAATCATCATGCATTGAAGTTGACATTGAGAAAGTACAGTTAAATCGACATTGAATAATTATTTTCTTATTTTTCAACTGTAATCTAATTCCACACAGGTTTTGTTAACATATAAACTTAACAATTACTAACACTGATTGATAATCCTTACGGGTCATTTACCGAGGCCTCCCCTCTAAGTTTGCAAAATTACATGTTGCACCCCTCTATCTTTTGAAATTATAAAATCCTCCCGCATAAGTTTACATTTCATAACAGGCATGCACAAAATACCCCCGGGAGAAAGCGCCAGAGAGTCAATTTTGTGCACGCATGTTATGAAATGTACATTTACAAGGGATGTTTTTGTAATTTAAAAAAATAGAGGGGACAAACCTGTAATTATGCTAACTCCCGGGGGACGTTTGGGTAATTAATAGTAATCCATAATGCAAAAACTTGTTCACCGTGATTCTTTCACCGTTTCAGTCATAGAAATTTGAGTTGGATGATTGAATAGTTGAATTAGCTGAATTATGTGTATATTAAGGCCCAAAATATAAAGGCCCATATTGAAGCCCATTGTAGTTTCTCTTTCTTTTCTTTGCTCTCATTTAGTCCCACACTCCTTGTGTGGTTTAATGGTCACCCTCCTTGTGTATATGGAGAGTGTGTGCAAAACCTTTGTTCTTTAGATTGAATATTGCTACAATATATATTGTTACAATATGTTTGTGTTACAATTTTCTCGTATTGTATAATCCGCCTCTATATATAGAGGGGACGAAAGCTTGTAATTAATCAAGAAGTTATTTTTTCCTCGTTCAACATGGTATCAGAGCGAGCGCTCCTTGTGCCCTAGCTGACTCCCGTCTTCCGCAGCGCCTCCGTCGATCCCTTCCGTCAAGTCCGCTCAGTCTGCACTCCATGTATTCCGTTCTCTTCCGCCTCCGCCGCGCATTTCGTTCGCTTCAGACTTCACCAGCACTCCGTGCGTCTCTGTCCGCCTCCGTCGCTTCCGCAGCCAATAGTTCGCAGCCAGCAGAGTCTCCTCCGTAGTCCCACTTCTTATCCAGTGACTGTCTGGCGCCGTTTCCTCCATGCAGTGAAGCTCATGTTCCTTTTTGGTGCCATTTTCTCTTCCCAACTCTTCTCCTGAGAGTTCTGCCCTTGTTGCTACATCTAAATTCCAGGTGTCCACTAGACTCGTGATAGTAAGATAAAGGGACCAGATAAATACCATCTGCTTTGTGATTATTGTGGGAAGAGTTGTCACACCAGGGATACTTGCTTTAGACTCCATGTGTTTTCTCCACCGAGAAGGGGTGCTACACCTCGCGGTGGTCGTGGATTTTGGAGACCTCCGAGTCGTCGTGCCTCTCCTCATTCTGCTCATCTCACTGATGTGGTTGTGGACATCCCTCCTAGCAATACTGGAACCAACTCCTCTGCCTTCCCTGGTGCATTCTTACCTGACGAAGTACTTGCTCTTCGTTGCATGATGCAAGGATGCAAGGAGTTCGTTGCCTTATCCTCCTCCTCTTATGCTCACATTAGGACTCCAAGTGCTCATTCTTCTATACCTCATTCTTCCACCCAGTGAATCATTGACTCTGGGGCCACTGATCATATGACTAGCTCCGCCTCAGGTTTCATATCATATACCCCTCTATCTGGCCGTGATAAGGTGAGGCACTGCTAATGACTCTCTTTCCTCTATTGCTGGAAAGGGATCCATCTCCTGCTCTTCTCTCACCCAAACATTGGTTCTTCATGTCCCCAACTTCGCTCGTAATTTACTTTCTATTAGCCACATAATAGTTCATGTAACTTTTCTTCCTTCCACTTGTGTTTTTCAGGACCTGACGACGGGGAAGGGCTCTGGTAGCATGGTCAATGATCTTTATATGCTCGAGTCCAACTCAGTGCCACCTTCACATGCTCTTCGGTCCATCACTTCTCATCCTTTGTATTCCTGGGATTGTCGCATGGGACACTAGTCTACTCCTATTATGAAATTGTTGTTTCCTGCTATGTCTACTACTATTTTTGATTCCTTTGTGTGTGATGTGTACTCTTAACAATCATAGGCGTACTACTTTTAATCGTATTTTGTTATCTAGCTCTACCCTTTTTGTTGTTATTCATACATATGTATGGGGATCTTGCCCTATACTTTATATTTCTGGTTGTGCTTGGTTTGTTATTGTTGAGAGTTATTATATTTAAGTCTATGTGTTTAGTCCCACACCGTCTAGTGGTGTTTTGTGTCTTGTTGTATTGCTATTTAATACCCCCTTTGTGGAAGAATAAGATTGCACCTTCTAATTCTTTCCTCCTGATTTCTAACATGGTATCAGAGCAGGAATTGACTCCTCCCTGAAATTTTGGTTGCCCTAGGGCGACGTACAATTTCTCGGTGGCTTCCTCTCTTTGATTCCCGCCTCTTCCTCACGACTCGATCTCGTCCTTGCGCTGCTATAGCCCCCGTCGAGCTGCTCCCTTCCCGCTCCCGTCGATGAAATCGTTGTTAGATTCCATCGACGGGAGTGGCCTCTCTTCCCTCGACGAGGAGGATTCCTCTGCTCCAGCCTGCGCTCGTCGAGCCGATCCGGCCTTTCCTCCCGTCTGCGTCATCGACGCTGCTGTCATTCGTGGATTCTGGTCGCTGTCTTCTCCGTCCTTCTTCAGAGAACGTGCGTCGCGTGTTCTTCTGCGGGCTCCGCTTCTTCTGGTTCCGTCAGCAAGTCCCGTTTCTGGACCCGTCGTGCCCATCGCTTATTGCCGACGACGTTCCCGTAGCTGCTCTAGATCCCGTCTGCGTGCGATGTTCCTGGCTGTTCTATCGATGTCTGCTGCTCTTTTTCTCTGTGGCGCTGCTGTTCCCGGCATCTTCTCCGGCTATTCCTCCAGCTGCCGCCCTGTGTCGCTATAGCTCTGCCGGGTCTCATCTTCTCCGGCTACTCCTCCCGTTGTCGCCCTGTGCCGCTGCTGCTCTTCTCCTTATTTTCTATTCCAGATCTGCAATGTCGTGCCCTCTCCATTTTTTTAAAGTGCCGTTGTAATTTTTGTGTGTGTTGTTGTCTTAGTAGTGTCTTCTAGTCGCGTGATATGGACGATGGTTTTCCGTGATGCTGCTCTTTGGGTGCCGAGCTCTTCTCTTCTCTCTTCTCACTCGCCGCTGCTTGAGCCTTTTTTTGCTCGCCGCTGCTTGAGCACTCTGCTCGCAGCCGCTTGAGCCTTCTGCTCGCAGCTGGCTTGTGCTTTGCTCGTTGCATCCTGGATCGTGGTCTTGCCGACAACTGTTATCCATAGTTGTTCTTTTATGTGTTGTTCTGATTGTCTTCGTCTGTGTCTCCATGCGAGTCTATGCCTTCATGCACGTGTTCCACGTGAGGGGGAGTGTTTGTGATAACGGCGACTCGGATGCCTATTTTTCCGACTCCTGCCTTAGTCACACACGGCCTCCAGGCATATTTCGTATGTTGTGTGTGTCTCCCCATCTTTTTCTTCTATGTTAGGTAGGTGTGGTTTGGCCTTTGTTGGTTGACCTGGTTTCAGCTCCGGGAGCATCCAGTGTGCTCATGGTCGGTTTGTGGACCAACGTCGTGTGGCCTTTGCCCGGTTGAAGTATCCCTGGTGACACGCGGTTGGGCCTCAGTGGCTGGTGTTTTGTCCCACGTTGCCAACCACCATTTTCCTTTTCTTTTATGTTGTGTTCAAGCTGAAGGGTTCCCCTTCAGCTTGAGGGGGAGTGTTGAGAGTTATTATATTTAAGTCTATGTGTTTAGTCCCACAACGGCTAGCGGTGTTTTTTCTTGTTGTATTGCTATTTAATACCCCCTTTGTGGAAGAATAAGATTGCACCTTCTATTTCTTTCCTCCTGATTTCTAACAGTTATATTTATTGATTTCTTTTCTTTCATTACTTGGTTATATTTACTACGACAAAAAAGTGATGTGTTCCCTATTTTTCAAAAATTCCATAAAATGAGCTCCACTCAATTTCATACCAATATTAAAATCCTACGCAGTGACAATGTCCGCAAATACATGGATTCCTAGTTTGAACGATATCTTGTTGATCCTGGAATTATTCACTAAACTATTTGTGCGTATTCCCCTGCTCAGAATGGTGTTGCTGAGCATAAAAAACGTCATCTTTTGGAAGTTGTAGATGTCTTTTGTCAATTATGCACCTTTCCAATTATTATTGTAGTGATGCGGTTCTCACTGCGGCATATCTTATCAATCGCATGTCGTCGCGTGTCCTTGGGAATAACACCCCACTTGGCACTCTCCATGTGCCCCCTCTCAGCTTTCCCCTAAGGTGTGGATTTGTCTGCTTTGCTCATATCCACACTCTCCTTACTAACTTGATCCTTGATCGCTCAATTGTGTCTTTATTGGTTACTCTCCCATACAGAAGCAATGTTGTGGATATCGGCCGACATGTCGACATGTCGGCCGACATAACGGTTCGGCAGAGGAAACGATGTGTTACCGATTTATTTTTCAATCCTAATGGTTTGAAAAAAACAGACCGATATATCGGTCATCAGTCCAAAAAATCGGCCAAAATCGGTTATATTATTATTTTTTTATTTTTTATTTATTAATTTACGATTATTCTTCTTTTAACTCCCCCCCCCCCCCTCCGCGTTTCAGTTCATTACGCCGCTCCTGCCCTAGTTCTCCCTGGCGCTCTCCGCTGGTGCTCTCCCTCAACTCTCTCACGCTCGCTGGTTCTCTCTCTCGCGTGCTCTCGACACTCTACCTTGCCGGTTGTTCTCTCTGGTTCATTCTCCCAGATGGTTGTTCTCTCTCTCTCGCGCGCGCTCTCGGCACTCTAGCTCGTTGGTTGTTCTCTCTGGTTTATTCTTCTCCCAGCTGGTTGCTCTCACTCTCTCGGCTGGTGCTCTCACTCTCTCGGCTGGTGCATTCTTCTCCCTACTTCTCCCTCTCATTCTCGCTCTGCATTTTTCATTTTCTCGTGCTTTGTTGGTTGCCTTGCTGGTTGTGGTCAGCTTGCTGGTTGTTGTTGTTGTCTTGCTGCCAAGCTGCCATGCTGCCTTATTGGCCGGCTGGTTGTGGTAGCCTTGCTGCCTTGCTCCCTGGTTGCCTTGCTGGTTGTGGTAGCCCTGCTGCCGTCTGCCTTGCTCTGCTGCCTTGCTGGTTGTAGCATGGTGGCTGTTAGAGCATGGTTGTTGTAGCATGTTGCCCTGCTGGTTGTTGGTCGGCTCCTTGCTTGGTGGCTTTGTTCAACTTCATTTTGCACTATTTTTATTTGGCACTGTTTATGATTATGTTGGTCAACAAATGATTTGAAATACCCCTATTAATTTAGTAGTTATTTATCTAACTTCATTTTGCAATCGATGATGCATGTATATCCAACTTCATTTTCTAGTTGCCATGCTGCTTTGTGTCTTTTTTGATAAATAAAATGTTGGATGCTTTGTTCTGATACGGTTAATAAAATATTGGATGCTTTGTTGGATACTTTGAATGATAATCGAATGCTTTGTTCCTTTTGATACTTGGGTTCTCTACTTTAAATGATAGTTATAACTTTGTATACTAGTATACTACTGATGATGCAAAATGTTGTTGGATAAATAAAATGTTGTGTGGATAATTTGAAAGATGACTGAAGATTTAACGATCTAATGAAGTTATGGGGGCTTTTCTGATGTTGATTTTTTTCAACTAATCATCCAATTTTGTATTTTTCTCGTGCTGTAATTATGTAAAATATTTATTTATGTTAATATTTCTTTCATTTCATATTTCCTAGAATGACTTCTTCTGCTGGATCTAGTGAGGTGTCTGTATCGTTGGTTCCAATCGGTAGAGATCCGTTCTGGGCATTTGGTAAGAAGCTGGTTGCAAACGACACCAACTGAATCAAATGCAACTACTGTAAGCAGACAGTGAATGGTGGAATTACACGTTTCAAGCATCACTTGGCTGGGTGTAAGGGTAATGTTAAGCCATGCCCTCAAGTTCCCGCCGACGTTAAGGCGAAGGCTGAGTTGGCCCTAAACTCAAACTTGGAGAGTAAGAGAGCTAAGAGTTCAAAGTTACAAGCAAGCTTGAATGAGGTGGTAGTTGGAGAAGTACATGATGATGAATTAGAGGAGACTGTTTACGTAGGAGCACAGGTTCCAAGGGTCCAATGGACCAATTTGTTCATTCAACTGCAAAGTCTAGCAAGGGAAAAGATTCCCAACAGAGCACGATAGAGAGAAAGTACAAAAAGAAAGTCAGGGATGATGATGTCGTGTACATAGGTAGATGGGCATATGAAAACGGGATCCCGTTTAAGGCCATATGTAATTCCTCCTTCCAGCAGATGACCCATGCCATTGGGTTATGCGGACCTGGGATGAAGATCCTTATATTTTATGAGTTGAGAGAGAGAATTTTGCGAATGGAGGTGGAGAGGACGAAAGAAATGTTGGACACATTTACGCAGACCTGCAAATTGAATGGTTGCACTATCATGACCGATGCATGGATAATCGAAAGGGTAGAAGCGTGATGAACATCAGGATACATTGTAGTTCCGGAGTGGCATTCTGGCTTTCGAAGAATGTCTCCTCCGCCACACATGATGGAAAGTTCATCTTTGACTTCTTGGATGAGGTGATTGATAGCTCTGAGAGCCCAAAAGAGGACAGTATCTTGCAGATTGTGACGGATAACGCGTCCAATAATATGGCTGCAGCAAAGCTTATGACTTTGAAAAGGCTTAAACCTTTTTGGACAAGTTGCGCAACTCACACAATTAATCTATTGTAACAAGATATAGGAAAATTAAAGTTAATAAAGAGTGTTATCTCCTTGGGCCGTCAACTCTCTGTCTTTATCTATGGTCATACCATCTCTCTCGACATGTTTAGAGAGTCGACGATCAGGTGTGACTAGATTCGCTACAACATTTCTATCTTTAGAGAGTATCTTAGAGAAGAAAAATCAGTTGAGGGGCCTATTCACATCTGCAAGTGGGTTGCAACCAAGTTGGCCAGTAGTGTCAGGGGAAAGCAGGTAAAACTATTGCATATTTATTCATTTCATTTAAAATATATGTTTGCAACTGACGCTTTATAATATTTTTTTATGTTCATATTTATTTTGCATATGGTAGGCTGCAATGATAGTGATGAGCGCTAGATTTTGGGCGAATGTCGAGCTGGTTGTTGGTATATTCACACCATTTGTGAAGGTTTTGAGAAGAGCCGACGGGAATATACCTTCCATGGGGTGGTTATATGGGGATATAAAAAAACTAGGGAAGAGGTTGTTGTTCTCGATATCCAAGAGAACAAATATCTTCATATATGGAAGTTGATTGATAGCATGTGGGAGAAGAAGATGAGCAGCCCTCTGCACCTTGCAGGTTATTACTTAAACCCATATTTTTATTATTCCCGTCGAGTGGAGATTGAGGCTGACGGAAGGTTTATGAGTGGTTTTGTTGAGTGTCTCTCAAGGATATATATGAAAGATCTTTCTACACAGGATCACATCAGTGCTGAGCTTGATCTTTACCAATACCAACAAGGGTTATTTGGTAAAGACATGACAAAGAGACAACTACAAAATCCCAACTTAAATCCCGGTATATTTTAATACTTTTTTTATTAAATTTAATTTTTAATGATGTATTATGTAGTTATGTATAATTGAATTGTATTATCATTTTAATTTTCACAGTACATTGGTGGAAGCTTAACGATGTTGATACGCCACACCTTACAACTATGGCTATGAAGATTTTGAGTCTGACTACTTCATTCTCTGGCTGTGAGAAGAACTGGAGCATTTTTGAAATGGTATGCATTAATATAGTTATTTAGTTAAACATAAATATCTTATTATATGATTGTATGCATTATTTAGCATTTTTAAAAATGTGTAGATACATTCTAAGAAGAGGAATAAACTCGACAGCAAAAAATTGAACGATCTAGTATTTGTAAAGTTCAATGCTTTGTTGAAATCGAAATATTCAGACACATCTCGAGATCCATTGGAAGTTAAGAGTTTAGATTCTGGGAAGGTACAAGAGTGGATGGTGGATGTTGATCCTGAGGATGAAAATGAAGATGGCGATGATGAAGTCTTTCCTGGAGAGGGGTTGACATGGGAGCAAATTGGCAATATATAGTCGACGCTGATCATGATGAAAGGAGGCCTCCTAGACTAGCAGCCACAAGCAAAGAAGTGACAATTAGTTAAAGAAAGGGAAAGAGAAAAATATCTGAGATGGGCGAAGCAGATTTAGAGGGTTCATCAGATGATGATCATATTCTATCTACTCTGTCGACTATAGAAGAGTCTGCAAGTGATGAAGAATAAAGTATGTTTGAAATTTAATTTTTAAAATTTGATGTAATAGAAATAATATATAGTTGCAAGTTTCTTAAAATTACTATTTTTACAAATTTTCTATCATTAAAGTATTGTATGTTAAATGATACATATATCTTTTAATATTTAGAAGTTAAATAGGTTGTGAAATAGTTAGTATTGTGGCATGTATAAAAAATAACATTTAATTACATATATAATTAATTTAATATTAAAACCCGATATATGAAATATCCCCGATATATAAAAAACCGACAAGAAAACCCAAACCGACGTGTCCCCAACATCCGACATCTGCAAGCTTGTACAGAAGGGATACAAATGTTTTCATCCACCTATAAAGAAATTCTGTATCACTATGGATGTCACTTTTCGTGAATCTAAGGCATACTAAGCTCCCCCGGGTGACTCCACTTCCACTTTCATGCCCTCTCCTACTGTTCCTCTGCCAGTTCATCCACCCTATCCCATACTTCAGGAGGAGTCTATACCTTTGGAAGTGAGCCCCTCTAAAATTTCTCTACCTATTCCTTCTACTACTCCTAGCTTGCAGGTTTATACTCTGCGCACCAAGGGGACCAGCAAACAAGGACCTTCTATGCAACCAAAACAACCATTGGATTCAGACTCAGGGCCTTCTGAATCATCCATTGCTCTCAGGAAAGGTATCTGATCTTGTACCCAACATCCCCTATCGCATTATGTGTCTTACGACTCTTTTCTACATCCCATAAGACCTTTATGTCCTCTCTTGCTTCAATTTTCATACCCTAATCTTGGCAGGATGCTCTTGGGATCCCTACAAGAGGCGATGCTTAAGGAAGTGACAGCTTTTGAGAAGAACCACACATGGGATTTGATGCACCTTCCCCATGGGAAGAAAACTATTGGGTGCAAATGGGTGTTCTCCGTCAATTGGAACTCTCAAGGAGTTATTGAAAGGTGTAAATCAAGGCAGGTGGCAAGAGATTATGCACAAACCCTTGGAATCGACTATCGGAAAACATTTTCCCCAGTGGCAAAGATGAACACTATTAGAGTTCTACTATCATGTATTGCCTGCAAGGGGTGAGAGCTTTGTCAACTTGATGTGAAGAATGCATTTCTCCACGGGAACCTTGATGAGGAAGTTTATATGGCTATCTCACCAGGCATTACTCCTAAAGGTTCTGAGGGAAAGTTTGCAGGTTAAAGAAGGCCCTATATAAGCTAAAACAGTTTCCTAGAGCTTGGTTTGAGAGATTTCACAAAGCTATGTTGTCATTTGGATATTACCAGAGTCATGTTGATCAACATGACTTTGTGAAATTATCCACATGAGCATGAGCATGAAGTAACTTTGTGAAATTATCACAAAGCTATAAAAAGAATTGAGTGGAAACATGACTTTGTGAAATTATCCACATGAGCATGAAGACATACTCGAGAAAGAATTGAGTGGAAGTATCTTTGGAAGGATTGTTGACAAGTTGGGCATGATTAACATTTCACGTCCAACTTGAGGGGGAGTGTTACAATATGTATTTTTAGAATATGTTACAATATGCTTGTGTTACAAATTTCTCGTATTGTATTATCCAGCTCCATATATAGATGGGATGTTGTAATTAATCAAGAAGTTATTTTTTCCTCGTTCAACAAATATAAAGCTATTTCATATTCTCAACTTGAACATGTTATTTTTATTCTACAATGTGGAATGAGAAACTAATACATGGGATTGATCAAATTTGAGTTTTAATTTCCTTGGTCTGTTAATTCGAAATATATTCCGTTGTCAAGTGTTTTAGATGATGTATCTGTTTAATAAAAATGCTTTCTGTTTTTTTTAATCATCTTTGTGAGTCAAGAAGCTTTCAGAATTTAATAGGAGCTTGCATTTAATGAACAGGATTTCTTTTGCTAAATGATCCTTAATATTATAATTTAGATATCTTCTGTGCTACAGGACTTTCATGCTCATGGAGTAGTTTAATGAACATGCTTATTTTATTTATTCATACTATTACTTCATAATCATCCTTATGTGCTGAAAATCAAATTATTAAGCTTTCAGAAATGCATTGGACTTTACAACACTTGAACCTATTTCTTCACTTTATTATTCAAGTTAGTATTTCTTCACTTTATTATTTCTTCACCTCAGAATTTCAAAGCAAAAAGGTTACTGGTAAAAAAATGAACATATATGCTGAATAGCTTAACTTCCATAGTTAGTTTTGATTAGACAATAATTTCAAAATAATTTGAAGCACTATTAAGTGATATCAGCATAATAAGTTTTTTTTAAAATGAAAGCAAAATATCTGAGGTAAGTTGCAAAATATCTGGGAGAAAATCTACGATAAGTTAGTCAGTGATATAATCATATTTTAGAGTGTCATAAGTTGCAAATTTTTGTCTAAGACTTCTGAATAGTATCCATTAATAGTTAGAATTTGTTTTAGGAAATGAAAAATTAGACCAGCATATGAACTTGGCAGAAATAGTGTCATGTTGTGTTCAAATATCAAAGTATCTAACCTAGTGTCAAATACGTGTCACCAAGCCTCTAAAGCATGTGTACTCTATGGCAAACAATATGAAATTATTACAAGAGGGATTATAAAGTAGAGAGGAACAAGGAAAAATTGAAGAGAAAAATAATCAAAGGAGCTTGTAGTACCAAAAAACTTATAATGCGGAATCTTTCATCAATTGAAGATATAATGGAGAAAAATAATGATCTTGATATGCCATCTTTGTTTTCTACAGATATATCACATTCAATACCGGTCTTACAATCCACAGCTTTTAGAACTGGCACTTTGGCACTCAGAATTGGCAAAACACCAGAAAGATGACCCTTGCCTGCACTATGAATGATTAGGTATGCCAAAAACCAATTACGAAAAATAATGGAAGCACAAATTATCAGCACGAAAATAAGGAAAGAACAAGTTAACAGAGGAGCAAAAAGAATTGGCAAAATTTACAAGAATAATCTTAAACCAACAAATCTAAGTTGAAAATGTGTAATATTTTATTTTTCGTTCTAGTATCGTCACATGGTATGTGACATGTTTCATGTTGGGTTGTTTGTCTGAGTATGTAAGGATATAGGTCTCTTGTATGTAAACCTAATCTCAAACCTAATTATTGACTCTCCTCTCAACTTGGTATCAGAGCACGCGAACCTGATCCTATCCCTCACCGTTCTGCCGTTCGCTCCAGCGCTCCCGATTGCATCTCGCCGCCCCAAATCCAATCTCACCGCTCGCTCTGGCAACCCCGTCATTCCTCGCGTCCGCTAGTCAGGGTCTCCCAGGTCTTCGTTGACTCTTATCTTCGCACACAACACCTTCCAACCTCCTGCATCTACTCGCAGTAGCTTCCTTTCCAGGCCACTTGTCGTAGCTTCCCCCTTCCAGGCCTCTAGTTGCTTCCCCCTTTCAGGACGCTAGCCAACGCCTTCCATGTCCGTGGCTTCTCACCAGCCCAAGGCTCCACTAGCTTTTCTCCGCCCGTCCAGTGGGAGGTACTTGGTATCCAACCGTTTTGTCCTTCATGACAGTCGTCGAAGACGTCATGGTCACATCCTACAGTGTCCTCTCCTGTGGATTGATCTAGGGGGGGGGGGGGGGGGGGGGGGGTCATAGGATGTGATACTTCTTCATACTAACTTTTCATACTAGTGGGGTGTCCTTTACTCGCCCATGGGTGACTCTTCAGATTTCTACTCCTCAGATTGTCCCTTCATGCGACACCCCTCGGAGCCACGGGAAATCACGATCGCCGAAGATTACTACAGTGGCATTGTATGACACAAAAATTACCTTGAACGACACAAGGTGGCCCAACATGTTATCCACAGTCACCAGTTGTACGAGTATATTGATGGAATCATTGTTGAACCACCCTTTCGATTTTGCATGTACTACCCTTTCCTCACAATCTTTTGTCAATTAGTCATTTAACTAATTCGTTAACTTGCTCTTTTTTTTCCAGACGTGTGTATTTTTCAAAATCTGGCTACGAAACGGAGCATTGGAAGTGGTAGAAATATCGACGGATTGTACTTGTTGGACCAAAAGTTGACCCCCAATGCTCTCTCCACCTAATTTTGAACCTAATTATTGGCTCTCCTCTCAACTTTCTTTACATATATCTATGCTTAAAATGGACTCAGAAAATATCTCAAAGGAGTAGCAGAAAATAGATGCAAAGTTAAAAGCAGTAGAAGTTAATTTAAACAGGGAATAATAATATTAGAGAAATATTAGTTTTAATCATCCACATAACTTATAATTCCAAAAGAAGTTGCATAATCCTATCTTAAATGAGCAAGTATAACAGTAAGTACTTCTGTAAGTATTTCTAAACATTCAATATATTTCTGTAAGTATTATCAATCTCATGTATCTTATTAAACATTCAATATATTTCTGCAAGTATTTCTTCTCAAGGTTGTCTATCTCAACTCTTTAAGTGGGGGTCCTTGAAAGAGTTTGGGGGTGCTCCGAGAAGGGACGGGGAATCCACATTGGAGGTTGTGGACGTGCTTGGGCGACCGGCCATGAGGGCAGCAAGCTTCAAGTCCATCCGCAACATGAGTGCCTGGAGGGAGGCGAGGGCATTGTCGTGACCTTCAAGACGACGGAGGATGGACGAATCAGTCGGAGGAGGCGTCGGTGCGTCAGAATGGCCATGGGGCGGAGCCGCGGGGGCATGCACACATTGAGGCTCGGCTGGAAGCATGCAAAGGAGGACGCCGGAAGATCCACTGGGCGGCGCTGGCAGGTATGCCGAGAGGAGGTGCAGTGCAAGTATGCAAGAATGTATGCAGGAACACACGACACGCAGAACAGATGTTGTCGAATGCGGAACGACGTCGCAGGCTGATGGTGAAACGAGCATCGAAGGCGGACGTCGTCGATGTCATCGAAAGTGGAACATGCTTCGATGTCGTCAAAGGCAGACGTGCGTTGATCAGAGCGGGGGAAACGATCCCACAGGGGTTTCGATCAAAGGAGACGATGTCGGAAGGAGACGAGAACGCGAGGAGCGCGGAAAATGCTTCGGGCGCGGAGGCCGGGAAAAAAGGCGAGGTCGAATCAAATGTTACCGATCAGAAAAAGATAGCCAGCGGGGGGAGATGAGAGGAAAGGAGAGAGAAAGAGGAGAGGAAATTAACCCCTAGAGTTACCCTTTTTTCATTCAACTTCCAAGATAAAAATAATACAAGTCACACAGGCTTATATAGTGCCCGGTCCAAATACAACATAGCCAAATAAAAGATACAAGTAGTAGTGCGACCCTCCGCAACACTTAAGAAACTTTCGTCGTCGTGCCTGCCGC
Organism: Dactylorhiza incarnata; assembly: GCA_033032865.1. NCBI lineage: Eukaryota > Viridiplantae > Streptophyta > Magnoliopsida > Asparagales > Orchidaceae > Dactylorhiza > Dactylorhiza incarnata. The sequence goes on along the minus strand of JAWHQI010000424.1, from coordinate 1,517,560 downwards.
GGGTACATTGCGACGTCGGTAAACCCGCCACATCGGTGGACGTCCTTCTCCTTCCTCTGCATACGTAACATATATTTTTGTGGGTTACTCTCCTACTCAGAAGGTGAAAGATATGGGTTGTCAATAATCTACACCTAGAGGGGGGGGGGGGCGATTATGGGTTTTCAATATTCTTTCCTACTTTAAAGTTTATCTATCACAGCACAAAAGCAACACAGAAAGCACACAAGTTTTATAGTGGTTCCCTACAAGACAATGTGTCTAGAGGTAGTCCACACTCCACTGTCCCTCCCACCTATCTAGTAGTGTGCTAGACTAGGCAACTTCTTCAAACTCAGATCTTTCCACTATACAGCAGATCTTACAACTCAGATCACAAAGGATCCTACCTCAGCCCTTCACACAGAAGAGCTTACACTCAAGTTATACAAACCTTACCATAAATTTCTCAGACATTACAAGTCCTACCAGGAATTCAGATCTGTACCAAGGTCTTATCAAAACTCAGGCTCACACAGAACCCTACCAATCTCAGGCTCACACAGAACCCTACCAATCTCAGGCTCACACAGAACCCTACCAACTCAGATCTGGTACAAGATCCTACAAACTCAGGTTCACAAAGAACTCTACAGAATAATACAAAAATATTTGTTGTTGTAGAAGAAAAGACTTCAAGATGAAAGCTTTGAAATAGCAGGTCATCTTCTTCTTCTTGCAGATGTAAGCACAATGATCTTGTGGATTACTGAGCCTTTCTTTTGAATCTTCTCCTTAGTTGATAGATGCACTTCTTATACAGGAGGAAGATTCTTTCTTGTCTTCTCAACCAAGTGATGAAGATTTTTTTGCTTGTGCTCTTCCTTTCTTTTCTTTATTAGATTCAGTATGTTGTAAGAAAGTCAAGTGTCTCATGAAATCGACAATTTCTTTTCTTTTATATACTTCTATAACTTTGCATAAAAGCTCTTACAGAATTCTTCCATAAACTGTCTGATAGAATATTTGAAAGAAACGGCAGAATAAATTAACATAAATGTCTTGCTGTTCTTGGAACTTGCAAAATATAGAAGTAATAATATTCTTCATTAATTATTGTGCAACGACTATATTCTGTACAAAATATATTAATTATTACTCTTTGATTGGTGCGCAAGATAGGCGGCGTGCACATTCCCTGAATATCAATTTCCAAGAAAATCGGCGCATTAAATGCGGCTCTGCAACTATCAAGGCGATAATATTCCTTCAAGTCGATATCGTCTTGATCAATGTAAACGACAGATATTCTTCACGACGATATCGTCGACATACTTCCTTCTTCAAGACTCTACTAGATATCTCAGCGATATTACTTCTTCTAGACGATATCGTCAAGATGTTTCTTTTAATAAGACTTAGACTTATTCATCAGGCTGATAGTCTTTCTTCAAGACGATATCGTCTTGATCTTCTAGACGATATAAGGTCTTCAAACCGATGTTTGTCTTCATGAACCTTTCTTCATGACTTAATGAGTCAAGTCATTAATCTTCAAGGCTATACCTCTTCTTCAAGACGATATCGTCGAGACCTTGAACTTAGTCTTTCTCAATTATAAGCTTTCTTCAGCCTTCAAGACTATATGTTCTCTTCAAGACGATATCGCCGAGACATCTGAACTTAGCTTTATCAACGATAAGTTTTCTTCAAGACGATATCGTCGAAACTGACTCGACGATATGATACCTTTCTCAACGATTCATCTGCTGAGTCTTGAGACGATATTTTACTTAGTGATTTTTTTTATTACTTTTATAGTCTTGATACTAGTGATGTAGCTTTGATGTTTTTCAACGATATGTATATTATATCAACGATATATCCAGTCCTTGATGATTTTAGACTTAAGCTTCATTTGGTTTAGCGGTTGCGGTTGTAAAAGGAGTTGTTGCAAAGGGAGGTTTGTAAATGGAGCTGGTGGAAACTGAGAGATGAAAACGGAGTTCTGTTTGGATAATCTATGTTTGCAGAGCTGTTCAGAACTGAGATTCATTTGGCGAAATGGCGGTGGCATTTTATAATTTTTTTATTAGAAATTATTTTTTATTATATAATATATATATATTAAAAATTTATTATATTATATATATATAAATTAATTTTTTAAAAACTTTATATTATATATATATATTAATGTTACTGTTCTAAACTATATACTATATAAATTATAAAATATATGCCCCTCCGTCGTGCCTCCGCCGTGCTTTCGCGCAGCTCCGCCGCCTGAGGCCTTCCTGGAGCCCACCTGGAAGAGAAAAAACTATATACTATAGAAATGAATATATGCTCCTTCGCCATAGTGCAGCTCCGCCGCCGGAGATCCTTCGTCGGAGAAGATGTTGGAGAAGCAGGCGTTCTTCGTCGGAGAAGCAAAGGTCGGCTAGCCTTCTATCATGGCGAGCTCTGGATGTCGCTGTGACTGTGAGGGGCTAAACGTGGCGGACTGGAGGCTCCGACGCCGGCGGCTCCGACGCCGGCGGCAGCTAATCAAGCATTGCGGGCAATCCAGCGCTGGGCACGGGAATCCTTCCTATAAACGCCGCGAACTGGAGGGGCATAGCAGGGTTTCGACCCGCGGGATTTTACAGTAGCGATGAAACGCCGGCGTTTCGAATAATAGGCGGGTATCCAAATGGAATATTAAGCAGCGGCAGCGTTTTGTCCAAACGAAACGGAGCAATAAGCCTAACCAAATGAAGCCTTATAAAATTACTTGACATATGGTTTATCTTCTGCAGTCATGAATAAAATATATCATCAAATACAAAGTGCATTTATCATTGATCTGATCACTTCTTCAAATCAGGAACATTGCTGTGCACAGTTCCCAACAGAAGGGTTATCGTTGCATTGATCATATCTCGAAACATTGTTATGTTTCTGTTGATGTCATTTTCTTCGAATCTACTCCTTATTTCTCCAAGGAAGACGACTATCTTACCCTTGAAATCTCCCATCCAACATCTTATACTTCTCTTCCGGGTGACCACTTTTCATCTCTTTCAACCAAACATGCTCAGCTACCTAAAATCCCCCATTGTGAACCACATCTTGTTCATGTACCTCATCCTCCAATGATATCTTTCCCTCATCATTATGAAAGACATTCATCTCTTACTGTACCACCTTTCACTCCTACTAACCTCATTACAGTTCCTAGGTCAGCTCTCTCTTCTTCAAAAGGTTCAATAACATCAGAGGCCTCAGATCTGAACATTCCCATTGCTTTCTTTAAGAAAAGGGGTTCAAAAGTGTACACTACACTTTATTGGTAATGTTGTTTTGAATGCAAATCTCGGTTCTTGTAGTCGATTTGCCTTTGCATTATCCATCACCATTGTTTCTTCAACATATCAAGAAAATCTCTATATCCCCTGTTGGAAAGCGATCATGGATGAGGAGATCTCTGTTTTAAAATCACTTGGAAGAGATAGTGTTAGTTGTAGGTGGGCATTCTTTATCAAATTTGTACCTAACGGCACCGTGAAATGATACAAAGTTTGTCTGGTTGCTAAATGGTTCACCCAAATGTATGGTGTTGATTTTTTCGACAATTCTCTAGTTGTCTCTATCAATACTATTCGGGTGCACTTCTCCATTGTTGTCTATCGTGATTAGCAAATTCTTTATCAAAACATAATGCATTTCTGTATGGCGATCTACATGAAATTGTCTTTATAGAGCAACCAGCAGGTTTTTGCAGAAGTAATATAGATCACTTTATCTCTATCCGAAAAACCAACAAGGGCCTTGTTATTCTTGTCATATGCATGAATGTCATTCTTCTCAACGGTGATGACTCTTCGAACACATTTTGTGACAAAATATGGGTGCTCCCTGATATTTTTTTGCGATTGAAATTGCTAGATACAATAATGACGTAGTTCTTTCCCAATGAAAGTATTACTTGGATCTATTTGAAGAAACAAGTCTTCTTGGTGCCAAATCTACCCATAATCCAATATATATGAGTATTGAAAAACTTTGAGACATCTCCACTTAAAGATGCTACCTGTTATAGAAGTCAAGTTGGTAAGCTCATCTATCTCACTGTTAGAAAACCAGACATCTCCTTTGTTGTTGAAAACGTGAATCAATTTGTGCAGGCTCCCAGAGAATGCATCTTGAAGTTGCGTTAAAAATACTGGAATATATCAAAAGATCTCCCGAAAAGCATTTTTGCTTAGAAGAAATGATCACTAATGTATTAAAACATATTCAGACACTAGCTATGCAAATGATAAGGGAGATAGAAAACCTACTTCAGGCTACTGCGCCTATGCATGTGGAAATCTCGTCACCTAGACAAGCAAGAAACAAACAATTGCATCCAAATCAAGTGATGAAGCAGAATACTGAGACATGACTCGAATAGTTTGAGCTAAAGTGGTTGAGGACACTCCTTGAGGATTTTGGTAAAACTTAAAACTACTATTTATCAATGTTCTGTGATAATAAGACTATCATTTATATATCTAAAAAACCTTTGTATTATGAGAGAACAAAACATGTAAAAGTGGATTGTCACTTCATCAGAGAGGAAGTTATCAACATACAAATATGCACTCCGTTTGTATCAGATAAAGAATTCACCAACATATTCACTAAACCTCTCTCTTTATCCATTTTTTATGTATGCACCAAGCTGAGTGTGGTAGATATATAAGTTTCAATTTGAGGGAGAGTATTAAAGCCCAAACATAAAGGTGTAATACTCATAGATTGAGACTTGTGGTAACTACCATGAATGTATATATAGAAGTGAAATGTGTAATACTCAGATTAAAAATAGTACTATCATATTCCAATTTCTCACAGGATGAGAAACTAAATCTTGATATTGAAGAATACAAACATAGAGATCACATCATCATCATCATCATCATCATCATCATTGTAAACATGAAATTAGAAATAGGGTACTGAACAGAAATTTTTCAAAGACAATATTGATTAGTTCTTGGAGGGAAGCTCATATTTAAAAAGAAAACATCTCTTCTAAGTGCTTTTGTGAAATCAACATTAAAAATTATAATATAGAGAAAAAATGAAAATGGACTACCATCCATATTCTTACTTTGTTTTCTTCTTAGAGCTTTGGCAACCCTTCGAAGAATAGAAATTACTTGATCACGAGGGAAAGATTTTCCATTGCCATTATTGAAGTTGATAGACAGATCGAGATCACTTTTAGCAGTGAATATATTCATTGTAAAGGAGCCAAATGCTTCCACAGCAGGAAATCCCCCAATATTACCTTGAAAGGGAAAAAAAAGGTTAACTGAAGTTATAAGACTTCCTATCAAGTAATAATATTTATCACTATAAAAAGATACGTGTTAAATATCTATTATATGAAGAAACTAATGGCAGCATCCTGATTTCATTAAAGGCCTATGTGTGTCGGTGACAAAGCGTGTGATAGATCATCAATCTTCAATCAATGTTTAATTCAATTTTAATTGCAATCGATATAGTTCTTTCAGCAAATTGTTTTGGAATTTATTCTATTTTATAGAGCCCCTGAGGCTACAATTACAACAACTGAATGGTGGAATTTATTCTATTTTATAGAGCCCCTGAGGCTACAATTACAACAACTGAATGGTTATTCATTATAATGTTTTGGAATTTATTCTATTTTACAGAGCCCCTTAGGCTACAATTACAACAACTGAATAATGTTTGCTAACTACTGTTACATATCTTTCGTAAGTTCCATGACAACAAAACTATCATTTATTCGGCTCAAAACCCAATCCAATATGACAGTAATAAGCATACAACGATTGATACGAATTTTATGAAGGAAATAAATTGATAATATTTCTTTTTTGAATGTTAAATTTGAAGAGCACCTTGAAGATATTGTTACGAAGGGATTAAGTGTTTTCTCTTCTCCTATAAATGTACTTAAATTGGCAATTAATCTCTACACTTGACTTGAGAGAGAGTGTTAGAAGTTATGGTAATGTTAAAGGGGTAATTGGCACTTTGCATCCCCCGAATATTAATGTTTTAGCACTTTGCACCCCAAATGTTTAAATTTGGCACTTTGCACCCCCCCCCCCCCCATTGCTTTTAAGCTGGCAATTTGCACCCTAGGCTTAAATTTCAGGAGTATTTTGGTCCTGAGCATTTTCGAATGCAGCCAATCTTCTTGGTCTCCGGCTCATACTGGCACACTCCAAAGCCTCCAGCGAAGAGATCCTCCATGACGTCAACTATGCCTCTGCCGCCAACGGCATCCTCGGTATCACTGGTCAGAATTTCGTAAGCCCACTTAAGACGCACTTTATTATCCACCTTGTTCATTGTTTAATTAAACTACCAATAACAGAGAAACTTTGTTTATTGCATTATATATATTAAGTAAAAAATAATAACTTTGATCCCTTTTAAAATCAGTATCTCAATTCTTTTGCATGGTTTTACTCTCTATTGTTTAAATTTAGGGAATGATTTTCTATTTCTGTCGTGATCTTATATTAATCTATATTGAACACATTATATAAAACAATTGCATCTTCTTCGTCTGAAAGGGCAGCAACGATTACCTCAATAACTACCTCATGCCGATCAACAACACCCGCAACATATGCAATTCCGACCAGCTTTCAAACCTCATAGTCCAGCAGTATACCCTTCAGCTCACAGTAACTAATTCATATCTATTTTTCACAATTCCAATTAATCACTACAAATATAAATGAATTAAATAGCAAGTATGAAATTGTTATTCAATGCAGAGGTTGTATAATCTCGGAGTGAGGGCATTTGTTCTATCGGGAGTAGGATCACTGGGGTGCATACTGAATATTCTGGCTCAGAACATGCTGAACCAGTGCTATGCTAAAGTTGATCATGAGCTTGTTCTTCCCTTCAATAGCAAGGTGAATAAAATGGTTAATGGACTCAACAACAATCTTCCGGCGCCAAGTTCACATATTTCGACAGCTACAAAATGATCATGGGCATCATCAGCAACCATGAAAATTACGGTAACAGAGTAGTCAAAGTTCTGTTTTTCTTCCTCGCCTACTGCAGGTAGCGTCGTCGGAGATCTAAAATCGTGGAGATAACTGCAGTCGCCCAAAGTACTTCCTCGCCGCCGACTAGAGGTGAAATGGCTATCGCCGGCGACCTTCTTCCTCGCATACAGCAAAATGTCATTATATGTTTTCGGACCAAAATACCCTCATCAATTGAGCCCTGGGGGTGCAAAATGCCAAATTTTATATAATAGGGGTGCAAAGTGCCAAATTTAAATATTATGGGTGCAAAGTGCCAAAATCCTGAAATTCGGGGGTGCAAAGTGCCAAATACCCTACACTTATAATTTATTATTTTTATCTTTGTTTCATTTATAAGGCCCGTTGTAACCTGAATTGATTATATATTGACTCATTTTGTTATTCTACAATCATAAATTACTTTGCAATCATTATTGAAGCCACTTCACAAATCCAATGATATTGGCATCTACATTGGAATAAGAGGATTACAAAAATAGAACAAAGAAGACCCTTGATGTTGCTTCAATAGAAGAAGCAATTCATACAGCAGGGATTTCAATAAAAAAAAGGATTCCAGGTGAACAAAGGCATCCCCGCGCAGCGAGTGTCCGGGGAAGGGTCCCACCACAAGGGTGAAATGTAGGCAAACCTTACCATGCATTTTTGCAAGAGGCTGCTTCCAGGACTCGAACCCGTGACCTCAAGGTCACATGGCAACACCTCAACCGGTGCGCCAAGGTTCCCCTTCACAAGAGGGATTTCAATAATGAGCCCTAAATTGTTCCATGCACATTCCAATCATGAGCTATGCTATCTAAAATGTCGCGTCAAATTTTGTCTAGTTGATGTCAACATAGATCATAATAATGAGAAGAGCACGAACAAAAACAGTTGTGGACTTGGGCTGATCACTGCCACACATCCAAGACCATATATCATAAATTGTTTCTAGAAGAATATTGTATGCCCAGTGTTCAGGTAATGTATACAGAAGTTTGCTCCATCAAATTTATTGATGAGGTTGTGTAGAAAGTTGTAGAATCGGATGTAATTGTTAAAGTTCACATTGGTGGATAGGGAAGTTATCCCTTCTACCTGTAAATAGGAGGATACACAATTACGGTTAATAGGATATTTGATTATTTCCCTTCAACATGGTATCAGAGTGTAATTTCCATGTACCCTAATCATCGCTCATTCGACTCCCTACTCGTTAACACTTATTGCGCCGATGGATTGATTAACAGTGACCGTACCCATCGGCGTCGAACATCCAACCCTCATCTAAGAGATTTTCCGCAAGCCCTATCTCCACCGCCCCACACTTACCTAGACGGACCCACACACGCCTCACCCATCCCAACCACAACAACCTTCAACGCTCGCTTCCGTTCACCGGGCTTTCACTGACCGATCTTAAGGAGGTTTTCCAGCAACGGCTTCTCCTTTATCTAAATCCATTTGCAAGAATGTGATTTGTTCCATCCTCCGGTGCTCTACCCTCTGTGTTGATTGCTTAATTCATGTCTCTATGGCGACACACGCAACCACCTATGAAGCACCGGTACCGGGTACGATACATATCCGGTACGGTGACACAGGAAAATTAAAAAATGAATATGCAAGTACGTTTGGGCACATCGTAATTAAATTTACTTATATAAATACACACGCAATATGTCCATGTATATGCATGTTCATGTGTTTATATATATGCGCATGTATATATTAAAAATAAAATAATGAAATTTAAATTAAATTCTTTAAAATTTTAACGAAAAAGAAAGATACTTAAATCTGAAGCACATTTTGTTACTATAATAAGCAAACGCAGTAATAAACAAACACCGCTAGTTGCATTTAGGAGTCACAAAATTTTCTTTTCTAAAAGATACACATAAGTCTTTCATTTACTTTAGAAAAGCATACTCCTATCACAATATGCAGAATGATCTGCCAAGTCCAAGTATATCTACATACTTGAGTAACAGGTGCATCCGTTGAGTATTGGGTACGTACATCCAGTACGGGTACGTGGCTCAAGGAAGTATCGGTGCTTCATAGGCAACCACCCTTACCGTCGTCGTGCAATCATCAATGCTCACAACACCAATAGCAATCTCGGGACCGCATCCAAGTTAATCAACCCAAAGTATGCCAACTGGAGCATTTCTTTCTCCTTCTTGGTGCGCTCTTAAACACAAGATACATCACCTCACCGATCTTCAACTAGAGATTACTTCCCCCAACTATGTTGATTGGGATGCTAGTGATGCTCATGTTCGCACATGGTTACCCAACAGTCTTTTTGATGCATGTCTACCAATTATTCATAATGATGAGACTATAAATGATGCATGGGATCATCATACTGCTCTTTATTCCAAATGAGCTAAAATATCTCGGATGTACACTATACATTTGGATCTCTTTGCTAAACTGACCCTCTCTCTCAACACTGCCTATCAAAAAGTTAAATATCCGATTGCAGAACTTCTATAGCATCGTCCTTCCTCTGCTAATATTACAACTCAACACAAGCACTTTAAGGAGCTCCTTATCGTATGTTATCTTCACGACTACCATATTTATATAAGATAATAAGCCAGCGGATTCTGGGAAAATCCACCATTCCAACATTCGATGCCACTGCAATTGACGTCTTCATAGTGACACGTTTTATGAGTCGGGCTCAGCCAGTGATCGCTCTACCTTCTGAGAGTTATGCTCGTGTTGCTAGTCATGGAGCATACCGTGGGCGTGGAGACCACAATAGAAAATGTGGGGAGCATCATGTTATTTGGTCTCACTATGGAAAATTGATCACTATGTCGACCACTACTTTGCAAAGCATCTCATCTTCGATCTCAAGCTCATGTCAGTGATGCTGAGATTGATACTTTTGCATACTTCCTTTAACCAGACACCAAAATTGGGCATATGACTCTCGTCTGCTGATATTGAGACCCTTATTATTGCATTCGAGAACTCGTTCACAGTGATGTAGTTTCCTCTTCTTCAGGTAGCACGTTTGTTGTCACCCAAGGTAAGTGGCTCATTGACTCAGGTTCCACTACCCATATGACTGGAGATTATCTAGCTTTATTCACCTCGAGAAGTGTACTGAGTTACCATCGGTGGTTGTTATTGATGGCTTATGCACTCTAGTTTGTGGGTCTGGAGTTGTCACTACAACCTCCCACCACAAACTGGACAATATTCCATATGTTACTCACTTTCCTTGCAATAAGTTATTAACCAGTACTATTACTAAACAATTAAATTGTTGTGATTTAAACTGTTATGGTTTATTTTTAGGAACTTTGATCGAAGAGACAATTGCTATTGAGACTGAAGTAGGAGGGGCTCTACTATCTGGATAATCTTCCCACATTCTAAGGATTTGTTGCTAAAATTTCTCTACCTCGATGACATCAACGTCTTGGTCATCCTCCTAATCGCCTCCATCATCTTCTCTCGCCTTTTGCTTCAAAATCTGTATTAGAAAGTGAAGTTTGTCAATATGCTAAGCATCTTCCTACTACTTTTCCTAATAAACTTTGTAAACGCTATGTGAGTCATTTTGATCTTATTCATTTTGATGTACAGTATCCTAGTTCTACTAAATCTATTGGTGGAGGAAGTTTGTACTTTGTTACCTCTATCAATGATTTTTCTAAATATATTTGAGTTTATCTTTTAAAAGAGAGATCTGAAATATTCAATGTTTTTCAAGTTTTAAACAAAATTCTTACTCAATTTGTTATTTCTTTAAAATTTCTTCAACAGACAATGCATGAGTCACTTTTTTCCTCTTTGTATTTCTCATGACCTCATTCATTTGGCAAGCTCTCTAACTGTGACACCAAAAGACATCTCCTTGATGTTGCCCAAATATTACTGTCGGATGAATGTTCCAAATCCTATCGGGGCCATGTTTTCATTTTTTTGTCTTCTTATTAATTGTATGTTATCTTCTATTCTTCAAGGCAAGTCTCCTTTTCTATTATTCATCATGATGGTAACATTTTTCCTCTCACACCTCATGTTTTTGGATGCACTGTCTTTATTCACATTCCAGACTCTTGTTGTGACAAGCTCTCTAATCGTGCCACCAAATGTATTTTCAGTGGAAAGCGCTAGATTGTATTGAACTGAATACCCTAAACCGGGCAAATAGGATACATATATAGGAGATATACACGTGACATATCACGTGTATTAGATAAATGCGGATAAAATAAAGCGAATATTCAACTCTCCCCCTCAAGTTGGGAATATATATTGATCATTCCCAACTTGTCAGTATTGTCCTTGAATTTGTCGCTGCATAGACCCTTGGTGAAGACATCGGCAAGCTGATCAAATGAGTTCACAAACGGAGTGCAAATATTCCCTTTGTCAAGGTGATCCTTGAAGAAGTGTCGGTCGACTTCCACATGTTTAGTTCTGTCATGCTGTACAGGATTGTGTGCAATACTTATAGCCGCCTTGTTGTCACAGTAGATCATAATAGGATTGTTCCCCTGAAGGCCTATATCACGAAGGATAGTCTTCAACCACAGTCCCTCACAAACACCTTGGGCCATAGCCCTATATTCAGCTTCCGCACTTGAGCGAGCTACCACATTCTGCTTCTTGCTCTTCCATGAGACCAGGTTCCCTCCTACAAATGTGCAATACCCAGTGGTAGACTTTCTGTCGTCTTGACTGCCAGCCCAATCAGCATTTGTGAACACTTCAAATGACTGACTGTTTTTGAACAGAATCCCACGACCTGGTGCCTTCTTGAGGTAACGTAACACCCTGAAGGCAGCCTGCTGATGACGTATGGAGGGTGAATGCATGTACCTGCTTAGGACTCCCACAGCATATGTGATGTCAGGACGAGTATGGGACAAGTATATAAGACGCCCAACCAGACGTTGGTATTTTGAGGCATCCACTTTCTCCCCGCTAATATCTGCATCAATTTTGTGATTAGCCTCAATAGGGGTGTCCACCGGGGCACACCCAAGCATCCCAGTCTCCTCAAGAAGATCAAGAGTATACTTCCTTTGAGAAATGAAGATCCCACGTTGAGACCTCGCAACTTCAATTCCCAAGAAGTATTTCAGCTTTCCCAAGTCCTTGACTTCAAATTCTTTGCCTAGCTGTTTTTTCAAGTGATTGATCTCCTCCAAGTAGTCTCCGGTGATGATGATGTCATCCACATACACAATAAGAATGGAAACCTGAGCACCCTTCCTCTTGATAAAGAGCGTATGATCGGCTTGACTTTGAGTGTATCCAAGTTGAAGCATGGTCTTGTAAAAACGTCCGAACCACGCTCTTGGAGACTGCTTCAGGCCGTACTGGGATTTAAGAAGGTGGCAGACCTTCCCTTTGGACCCTTTGATCACAGAGCCCGGAGGGAGATCCATGTAAACTTCCTCTTCCAGATCACCATTCAAGAACGCATTCTTGATATCAAGTTGCAGTAGCTCCCATTTACAACTCGCAGCACAGGAGAGAAGCACACGAATTGAGTTCATCTTTGCAACAGGAGCAAATGTCTCCTGGTAGTCAATGCCCTGAGCTTGGGTATATCCCTGAGCCACCAGACGAGCCTTGTACCGCTCCACCATTCCATCTTGATTTTGTTTAACAGTGAAGACCCAGCGGGATCCAACCGTTCGCTTCCCCGGGGGAAGACAAGCAAGCCGCCATGTCTTATTTTTATCCAAGGCACACAATTCCTCCTCCATTGCCTTTCTCCACTCAGGTGTTTGAACAGCCTCCTGCCAAGTCTTAGGAATCACAATAGATGAGAGAGAAGAGATAAAGGCTTTATGGGCCTGAGAGAGGTGATCATAGCAAATGTAGTTGGCAATTGGGTGCTTGGTGCCACCCTTTTTACCTATAAGACGGGCAAGAGGAACATGGAGGTCTTCATCAGAATCTGGTGCGGAGACAGTCACTGGCACTGGCAGAACATTCTTAGTCTGCACTTGCTCAACAGTCGTAGGACGACGGGAGTATGTGTATAGTATAGGTGGAGCGGAGGTGGAAGGAATAGGAGGAGTGGAGGGAATAGAAGAAGTGTCCGGAAGAGGATAATGGACAATAGGAAGGGGAGAGACAATAGGAAGAGGAGAGTCGTTGGTCTCGTCACCATTACCGGTCGTCGTCTCCCCCAGACGAGGACCAAAGTACGACTCTCCCTCACGAAATGTAATATCCACAGTACAATAGTAGCGACGAGTCGGAGGGTGATAACATCGATACCCTTTGGTGGTAGGAGAGTAACCAACAAAAACACACCGTATGGATCGTGCATCGAGTTTATCGCGCTGCGGGGTATGGACGTGGACAAAGCACACGGAGCCGAAGATTCGAGGGGCAAGATGAGAAGTGTGGACAATGTCATTTTTGGCAAGACAGGAGAGGGCGTATCAAACGAGAGAGCACGAGACGGAAGACGGTTAATAAGATGAGCAGCAGTGAGGACAGCGTCACCCCAGTAGGATTTAGGAAGGTGCATAGCAAGAAGTAAACACCGGGCCACCTCCAGCAGGTGCCTATTCTTCCGTTCAGCCACCCCATTTTGAGTGGAAGTGTGGACGCACGTGGTTTGATGTATAATGCCATGGTCGGCAAGATAGGCCCCAAAAACACCCCGGTCGTCATATTCCCCACCATTATCACTACGAAACACACGTATTTTACCGCCAAATTGCTGGGTCACCATCTTATGAAAAATTTGAAAACAAGAAAGCACATCACTTTTCTTTTTAAGCAAATAAAGTCACGTAGTGCGGGAGTGACAATCAATAAACGTAACGAACCATTTATAGCCAGATAAAGATAACACCGGGGACGGGCCCCAAACATCAGAGTGGATAACATCAAAAGGACATAAACTAGGGACAGATAAATGACTCGTACTCCGACGGACATGCTTAGACTATTCACACGCATCACAAGAGAATGACTGAATTAACTGATGAAAAACAGGAAACAACTTAGTAAGATACAAAGGAGAAGGGTGGCCGAGGCGTTGATGCCAGCGTCGGATGTCATGAAGAGTCGGAGATCTGGTGGAAGAGAGAGCACTGGGTGAAGACTGGTTCAGCAAGTACAGTCCACCAATATTCCTACCACTGCCAAGCGTCCGCCTCGTACCCAGATCCTGAAACACACAAACATCAGGAAAGAATGTCACTGAACAGTGTAAAGATTTAGTCAGATGACTAATAGAAAGTAAATTACGGGGAAAAGAGGGAACATGCAAAACGGAGGACAGTGATAGGTCAGGAGAACAAGGGACAGTCCCTTTTCCGGCGATGGAGGAGAGAGAGCCATTAGCAGCAATAACCTTATCACGACCAGAAAGGGGGGTATAGGAGGTAAAACCTGAAGCAGAACCAGTCATGTGGTCGGTTGCACCTGAGTCGATAATCCACTCGGAAGGAGGGGAAGACACGACATTAGCACTGGACAGGCCTGAAGTGGCAACAGCAGCATGAGAAGCAGCAGGAGCAGAGTCTGCGTGGGAGCGCAACATGCGTTGAAAGGCCTCCAATTCACAGGCAGACAGGCCTCCAGAGGTGTCCTCGAGAACCTCAGTAGAATGTGCAGAAGAGTGAGAGCGATCACCAGAGTGACGACCACCACTACCACGGTACCCACCTCTACCACGGGTACTAGAGCCCCGACCACCCGGAGCAAGGTGCGGGTGCAGGCGGAAACAAGAGTTCTTGGTATGGCCAGTCTTCCCACAATGACTACAGACAGGAGGGGGTCCACGCGACATCCCAGCCAGCGCAGAGTGATCAGTAGCGGGGCCTAGAGTGCGACGACGATTCTCATCACTGAGGAGCATGCTGAAGGCCTCCCGAAGAGAGGGAAGCGGCTCACGATGGAGGACATGTAGGCGAACAGCGTCAAACTCCATGTTGAGCCCCATAAGAAATACGTGAACCCGGAATCGATCGTTAGCTTTCTGAAGGGCCACCGCATCAACCGTACAAGCAGCAGCGAAAGTATTGAAGAAATCTAGCTCTTGATAAGGACGCTCAAACTCAGAATAGTAGGCAACAATGGTCATAGTCCCCTGCTTTAGTTCCAGAACACGGCGAGTAAGCTCGTACACTTGCATCGAACTGCCCGCCTGAGAGTAAGTATCACGGGCCCGTGTCCAAATATCATAGGCGGAGTCCAACAGCATATAACTCTGATACACCTGAGGAGACATCGAATGGAGTAACCACGAGACGACCAACGAATTGTCCGCATCCCATTTGCGCCATGAGGGATCGGTGCGTGGTGGTTCAGCAGTGGTACCATCAATAAGTCCATATAACTGGTGGCTGCGAATAGCATGCTGGGCTGCCCTGGACCATTCCAGATAATTTGTGTCATCCAAGGCAACAGTAGTAATCTTCAACGAGCCAGACTGGCCATGACTCCGAGGAGGATCACCCGAGGAACCGGGCAAAGCACCGGATCGGGGAACGGAGGAACCGGGAAGAGCACCGGATTGAGAGGAAGGGGAGATCGCGGATGAATCATCCATTGTAGAGAACGAAGATATCAAAAAAGGTTGAAAAACATCCTACAGGTGCCCCTTAGATCTGGAAGCCGAAGAGAACACCGGAGGATGTGAGGGTGGTGTCCCCGGCAGTCCCCATGGAGGACAAAACGGCCGGCTGGAAGCGGCAAGGTCGGGCGCCGGCTAGGCCAAAGAAGCCAGCAGCCCGATCGGGAGCGAACGCAGAAAGTGGCGAACGATCTGCGAACGGCTAGGGCTGGCGCGGACGCTCGCGGCGGAGGAGGACGAGTCCGGGCGAGACGCGAGCGGCGGAGGAGTCGAGCGTGCAGGAGACGCGAGCGGGATCGCCGGAAGAAGGACGAGAAGAGGCGGGCAGGATCGAGCGAGGCGGGATCTGGAGCGGCGAGACGCGAGCGGGGCACGGGACCGATCCTCGGGCTTTGATACCAAGTGGAAAGCGCTAGATTGTATTGAACTGAATACCCTAAACCGGGCAAATAGGATACATATATAGGAGATATACACGTGACATATCACGTGTATTAGATAAATGCGGATAAAATAAAGCGAATATTCAACTTTTTCATGGGTTAACTTTTCACTTAAAAGTGTTATCAATGCATTGACCCTATTTCGAGACGTCAATATGTTTCTGTTGATATCACTTCCTTTGAGTCTACTCCTTATTTCTCCAAGGGAATCTCTTATTTTCAAAATCTCCCCTCCTATCTCTTCTGCTTCTCCTCTGTTTCATCTATTTCTATCATTCACGATCCTTCAACAAATATCACCTACTCTGAACCCCATCCAAAACAAGATCCTCATCCTGATTCTCCCCCTCTAATACCTTTCCTTCATCATTACATCATCCCCTTCCTACTCATATTCCTTCTTGCTAAAGAAAGTAATATATGACCTTAAAGAAAGTCCTCGAGTGTGTTTGATGTTCACGCATGTCGTTTCTATCATTGGTTTTTGCAGAAGCAATGTAAATGGCTATGTCTTCATCCGAAAAACCAACAAAGGCTAAGTAATTCTTTCCGTATATGTTGATGACATACTTCTCATAGGTGCTCATATGTGTTGACTCCTCTAGAATACAAGAAACAAAAACACATCTTCGAGCACACTTGGGACCAAAAACATGGGTGCTCCTCGATATTTTCTGGGGCCTGAAATTGCTAGACACGATAAAGATGTAGTTTTAACACAATGAAAGCATGTCGTGATTTTCTTGAAGAAACATGCTTATTTGGTGCAAAACCTGCAAGAAATCCAATGGTAGCGAGAATTGACAGACTCTGAGACAAAACATCACCTTTAGTTGAAAAGGTTACCTTTATAGGCGCATTGTTGGTAAGCTCAAATGTCATTATTATCGGACCCAACTTCTTTGCTATTACAAAAATCAGTCATTTTATGCAGACTTCCGGAGTGTGTCATCTTGAAGTTGCGTTAAAGAAAATGAAATATACCAAATAATCTCCCGACAGAAGACTTGTTTATAATAAACGATTACTTACGTATTGAAGTTTATTCAAACGTCAGTAATGCAGAAGATAAGGGAAACATGAAATCCACTTCAGACTATTACACCTTTGTAGGTGAAAACCTCGTCACATAGGGAAGCAAGAAACAAGTAGTTGTATCCAGATCAAGTGTCAGAGCTGAATACTGAGGCATGACTCGAACTGCTTATGAGCTAAAGTGGTTGAAAACACTTCAGAAGGTTTTTAGAGAAATTTACAACTACTCTTTACCGATGTTTTGAGATAATAAAATCGCTATCTACATAGCCAAAAATCCTATCTTTAATGAAAGAACAAAAAGCACAAAGGTGTAGACCACCACTTTGTTCATGAAGAAGTTCTCAACCGACGCAAATGTACTCCATTCATTAACTAAGAAAAAGAACTCACACATTTCACCAAACCGCTTCCTGCTCAATTCTCAGATATATATCAAGCTAGAGATATTGGATATATATGCTCCAGCTTGAGAGGGAGTATTAGCGCATAAATATTATGTACTTTTCGGATTAGTTGTCACACATCTTGTATTTGTCTCTTTGTTAGACCTTCTACCTATATAGACCCTCTGATTAATAGGATTTTTTATTCTTACACTTCAACATCAATTTTTCTATTTTTGGAGTTTTTCTCATATATGCATTTTTGTTTCTCATATGGTATTTTTTTGGCTTATTAGTGTGGAAGGACAATAAAGCTTCAATAGATCCAATAATTAATTGGGAATCAAATAAATATGTAAGATAATCAAATCGAATCAAATATTTGGAGATCTAGCAAAAAAAATATTCTACGATATCTTTCTAAATTCCCCGGATATCTTTTTTAATTCTCTGAATATATTTCTTAACTTCCTCAAATATCAAATCAATAAAAGAGAGGAAAGACATCATATTACGGAGGCTAAAACATTGGGACTTGAATAGGAGGAAATCCTCTTCCCAAGCCCCAGGACAGTTAGCCCTTGCTTCCTCCAAAAACAGCCGCCAATCCACTTCTTTTCCCCCTCCCAGTCAGCCGCCCGCTAGAGTCTCCTGATCATGCTAAGATATCCGCTGCCCCATCCCAGCTCTGTCCAATCGCTCGCCGAGCACTCTAGCCCATGTCAGCCAAGTGTCTACTCATTCCAGCCATGAACGAACCTACAGCTTACTCCCAGGTTGTTCCTCCTAGACTGGAAAATTGTTTTCCAGCAGCTGTCCAGCCGCTGGAAACCATTACTTGCGGCTGGCTGCATCTTTCCACAGCTCCTTAGCCTTTTCATACATCCATATATCTCCTCCAAATCCCCATAAACCTTCCTGGCAAACATGTGTATTGTGTGAGCCTCTTAAGTGTACAGCAGCAATATAAGTACCCACCCTCTAGCCGCCAGTTTTATCTCAATCATAAGCCATGAAATCCAATTCCCTGGTCTCAAATCTTTCATAATCATAAATCCCAAATATTATAAGATCATAATATGATTGAATTATTGATAGAGTTTATTCCGGAACAATTAAACACTAATTATAAATAATTAAAGTCACGTATAGCGAGGCCTGCAAATCCCAACTTAGTGATATTAAGTTGTACAACTAAGGATCTGAATTACTCACAAAAAATCTAAATAAAAATTTGTCATAACCATTCTAAAACAAGCAAACGATGTTTTCCACAAGGAAACATTCTAGAAAGAGAATGTTAAAAGGCACCACATGCCATGGGATCTTGAATTCATATGAAAATGATGACTTGTTCATTTCGGCCACCAACTTCATTTTCTATAGTTGCATACTAATGCTTAAAGCAGTTTTAATCGTTCCAATATATCTAGCCACCAGATCAGACAACTTTGACCAAAATTGTAAAGAAAAATGAGTTCAGGGTTCACCAACGATTTAGTGATAGACTCAATGGAGTGAGCATTCTATGTATTCCACTTTTCAACTTGGTATCAGAGCAACGCGGCTTCCTTCCATCCCACCTCCGAGCTAGATCGTTAAGTTGTGGTTGATATCACATCCGTGCAGATGATTGATTGGGATCCCGTCAAAGAAGACGAATCTAGCCCTCGAATGACCTAGCAGATCGTGTTGAAGATCCCTTGACGGATCCGGTCAACGTTCCCTCGATAGATCTCATCGACCACTCCCTCGACTCGGGTCGTTAGAAACCTTTTCCCGCTTCGACGATCCCTGCAGAGACCATCAACACCAGCTTTAACATCGACGATCCATACAGCTTCGACACTGATGATCCCTATAGCTTCGCCATCGATGATCCTTGCAACTTCGACATCGATGATCCATGCAGCTTCGACATCGATGATCCATGCAGCTTCGACATCGACAATTATTGCAACTTCGACATCCACGCATGCGTGTGTGACTTCTGCTTGGGCATATCAATCTTCTTAATGTCCCAGGCAGATCGTGTTGATTTCAACCTTCTATCTTCAGGATGCTCTTAGATGCAGGCACTCAACATGAGGTATACAACCGACAATCGATTGGATACCACTTGCCTTGAATAACATTTCATCTGGTTAATATACCAATGCGCCTTTGGATGGCACAAAGTGCCTTGTATGGTCCTCATCTATCCACCTTGTTCTCTGACAATGCCGCCTGCTTGGACATATCAACGGGACGATCCTTGAGCCATCACAAAATGATCCGACAATGGATAGATGGGATGCTAATCAATCGATGATGATGTCATGGATAATGAATTCCATGGACAAGTTTATCTACCCGAATTACATTGTATGTGTTATTGTGGAAACCATTTGGACTCGAGCTAAGGCCACATACTTTAGACAGGAAAACTACACATAAACATACTTGCCCTGTTCTCAGATTGCTCGCTTAGTCCAAGGACCTTTCTCACGACCCATGTAACAAGCTACACCAAGTAAAAAGTGTAGAACAATCAGTTCATAATGATTGTCATTGTATAACCACTCATCAACATTTCTCGCTTCCCATATTGGGTAAAAATGCAAACTTATAGTTGCGGAAGTAGAAAGAATGACACCGAAGATAATATGGTTTCCATAAAGTAGAGACTCATAAACAGATTCACGAATATCATCAATATCGATTTGATGAATAACAACGAAGACAATGATAAGACAGAACTTGCGGTGAAAAAGGGAATGACCAAAAATAAAGCATCGCTCGGTCAGTGGCACAATACTATTAAGATTTCAAGAAGCTGCACAGAGAACTTGATTACTTTGATCTCATTCAACTTAGATGTGCGGAGGACATGAACATGGTTTGCGCAAGGGATGATCAGAATTATGTCTTTGCTTGGCTACAAGGTTTGAATCCGGACTTCAATCATATTTGATTTCAGATATTAGAACACACTATAGGCCATATGATGCCAAGACCTTCAACTTAGTCCAACATAAATTTGATCGTCGTCGCCCTTACTCAGATCATTCTTCAGGATCGTTCTTCCCTAGTAGAAATAGATACTCATATGTCTCAACTGCAACTTGCACTTAGGCACGGTTGAACCCTCTATAACTATTGTCACAAGCCAAGCCACACAAGAGAAACCTGCTACAAAACTACATGGACGCCCCCACACACTGGGAATATCACTCGTGGTCGAGGACGTGGACGTGATGATCTACACATTGACCAACAAGTGGTTCTTCCTCACATAGCTCACCTTACAGATACTACATCTCAAGGTGGTCGTTCTATGAACCAATCTATGGGTAGTCTGTCGGCATAGAAACTTTAGGCTACGCTACGATTCTTACAACGAAAGACCACAGAAACAGATACTCCTTTCGGAGAACGCCCAACCACATACTCTGCACATATCACTGGACCTGCTTCTAGCACGCAAATCTCTAGCCAGCCTACCTTCAGAATGGATCATTGACTTGGAAGTCACGGACCACATAACATGTTCCTCCCATGATTTTACCTCCAATATTCCTCTTTCTGACACAAATAGAGTTAGCCTTGTGGGTGGATCCCAAACAACCATATTAGGCAAAGGCTAGTAGTCCTACTCTTACATTGTCAATTGTTCTTCATATTTCTGCCTTTACAAGAACCTTCTATCCATCAGTAGCATTACTAATAAATTAAATTGCATGGTTATTTTCACCCCTCATGTTATTTTCAAGATCTGAGTACGAAGTAGGCCCTCGACTCTGGTAGAATGAGAAATAGCCCTTATGTCTAGGATCAAACATCCACGTGTACTCCGACATCCACCAATTGCTTGAACTTCATGTGTTCGCATTGTCGACTGGGCATCCTTCCATTGAGTCTATGGGTTGTCTTCTTCCACTTTTTTCTAGTTAAATGCTTCAAAACTTTCCTTCTTATATTTGTTAAATTGCTAAATACATGTTTCTCATTTAGTCACGCATCTCTATTGCATGTTGAACCTTTTGTTTTGATTCATATTGATGTTTGGAGGGCCTTGTTCCACACCATCCTTATATAATTATCTCGCTTTTTGTTACGTTTATTCATTATCACTCTCGGGTTAGTTGGGTGTATCTTATGCATTCTAATAATGAAGTCTTCTCTTGGTTTACACCATTTCATGCAATGATTGTTACACATTTCATCCCTAAGGTCAAAATCTTACATAGTGATAATGGTATTGAGTATATTGAGTGTGCCTTTAATTCTTGCTTACCCTCATGATATTAATCATCAAACTAATTGTGTGGTTAGCCCGACTCAGAATGGGGTTGTCGAGTGAAAGAATAGACATCTCCTTGAGGTGGCGAGGTCCCTTCTTTTTATTATGCATCTTCCAGATCATTATTGGGGTGAAGTTGTCCTCATTTCCATTTACCTCATTAATCATTTACCCTATAGTGTACTTAGTTTCACTTCTCCTGCCACTACACTAGGAGTGTCTCCTCCTCAACTTCAACCCCATGCTGTGTTTCCTTTCTCCAAATTCATAAACCCAATTGACGGAACTTGATCCTCGAGCGCTGCAATGTGTCTTTAAAGGATATAGTCCCACACAAAAGGGCTACAAATGTTATCATCCTCCAACGCATAAGACCTATGTGTCCATGAATGCTACCTTTTGTTAGTATGAGCTTTACTTCCCTGCTTTACCTGAGGAGTAGAGATTGAGTGAAGTGAGCCATCTTAGTAAGTAAGTAATGAGTTGACTTGCCCTATTCCCCTACTTCAGATTACACTACTTTGCCTCCTAGCAATCTTGTGGTCTATGTTAGACAACACAAGAGCACAGGGTTCTTCTACCAAAATTGTATCTAATATGTGCTTCTGACTCAAGTCCAGATGCCCTCCATTAGTAAAGGTGCAGGTACTTGTACTCCACATCATATCTTTCATTTTACCTCCTCTACTTCATTATCCTCTCACCAAACACTTATAGCCTCTCGTCTCTATCTCTATATTGACACACCGGCAAGAAGCTTTACAAGATCCCAAGTAGAAAAAGACTATCATTGAGGAAATGAATGTTTTGGAAAAAAAATCATACTTGAAACATTGTTAGTTTACCTATAGGTAAAAAGACAAAAAAGAGCAGATGGACATCTACTGTTAAGCAAAACTTTGAAGGGGTGAATGAGCAATATAGAGTAAGAATAGTGGCGAAGGGTTACACTCAGACAGAAGGAGTTGATTATGGTTTATCAGGGAATCTCCATATCCTAAAGAAAATATGTTACCACTACGAAAATTTGATTGCAAATGGGTTTGAAAACAAGATACAATTCACGAGCGATACTCGTGTCTAACCTTAGAAGGTTGGTTCCTCCTTGAATTCTCTCTCCAAATAAGAGATCTCAAAACCTAATGATCAAAAGATAGTCGCTACTCACAACTCTCCTCCTTATATAGGGAGGGAGATTGGCGTACATCTCACCATCTCACCCCTACAAAATAAAATTATAAAAACACATAATGACCAAGACAAAATAAAATGCTCCATGTCATTGTCGCCGCATGTGCGTAACAATATATCTAGCCTGAAAATCGACCTTGAACCCAAGATCGAAGCGTTGATTGTCGTCTAGTAGTGGTATACTCGCGGGTCGAACGTCGTTGAGGTGCTTAGGCGTGGTTTGGTGGTGCGTCAGTGAGGTCAAGGACGTCAAAATCAGCTATGACAATCTCCTTCAAGTCATCACTGATGATGGCTCGGAACTCTTTGACAGAACAATCATGAGTAGGAGAGTAGGGTTGCTTGCAACGGAAGTATAGGTCCTTACTCTGCAAATCGTGATACATTTGGTTGGAAAGGCGGTGAGTAGGGATAGAATGTTTATATATGGAGGCGTGACGGGCATGCGAGGTAAAGGTGGTGTTCGAGGTTGAGTATGGGCAAAGTATGAGAGAGAGAATGATGGTCCGCGTAGGTCGCAAGGGGTTCGACTTTCATGAGTAGGGTGAGGTCCATGAATTGGTTGACGGTGGAGGGATGGAAGGTGCGGAGGAAAGCTCGAATATGCAGTTATAGGTCATGTAAAATAACTCAAGTAGTGGTCAGGAGTAAGACCCAGAACCTGTGTGACGAACTCGATAAATTCAACCACGTAAGAGTCGATGGAGCCCGTCCGGAGGACAACGCAAAGATGTTCAATCGCGTTGCCAGAGTAACAGTGATCATATCGCTGAATAAATGCCTCTGTGAGAGCTGCTCAAATGAGGTCGGGAGAGGACTGGTGGAGCCAGCGGATCTAATGGAGCACGGACCCTTCCATGCCAATAAGGTCCGTGTAGACCTTTTGTTCTTGAGGGATCTGCTAAATGTCAAATTACTGCTCAGCGTGGGCAATTCAACTGGGGGGCGGTCCCGTTGTATGTGGGGATGTCAATGCAGGGGGAGTATGCAATCCTGCCAAAGAGGGTTCTTCGGGGACAATGCGTTGGGGATCTGAAGGCAGAGGCGGTGTGAGGCCCAAAGTGCTGGTCGGGTTGTATGTTGTGGATTAGTGTCATAATCGACCCTAACTGCTCTTCTTAGGCCTCGAGGCGAGTGTTGATGGAGGTGAGGGTATGTTCTAGGGCCTCCACATGAGTTTCCATAATTTTTTGGGGCTTTGGCATAAAAAGGAGAAGGAAAAGAGCAGTGAGGGTCCTCTGGAGGCTGCGAAGAAGCAGGGTGCCAACTAGGGGTTGCAGGTTGGGGTTGCTGCAAAAAGGAGGAGATGTCCGGATGGATGACGCGAGAAGAAGGTCGGTGCAGTGGCTAAACGAAGCCTTGATTTGAATGAGGAGGTGTACAGGGCTCTGGAGTCGCTTCGTATGCGGACGCTGCAGTCGAAGTCGAACGTGAAAACTGAATCGACAGGTGGATGCGTGTGTCGATAAAGGGGCTAGAGTGTGGAAGAATTGAAAGGTGGAAATCGCAGGACGGAGTGGTGAGTAGGGTGCGGCTTGGCAGTCGCTGCTGAAGAAAGATTGGGAGGAGCGATTGAGTGCGGCTTGAGGCTGGACGAAGGTTACGTGGTAGAAGCAGAAGTGCGGGACCGGCGACGGAGTGGGGAAGAGTCGTGCAAGGCCGGAAGGAAGAGTGGCGCACCTGGTCATGTGCGTGCGAGAATTCCGAGCGGGATGGGTCTATGTCGATGAAGACGAAACCAGACAACTAGTATATGTCGATGATCAAAGAGGCGGATGGTACTGCAGGTCGGACCAATGTTACCACTACGGGAATTTGATTTTAAAAGAGCTTGAAAACAAGATACAATTCATGAGGGATACTCATGTCTAACCTCAGGAGGATGGTAGCTATTAATGCAGATTGGGCAAGTTCAATATCAAACTTGTAACATAGTATTTCTTCATTGTAGGTGGAAATCTTGTAACCTAACGAAGTAAAAAATAGAATATTGTTGCTCATTTAAGTGCAAAAATAGATTTTAGATCAAATGACTTGAGGTAGTTACGAAGGATTATGGCTAAGGACTTTGATGAGAGATTTAAAACTCTTAACAAGAACATCAATTAAGTTATATTGTGATAATAAAATGGCCATCCACATTGCTCACAATTCATTTCAATATATTCGGATTAAGCATATTGAAATTCACTGGAACTTTATTAAGAAAAATATACATATGGAATTGTTAGATAAAAGAGAGGAAAAAATATTTCTGATTAATAGAATAAAGAGTCCTTTCTATATATAGGACTATAAGAAAGAAACATATAAGGATAGAAAGGTAAAAAATTAGAAAAGACATAATATTCTAACACTCCCCCTCAAGTTGGCATAGTGATGTTGTTCATGCCCAACTTGCAAATAATTTTCACCCAGAACTTAGGTGAGAACATTGGTAAGTTGTCCTTCTGAGGGAACAACTTGAGTACAAATAATTCATTTCTCAATGTTTTCCTTAAGAAAATGTCGGTCAACTTCAATATGTATAGTTCGATCGTGTTGGACAAGATTATGAGCGATATTAATAGCAGTCGTATTGTCACAGAATAGTTTTGAAAGGCCCCTCCTCGTTTTGGCATGTCACTCATCAACGAGCGGAGTCATAGCCCATCACAAATCTCAGTTGACCACAGTAATATAATTTGATTCATTAACGAGGGCCTTTAGTCATACATATACTTGAGTAAGGGGCGCATAAAAGACGCTAATAATCCTAAACGAGTATTACAGAATAAAGACGACTTGAATTAATTAACAATATTAATTACAACTCTCCCACTCAAGTCGGACGGAAGATATCAATCATCCTGAGCTTATGGATGTCATCAGTAAACACATCGCACCCCAAGCTTTTGGTGAAGACATCGGTCAGTTGATCTATGGAATGAACAAAAGGAGTAACCAAGTTTCCTTTATCCAGGTGGTTTTTGATAAAGTGTCGATCGACATCAACATGCTTAGTCCTGTCATGTTGAACTGGGTTATGAGCTATACTAGTAGCTGTCTTGTTGTCACGGTATAAAGAGAGGGAAACATTCTCTTGAAGTCCCAGATTTTGTAACATAGTACGCAGTCATAGACTTTCACAGAGACCTTGATACTTTGACTGGTACACAACCTCTGCGCTAGATCTAGCCACCACATTCTGCTTCTTGCTACGTCATGTCACCAAATTTCCACCAACAAAGGTACAGTACCCCGTTGTGGATTTCAAGTAGTCACAGCTTCCAGCCCAATAAGCATCAGTGAAGTCTTTGAATTTCAAGTGGTTGTTTTTGGAGAACATGAGGTCATGATCAGGGGCCTTCTTCAAGTATCATAGTACACGATATGTGGCCTCTTAATGTCTGATCCTGAGAGCATGCATATATCTAATTAAGATACCTACAGTATATGTAATGTCTGGATATGTGTGAGATAGGTATAAGAGTCTCCCAACTAATCTCTTATAGCTCGAGGCATCAGTGTGATCACCATCACTGTCTTCATCAATCCTATGATTCTCCTCCATAGGAGTGTTAGCTGGAACACAACCGAGCATCCCAGTCTCTTTTAACAGATCCAAATCATACTTACATTGAGAGATGAAGATACCTTGATTTGACATAATCACTTCAATGCCCAAGATGTATCATAATCTCCCTAAGTCCTTTACTTCAAACTCTGCGGACAAGAGTGCCTTGAGATTTGCAATTTCCTTTGTGTCATCACCTGTGATCACAATGTCATCCACGTAGACAATAAGTACCACAATTTTTTGTTCACGTCTTTGGATAAACATGGTGTGATCCGACTGTCCCTATTTGTAGTCAAACTTGAGCATGGCCTTGAAAAAATTGTCAAACCATGCTCTGGGTGACTGCTTCAGACCGTACAATGACTTCCTTAAGTGACAGACAAGCCTACATGGTTGATTCTTCCGTCTCATCGTCAAGTGTGTTGATGCCCCAGATGAGTGACCATCAGAGGACTCATGGCTACACTAGCTCTTTGAAGATTACCATTGTGCCTTTGGATGGAACAAATTACCTTGAATGGTCATGTGTTGCACAACATGTGATTCGCAGCCATCATATGTTCAGATACACAGATGGGACGATCATGGAGTCACCTAAGGCCGATCCTTCTTGGAAGCGTTGGGATTCAGAAAACTCCCTTGTCGTCTTTTGGCTTCTGCATTCTATGTCCCCTAAGGTATACTGGAGCTATATGTTGATGGACTCTGCTTATGAGATATAAACTTGGGCACGTGAAACCTACTCTCAGATTGGCAGTTCCACCCAGATTTACGAGCTTACTCGTCGAATTTTGGATTTGAGACATGGATCTATGACAGTGTACTCATATTTCTCAGAGTTCGAGCAACTCTATCAGGAATTGGATTACTTTGAGACTCTTCTTTTAATGCACCTTGCTCCTTCAAGAGACGGGGGCGAACTCCACTGAAGTCTTCGAGAGTCAGAGCACCGCCCGTCGATATCCAATAATATTTTGAATAGTTTCTTCATAGTCCCTTCCTAATTTGTGGTTTGCTTCAATAAGTATATCGAAAGGTCTACACCCACTCATTCCACTTTGTTCAAAAAGATCAAGCACATACTTCCTTTGGGAAATGAAAATCCCATGTTTTGACGTTGCCACTTCAATACACAAGAAATATTTAAAGATTTTTTATGTTTTTGATCTCAAACTCCTCTGCAAGTTGTTGTTTCAAGGTTTGTCTTTCTTTCACATCGTCAACAGTAATCATTGTCATCAACATACACAATGAGAATAATCACTTTGTTTTTTTTGTGATATACAAATAGTGAATTATCAACATGGCGTTATTTGCAACCAAAGGATAGCATATAGCTTTGTGAAACCGACCAAACCGATCACGTGGAGATTGCTTTAGCCCGTAGAGAACTTTCTTTAACCTGCAGACTTTGTCTTTTAATCCTTGAGGAGCGAAGCTTGTTGGTAGAGGCATATATACTTCCACTTCCCAGAGAGAAACACATCTTATATCTAATTGGTTGAGGTCACACCCTTTACAAACTGCAATTGTTCCTGACTCGGATGAATAGTCTTCTCGTGACCATAAGTTTTAGTGGGATGAGTAGGAGGGCTATATGTCATAGGTATAAGGGAAGTGTAGGGGAACTCAATTCATTCTCTGTTAGAGACTTCCCAGAGAGAGGTCGCATAGAAAGGGTGAGATTCACAGAGGTGACGTCCATAGTAATAAAGGTTTTCTTTGTAAGAGGGTGGAAGCACTTGTACTCTTTTGGGGTAAGAGAATACCCAATAAAAACATATTTGAGCGCACAAGAATCAAGCTTGGAGCGGTGAATAGGATGTTAATCGACAAAGTAAATGCATCTGAAGATACAAGGTGGAAGAGGGGTGGTGGAGATGTTAAGGATAGCAAGGAGTTTTATTTCCCGAAACGGGAGTGGGCATATGAGGTTAATTAGATGGACGACAATGAGAACCGCATCTCCCCAGTACTGCTCAAGCATATGCATAGTGAGGAGGAGGCACCGGGCAACTTCAAAGACATGACGGTTCTTCCGCTCAGTCACACCATTTGAACAGGAGAGTACACACATGATGTTCAATGAATGATGCCATGATTCCCCAGATGGTCCTCGACGGAGGAATCAACATACTCACGCTCATTGTCATTATGTGAAAAAATTATAGAGGCCCCAAATTGGTTAGCAATCATCTTGTGAATTGTTTAGAAAATAGGAAAAACATCATGCTTGTGTTTCATCAAGTAAACCCACATAGTGCGAGAATAACAGTCAATAAAAGTAACAAATCAAGAGCATCTGATAAGAGAGAACTTTGCAGGACCTCAGACATCAATATAATAATATGAAAAGACATAAAACTAGATAAAGAGGCATTAGTAAAAGAAGTGCAGCGGTATTTTTCCAGTTCACACACACCACCAACAAAATTTCTAAGTAACGAAGACGGAATAGAAGGAATTAAGTGTTTCAAAACAGAAAATGAAGGATGCCCTAAGCGACATTGCCAGGAGTAAACAGTAGATATCTATGACGAATGTCAGGTCTGCGGTGGTGGAACAATACTGGAAGATTCAAACATACAGAGGCCATTGCACAAGCTACCACAACCAACCATCATCTGTGTATTCAGGTTCTCAAAAATACAATAAGACGGAAAGAAAGTCATCAGGCAATTCATGGATTTGTTATGTGGATAATGAGCAGTAAATTGCGAGTGCTAGGGACATGAAGAACCGAGTAAAAAAGTAAAAGCAGAGGAAGGGATGGATCCCTTTCCATCAATGTAGAGGGAGTCATCAACAATGCTTACTTTGTCTCTTCCTGAAATGGGGGAGTACGATACAAAACCTGATGAAAAGCCAATCATATGATCAGTGGCGGTAGAAAGACAAGTGGTGGCGGAGTGAGAACCTAGTATACCTTAATGAGCATATGATGAGGAGGAGGTGGGCACAGACTCAGTAGAAAGACCATGCATCAGGTGACAAAGTTGTATCTCTTCAGCGGGAGTCGGGGATGACAGAAACATCTAAAACTCCCACTGTAAAGGAGCTCTCCTTAGTAGTGTCGGAGAAATGTGGATATCAAGGAGTGAGAGAAGGCACACTTTTCCATTATGATTTGCCACTGTCGCGGCCACCCCATGAAGCCGAACTATCCCTCTGTTGTGGGAACACATGAAGTTTGAAGCAAGTATCACGAGCATGACATAGTTCGACGGTAATTACAGATCAGGTGATCTTTGTCGGTTGGATTGTGAGTCATGTGGAGTGTAAAAACTAAATTTGTAGCTTCAAGAGAAATAAACATTAGATCAAGGCGAGATTAAGAAGTATGTAGAGAAGCTAGAGATAAGCCATTCATGAAAAATGAGGGTGAAACGGTCGCCGGAATAGAGAACGGGAATGATCAGCGCACAGTCAGAATCGTCGACATGTGTGGGTTCAAAGACCAGAACGCAGCGCTGGAGGACTGAGAGACTCACAAGTGGGTCAGCGAGAGATGAGAAGATTTGCAGGTCGAGAGGCAGAGGGCATCACAAAAGGGAGACGATCGCGGGCAAAGATGGCTACAGAAGATCGACGCAGGGGAAAACCGTGCGAACCTAGGTATTGGGGGAAGGTTATGATCCATGTTGGATAAAAGAGAGGAAAAATCTTTTCTGATTAATAAAATAAGAAGTCCTTAAAAACTCAGAAGCCATAACATTCTAATAGGAATCATGTCCCATAACAAGAATCATATGTCCCATTTGTCAACTCAAAAGATCAGCTGCCAGATTTATTCACAAAAGGGCATAAAATCTTATTTCCATCTGAATAACACAAGTTGAACATTATTAGCTCACATGCTTAACTTGAGGGAGAGAGTAAAAAGAAATGGGTTCAGGGTTCGCCAACAATTTAGTATTATATCGGCACATCATCAAATTGTCTGCTTAATGCCATGATCTTCTACATGGACTCACGAGAGTGAATATTCTAGGTACTCTGTTAGGAAGCTACTAGAGAGGGGGAAGAAACTAGAGAAGGAGGCTAGGGTTTAGAAGAAGGAGAATACTTTGAAATTATCATGCATGCCAACAAAAGAGGGGGTCCAGGTATATTTATACTCGGGCCCAGGGCCAGCCAACCAAAGGGCCGGCCGGCCCCAATGGGGGCTGAACCGGGTGGGTTCAGCCCCCCTTGGGCCGATTCTATAAAGAGGGGGCTGAACCAATTGGTTCAGCCCCGTTGTCGCCTCCGTCTTGCCTCTGCCGCCGATTGTATTGCCGGCTAAATAACCTGGCCTCGTCCGGGGGCGTAACATTCCCTTCCCCATCAAAAACCAGCTTGTCCCCAGGTGGTAATCGGGGTAAAGCTCCCGGAATTCCAGCAAATCCACCCAGGTGTTGTGTTCAACGGCCAAGTCCTTCCACTTGACCAGCAGCTCAGGACAGTACGACGTGCCTCGCCGTTTCCACTTGATCAACAGTACATCCTCAGGAATCGGGCACAGCTCGCCCCCACTAGTGGCCTCGGGAAGACGGGGGTTGACATGGAGAGTATCACTGATCTTCCGCTTCAACAAGGAGACGTGGAAGGTTGGATGTATCCGACTCCCTTCGGGCAACGCCAGCGTATAAGCAACTGGGCCAACCCGTCGGGTGATCCGAAATGGACCATAATAACAGGGTGCCAGCTTCTGATTCGACCGTTGTGCGACAGACAACTGCCGATAGGGGCGGAGCTTGAGAAACACATCGTCCCCAACCTGAAATTCGCGCTCTGTCCGATGCCTGTCAGCCTGGGCCTTCATACGATCCTGTGTTGTCCGGAGATTCTCGCGCAAGGTAGCGAGTGTGCGGTCACGATCACGAAGTGCACGGTCAACTGCTGCCACTGTCGTACTACCCGGCACATAACTGCTCAGAGAAGGGGGTGGTCGCCCGTATACTACCTCAAAGGGAGTGAGCTTGCTGGCTGAATGATAGGAAGTGTTGAAGCAGTACTCAGCCCAATGCAACCAACTCGTCCAAGTCCGCGGCTCATCCATAACAAAGCATCGGAGGTATGTCTCGACGCCCCGATTCAACACCTTAGTTTGACCATCTGTCTGCGGATGGTGAGCCGTGCTGAAACGCAAGGAGGTCCCCTGTAGACGGAAGAGCTCCTTCCCAAAGTGGCCAACAAAGGTCGGATCGCGATCCGAGATGATCGCCCGAGGGATGCCATGAAGCCGAACAATCTCTCGAGCAAAAAGAGCAGCAACAGACTCACCCGTGTAAGGGTGGCTCAGTGCGATGAAATGTGCGTACTTGGACAATTCATCAACCACCACCATGATGACCGTCTTACCCTTAGACCGTGGCAAACCATCAATGAAATCCATGGATACTATATCCCAAATCTGGTGCGGAATCTACAAGGGTGTAAGTAGCCCGGCCAGGGAAGTGGTCTCGTACTTCTGCCGCTGGCAAACATCACACTGCTGAACAAATAACTGGATATCCCGTCGCATCCCTTTCCAAAACACATTTGCCCGTGCCCGTTGAAGAGTACGGAGAACACCGGCGTGACCGCCCGTCGGGGACGAATGGAACTCATGCATCATGACCGTCCTCCAAGCCGACTGAGAGGGTAGGACTACCCGTCCCTAATAGTATAGCCGGTCATTCTGCAGATGATAACTGGGGGCTGTCTCTCGTGCCTGCCGCAGATCCTCCACAATGCCCCGCAACTCGGGGTCTCGCTGTACCTCCTCCTGAATCTCGTCAATAGAGTCCAACTGAGGTGTAGAAAGTTGGGCTAGAGCGCCCTCAGGCAAACGGGATAGTGCATCAGCAACCCGATTGTCCTTCCCTTGCCGATAAACAATCTCGTAGTCGTACCCCAAAAGCTTGGTGACCCATTTCTGTTGGAGAGGGGAAGAGACCCGATGTTCCAAAAAATGCTTCAAACTCTGATGATCAGTCCGTATTTTGAAATGACGTCCCAGCAGGTATGGTCGCCACAATGCCACCGCGTGAATAACCGCCAACATCTCCTTTTCGTAGGCGGAGGCCTAATGTCCGCGGAGCCAAAGCCTTGTTGTAGAAAGCTAACGGCCGTCCCGCCTGCATTAGCGCGGCACCTAGTCCCACTCACGACGCGTCCGTCTCCACGACGAACTCCTTGGAGAAGTCCGGGAGTGCCAAAACTGGAGTCGTCGTCATAGCCCGTTTGAGTGCCCGAAAAGCTGACTCAGCCTCATCCTGCCAAGAAAAGGCGTCCCTCTGTAACAACTGTGTTAACGGCCTGGCAATCTTCCCATAGTCCCGCACGAAACGCCTGTAGTAGCCCGTGAGCCCCAAGAAGCCTCGCAAAGCCCGAATAGTCTGAGGCCATGGCCGCGACACCATGCTCTCGATCTTCCGAGGATCGGCCTTTACCCCTTCAGCCGAAACCAGATGCACCAAATATTCCACCTCCTTCTGGCCAAAAGAACACTTCGACCGCTTCACAAAGAGCTGATGCTGGCGCAAAATGGAGAATACCTGTGCAACGTGGCTTAAGTGGTCATCCCAGGTAGCGCTGTATATGAGTATGTCATCAAAAAATATTAAAACGAAAAGACGAAGCAACGGACGGAAGATCTCATTCATATTAGCCTGGAAGGCGGACGGTCCTCCCGTCAACCCATTGGCCATCACCAAGAACTCATAGTGGTCGTCATGAGTGCGGAATGCTGTCTTGTGGACATCTTCCTCTCGCATGCGAATCTGGTAGTAGCCTGATCGTAAATCAAGCTTGGTGAACACAGTCGCCCCATGTAGCTCGTCTAGCAGCTCTTCAATCAAAGGAATCGGAAACATATCCTTCACAGTGATGTTATTCAAAGGCCCGATAGTCCACACAAAATCGTCAGGACCAGTCCTTCTTCTTAACGAGAATGATCGGAGCCGAGAAGGAACTAGTGCTAGGCCGTATGATGCCGGCATCGAGCATCTCCCGTACGCTGCGTTCAATCTCGGCTTTCTGCATGTGCGGGTACCGATATGGTCTGATGTTGGTAGGCTCCATCCCTGCCTTGAGGATAATCTGATGATCCCGAAACCGTGAAGGTGGGAGTGTACGTGGCTCCTGAAACACATCAGCATACTGCTCCACCAATGCCCGCATCGGTAGAGGTACCTCAACTGATCCTATTCCTACCGCATCCGTCCGTACCCCCAACAATACCGCCATCAAACTTCCGGTCCCTTCAAGCTGTTGTAGACTGCGAAGAGAAATCTCCTTGACTGGTGAGGATGTGAGGCCCTTCAAACAAAACTGTTTCCCGCTCTGCAAGAACTCCATTGTCATCTGATCCCAATCAAACGTAACCCTCCTCAACTGCTGTAGCCACTGAACTCCCAGCACCATGTCCGAACCCCGAATGGGTAAAAGATAGACATCTGTGCGACCAACGTACCCCTGCATCCGAAGCTCTACTCCCTTGAGCACACCCTGGCACTGTAATTTACTGCCATCCGCCACCATGACCTGGAAGGCAGCTTCAGTATCAATCAGATGCCCCGCCTTCTGTGCCACATCCGGGTGGATAAAGTTGTGCGTACTTCCGCTGTCCACCAGAATAGTCTCTTGTCGGACCCTCCCCGCGAGCCGCATAGTGAGCGGAGGGGGATGACACCCTTCCATAGCATGTATAGAGACCCCGAGCTCGGTCAGGTCTCAATCTCCTTCAGAATCCAGCTCCTCTAGCGCCAACTCGTCATTCGCGTCCTGATGTAACATGAAGACTTGGACCTTCTGACACTTGTGACCTGGAACAAACTTCTCGTCACAATTAAAACATAATCCCTTCTCCTTTCGGGCCTGAAGCTCTCCCCACGACAAACGAGTCACAGTAGGCCTCACAACCGCCTGCGGGTCTCTCCTGGCCACGGCCGGGGTGGCAGCAGGTCTCCCCGTCGCCCGCAACCACTGCCGGTTGAAGCGCTCTTCCTGAATGCGGGCAAAGCTGATGGCGTGGTTCAAACTCCGCGGCATATAGGCGTGAACCTCATCCTGCAGCTGCTCCTTCAGACCTGACACAAAACAACTTAGCAATGTCTTCTCCTCCCAGTGTACTCGGTTTGCCAGCTTCTCGAACTCTGTCCGGTACTCCATCACCGTACCCTTCTGTCGTAACTTCTGCAGTAGCGCTTCAAAGTCCTCGTACTCTAGAGGTCCAAATCGGGCGGTGAACCCGTCCACAAAATCAGTCCAGGGCATATAATCTCGATCTCTCATGAACCACTGAGTCCACTGGAACGCGTCGTCTTCCAGATGAAACGATGCTAGTTGCACCCACTGCCCTTCTGGGACCTCCTGGTAGCTGAAGAACAACTCCGCTTTCTGAACCCACTCCAGTGCATCCCCCCCCCCCCCCCCCCTTTGAACTTGGGGAAATTAATACGTGTCAACTTCGGTGGCATGTGCGCTCGGGGCCCTGCCTGCCCTTGCCAGCCCTGTCCATGCCCATTTTGCCCCGGTCCGTTCCACGCCTGCCGTCCCGGGCCCACATGACCTTCCTGTGCCCCCGGGTAGCCCGAAGGTGGCTGTCCCGGGTGAGGAAAATGCTGTCCGGCCCACGGAGCCCCTCCTCCATAAGCGCCGGGAGGAATGCCGCCCCGCGGAAGAGGAAGAATGCCCGCCGCACCTCCTGGAGCCCGCACATTCGTCCCCTGCCCTCCATCCATCTGCTGTCATGGCTGCCGGCCACAATCAACTCCCCCAGCAAAAGCTGGAACGACGCATGGGAGTCTGGATGGCCCGCAGTCGATCGGTCCCGTGTAGCTGGGGCCGACACCTCCAGCGCCTCCAGCTGCGGCTGCCGACCACGCCGCCCCTCCTGGTGCCTCGCCGGTGGTCCCCCAAGGTCGGGGCAAGCCGCCAGCAGCGTATCCCCCCATTCCCGACGCTCCCAAGCCGACGCGCGCCGGATCGGGCGTTCCCGATGCTTCCGCCGACCGATCGGGCCTTCCGCCGATCGGCTCTTCCTCGCTCACGGCCTTCCCTCTCAACATCGCCTTGAGCTCATCCATTCGTGCCTCTATACGATCCTCTAAGCGCTGCGTAGACGTCCGCATCTCCTGCTCGATGGCTGTTACCGAATCAGCCAGTCCGCCATAGTTCTCCTCCAAGGTTTCCAAGCGAGTGATCTCCTCTTGCGTGCGAGTGGTGACCATCGTCGGAGGATGAAGGCTTTGATACCAATTGTTAGGAAGCTATTAGAGAGGGGGAAGAAACTAGAGAAGAAGGAGGCTAGGGTTTAGAAGAAGGAGAATACCTTGAAATTATCATGCATGCCAACAAAAGAGGGGGTCCAGGTATATTTATACCCAGGCCCAGGGCCAGCCAACCAAAGGGCCGGCCAGCCCCAATGGGGGCTGAACCGGGTGGGTTCAGCCCCCCCTTGGGCCGATTCTATAAAGAGGGGGCTGAACCAATTGGTTCAGCCCCGTTGCCGCCTCCGTCTTGCCTCTGCCGCCGCTTGTATTGCCGGCCAAATAACCTGGCCTCGTCCGGGGGCGTAACATATTCCTCTTTTTAACTAAGATAATTAAGAACAAGCCGGTGTCTACTAATAAGTAAAGGAATAAATTATGTCAACAGTAAATGCCTAACAGAAGTTAAAAAAAAAGATTACCTTATCACAGCGAGAAGCCAGACAATGTAAGGATTACAGCAGTTAAACTATACATTAATGGACAAACTACAAAAAATAGTTCTTGCGGTCATGAACCAGCATTTTCCCACTAACGTGGTAACCAATCACTAACATAAAGAATGTACAGTGAGATAAAACGAATAAAATAATTAATAGAAATCCAGAGCATGCGAATTAATAATGTCAACAATTAATGTCTAAAGAAGTAATAAATCTTAACTTATTAAAGAAAAAGGGCAGAAAATGTAAGAATTTCAGCAGAGCAAGATCTAATTAATGGATAGGCTACCAAAAATAGTCTTCACAGTCGTGTTATATGCTTGAACCAACTGTTTACGTTGCTCATATTCACTGGAACTGGGAAGCAAGCTGACATAAACATCAGAAAGTAATTTTTCAAGTTGCGACATAAAAGCAGGATGAAATTTTATCTCCTTCAATTCCATTGATTCAACCACGGTTGCCTGCTTGCAAAGAGCTGAATTAAAAGGAAAAAAAGAAGAAAATATCAATGTATAGGCCAAATCAAGTGCCACAAAAAATATTTAAGATGTAAGGAGAATAATCACATATCAGAAAATTAATGTGGTCTTGTGCAGTTAATATAAATTCTGAGCTCTTCTACCAACAACCAATTGCTTTAGGTGGGATGTTTGAGTTATCTCATGTGAACAAAGCAGGCAAGGCCTAACGACCCACTCTCTCATCACCTCTACTAGAGGTCAAATACCCCACATGTGAGAAGCGTGTCTGGACGACGATCCTCTCTTCTCTTGTTGTTCCGTCTCTTTCGAACGTGTGCTCTATGATTCTTGTCACTCTGCCGCCCGACGCCGTGCAACCTCCTTCACCAGCTCTTCTCCAACACTCTCCTGCCCCGCGACCTCCTCACCCTGGGTCTCGGGGTGGTCGGCAAGGATCTCGCGGCGGGGGCCGAAATGATGGTCGCCCTCACTTCTCTCGGTCGAGCAATCGCCTTTGTACTTATTGTGGCCCCAATCACATTGAGGCAACTTGCTTCAAGAAACACGGGAACCCAACACCGTCGTCGGGGCTTGCTTCTCCAGTCGTGGTTGTTCCTTCCACCTCCCGCTCCGATATTGACGTCTTGCGCGACGACCTTCAACAACTCTGTGGGTTGTTAACACGGGGCTCTGGTTCCATTGCTTCTGCCTCAACCGAAGGTATCTCCTATTTTGCCCACAGTCCTTCATGGATAGTGTACTCTAAGGCTACCAACCATATTACCACGCAGAAACCATCTCGGTATACGGATGGTACTTCTCCTAAGTTTATTACGGTGTTCAATGGAGATACCACCCCAGTTTGCGGTTCTGGTGATCTGTCTCTCACCCCATCTCTTTCTCTCCACTTTGTCATGCATGTTCCTGGCTCTCAGTTCAATCTTCTCTCTGTCGGTCGACTTACTCGGGATCATGATTGCATAATCACGTTTTCTTCTTTTGTTATGCAGGATCAACGGACTCGAACTATCATTGGTACACTCTGGATCTTCCCAACTTGGTTCCCAAACTGGCTCTCTCCACCGTCACTACTATCGATTGGCACCGACGGCTCGTCCATGCTCCTCTGCCTATCCTCCAGGGGGCTCTTCCTGAATTTTCCTTTTCTGATTTTCATTGTGAATCTTGTATTTGTGGGAAACAACATCGTTCTACTTTCTCTCCTACTTGTACTTGGAGCGCGGCTCCTTTTGATTTAATGCATTCGGATATTTAGGGCCCCTACAAAATGGTCAGTGACTCTCTCTGGCTATCGTTATTTTATTACTTTCATTAATGATCATTCTCGCATGACATGGTTGTATCTAATGCGTGATCACTCTGAGTTACTGGACATTTTTCGCTCATTTTTTGTTGAGACGCAAAACCAATTCTCGCAATCCATTAAAATCTTACGCACGGATAATGCGCGTGGATATACTAGTCACCTTTTTCAGGACACACGTAATGCGTTGGGCATTATTCACCAAAACAATTGTCAATATACCCCCACAACAAAATAGTGTGGCCGAACAGAAGAATCGTCACCTACGAAGCACGGATACGCCGAAAACAAGTTCGTACCCATATCAGGTACGTTTCCGGTACGCGTACCGCACACCGCACGCTAATATTGCTACTTTAGGTTTTTGTCGGGTTCATTTCAGTCGCTCCATGCCGCTCACGCACTCCCGCTCCCGGACGCCTGTAAGTTTCTTCTTCTTCTCTCACAGAAATGAAAATTTCTTCGAAAATTTCTGTGAGAAATTTCTGTTTCTTCCAGAAATTTCCCAGTCTTCACTCTTCACAAAAATTTCTGTGAGAAATTTTATTTGCTCCTAATATTCTGTAGCCACTGTTTGCTTTATGTTTCCTGCAGTAACCATCGTATAATTACCTGCCTCATACACTAAATTAGTGATGGATGTTTATTATATTGTTTTTTTCATCTTGTTCTTATTACAACAATTATGTCTCAATCACAATCTCCTATTAGTGTCACTGGTTCAACTTCTACCTCAGCAACAAGTAGATTTATTTCTGATGACACAAACAAGGATGATAATGCGCCACTATGACATTATGTATCTCTTATCCATAATAGAGAAGTTGGTGGCGGAAACAAAAAATGGAAATGCAATTTTAGTGAGATTGACTTTAGCGGTTCGTATTCTAGGGTAAAGAGCCACTTGCTAAAAATATCTGAAAATGGTATTAGGGTATGTCCAAAGGAGACCCAGGAGTATTTAAAAGAGTTTTACAGAGTGGTTTCTACTTCAGAAGAAAAATGCAAATCGGCTCCCAAGGTACTATCGTTTCCTAACGCAAGTCAAACTTCTCAATTAGTTGGGGAAACAAAAAAAGAACAGGTGGGCCTATTGATATGGCTTTCCAAAATAAAACTAGAGATGAGTTGACGATCCACATAGCTAGAATGTTCTATTCTGGTTGTTTGTCATTTCATCTAGCTAGAAATTCATATTATATTAGTTCATATAAATTTGATGTTAATCATAATCTTGATGGATGTTCCTCCTGCATATAATGCTCTAAGAACTATACTTTTGCAAAAAGAAAAATCCAATATCACTAGAATGCTTCAGCCAATTAAAGATACTTTGGCCCCAAAAGGGAATCAGCTTAGTTAGTGATGGTTGGACAGATACTCAAAGAAGACCTTTGATTAATTTTATGACGGCCTCTGAGGATGGTCCTATTTTTTTAAAGGCAGTTGATGCATCAGGAGAGTACAAAGATAGACATTATATTGCAAATTTGATGATTGAAGTTATTAAAGAAGTTGGTGCCGAAAATGTTATACATGTTATTACTGATAATGCACCGATATGTAAGGCAGCGGGAGCAATTGTGGAGGCACGATTCCCACATATTTTTTGGGCATCTTGTGTTGTGCACACATTAAATCTAGCATTAAAAAATATTTGCACAGCCAATAATACCGATTGTTGTGCAACAGTTAGAGAACAATGCGGATGGATAACTCAAATGGCTAATGAAGCTTAATCAATCAGGACTTTCATAATGAATCATCAATACAGGTTGAACATGTATAACTCTTTTGTTTCATTGAAGTTACTTGCAGTTGTTGAAACACGATTTGTTTCCACTATAGTGATGTTGAAGAGGTTTAAACTTGTGAAGATGGGCTTGCTTAATATGGTTGGATGTCCCGAATGGACTATGTATAAAGCAGATGATGTTGAGAAAGCTCAGGTTAAAAACATCATCTATAATGACAAATGGTGGGATGATGTGGACAAAATCCTTGACATAACAAGACCCATATATGATATGCTTAGGGTTTGTGATACCGACAAACCTAACCTTCATTTGGTATATGACATGTGAGATTCATTGATAGAAAATGTGAAGATTTAAATATATAGACACGAAAAGTTAACGGACTTGGAAGCTCATTGCCCTCTTTATGAGGCAATTTATGATGTCCTCGTTGATCGATGGACCAAAAGTTGTACACCACTACATTGCATGGCTCATTCTCTTAATCCAAGGTATATTTTTTGCTTATTTGATATTTAACATTTAATATGATTTATCTATTTACTATATGCTTTTATTTGTAGGTATTATAATCGAGAATGGCTTGATGGAGGGCCAAATAGAGTTGCTCTAAATACGGATGAGGAGACTTCTTTGGAGAGGAATAAATGCTTAAGAAGATACTTTCCTGATGTGGTGGAGAGGAATATAGTAATCAATGAGTTCTCTAGGTTCACGGGGCTTGGTCAAGCTTTTAGTGAGCCAGAAAGTTTGGAGAGAAGAGCTTCATTATTGCCCAAAGATTGGTGGAGTTACTATGGAACTTCAGCACCTAAATTGCAAAAAATTGCTTTGAAGCTTTTAGGTCAACTTTCTTCATCGTCCTGCTGTGAGAGAAATTGGAGCACATACTCATTCATTCACTCATTGAGAAGAAACAAAATTCTACCACAACGAGCTGATGATTTGGTGTATGTGCATAGTAATCTACGCTTATTATCAAGGAGAAACGAAATCTACAATCAAGGAAGGAGCAAAATGTGGGATATAGGGGGAGATGCATGGGCAAATCCTTTTGATGGAGTTGGCATGCTTACGATTGTCAACTTGTCTTTAGATGAGCCAGAAATTGAAGATGCCTTGATCTCCAACAATACGGAGGAAGATGAAGAAAATGAGTGATGAACATCGTTAAATTTGAAATGATTATGAATATTTTATGCCTAAGAACTTCATGTTATATTGCATTAATTATGGACTTGTACTTCAATTGATTATTTATGTTTCATGTTTTATTGTTTTGAGAACTTATAATTGCATTTGTGATATATGCATATATATTTATTATATTTAAAACAATGTATCCCGCTGTACCTGTATCCCTCCGTACCTATATCCCACCGTACCCGCATCTTTTGGTATTTAAATTTTGTTGTACCGTCGTACCGGATACATATCGTACCCGATACCCGTACCCATATTGGTGCTTCCTAGATCGTCACCATCTCGAGATTGCCCGGTCCCTTATGTTTCCAATACATGTTCTAACCATTTATTGGCGGTTCGTTGTTTCCACCGCCTGCTACCTGATTAATCTCCTTCCATCCTCGGTGCTTAACTTTGCCACGCCATTTCCATTCTCTATCCCTCTGAATCTCCATTTCCCCTGACACCTCGTGCCTTCAATAGTGTCAGTTATGTCCACAATCTTGGACCGCCCATGGACAAACTGGCCCCACGTGCTTCCAAATATATGTTCGTTGGCTACTCTCGTACCCAAAAAGGCTACGTGTGTTACTCCAACTAATAAGAAGTTTGTCACCTCCGCTGATGTCACCTTTCATGAGACTCAACCTTTCCATTGCTTTGATCCACCTATCACCTTCGTACTCGGCCTTCCACATCTGCATGTCCCCATCACCAACGATTCTCCTCCGTTTCTTCCCACTCCTTCAACGGTGTCGCTACCCGAAGTCCCTCCTCCTCTCCGTGTCTATACTAGACACTCCACTCGGACTTTGGCCCCACGAGAGTCGCCCCCGCCTGATGATGCTGCAACGCCCGCTAATCCAGCTCCAGACTATACTGCTCACCCTATGTCGAACTATGTCTCTTTACATCATTTATCTCCAAAGCTCAACAGGTTTGCGACGTCTCTATCTTCTATTTCCACCCCTACTTCTCTACAGGACGCTCTTCAGCATCTGGGATGGTGGGACGCCATGGATGAGGATATGGATTCCATATAGGTCAATCAGACCCGGACTCTTGTCCCTCTCCCACTGGCCAGACATGCATGGATTGCAAATGGGTCTTCACTATCAAGCATCGTCCATATGGGACGGTGGAGCCCCTCAAAGCTCGTTTAGTGGCCCGTGGCTTTACTCAGCAACGCAGCCTAGACTATGAGGAGACCATCTCACCTGTGGCAAAGCTGAAAACTGCCCGGGTCCTGATCTCCTTGGTTCATCGTCA
This sequence comes from Dactylorhiza incarnata, assembly GCA_033032865.1. Taxonomy (NCBI): domain Eukaryota; kingdom Viridiplantae; phylum Streptophyta; class Magnoliopsida; order Asparagales; family Orchidaceae; genus Dactylorhiza; species Dactylorhiza incarnata. Next base: position 1,475,347 of record JAWHQI010000424.1, on the reverse strand, counting down.
TTGGTTGTTACACGAACTCGACAGCAAGAATGCCTTCCTGAACGGCGACCTCATTGAGATTGTCTACATGCTGCAGCCTCCTGGTTATGAGACCATGGGGGAGTCTCTGGTGTGTCACCTCAGAAAGTCTCTCCATGGTCTCAAACAGACTCCTTGGGCTTGGTTTCATAAATTCAGTCGGGTGGTTCACGATGTTGGCTTCACTCGTAGCTTGACTGATTTTTCTCTGTTCAGTCGTCATCACACGATGGGCACTGTGGTACTACTTGTATATGTGGATGATATCCTTGTCACGGGAAATGATCTTGCTGGCATAATATGATCAAGAGCACCTGGCTTCTCAATTCCAGACTAAAGATTTGGGCAATCTTAGATACTTTCTGAGGATCGAGGTGGCCCGTCGTCATGATGGGCTCATTCTGTCTCAACGAAAGTACTGTCTTGATCTTCTTCATGATGTTGGCTTACTCTGGATGCAAGCCTGCGGACACTCCTATGGATGACAGCCACAAGTTCTGCACCCATGCTTCCGACTCTGATATGCTCCTTCCTAACCCAGAGTACTATCGACGTCTTGTGGGCAAGCTCATCTACCTCACTGCTACGAAACTCAATATATAATTTGTCGCTGGGGTGGTCAGCAGTTTTAAGTATACTCATCGGATCCCTCATCTTCTGATTGTAGAGCGCATCGTTCGATACTTGAAGGTTGCTCTGAACAAAGGCTTGTGTACAAGTCCTCCTTTTTATCTCTTGTCGCTTACTCTGATGTTGACTACGCTGGCTTTAGATGATCGTCGTTCCACAAACGGATACTGCACTTACTTTAATGGACACATGGTCACCTGGCGGAGCAAGAAGCAAAGTGTGGTTGTGTGTTTTTCTGTGAAAGCTGAGTATCGATCAATGACCTCTACCGTTTCCGAACTTATGTGGTTGGAAAGTCTTTGGGGATATCTGGGGGGTTCCATCACCGGCTATTCTCTACTGTGATAGTCAAGCTTCCATCTATATTGCTGAGAATCCTGTGTTCCATGAACGTACCAAGAACATCGAGGTCGGTTGTCACTTCATCGGGGAAAGGTTCAACTCCAAAAATTGGATCTGAGGCATGTTCCTGCAGCTGGACAAGTTGTTGATATCCTCACTAAGGCCTTACCTCGATCACTATATATCCAGTTTATGTCCAAGCTTGGCTCCTATAATTCGTATGCTCCAACTTGCAGGGGAGTGTAGAAATGTGTAAATTTAAGGCCCATAAGAATATCCATGCACTAGCACATTAGTTCTTTCTTTCTTAGGAGATTAGTCCCACGCCTTGGGATGGAGTTAAGTTTTCACTCATCCTCCCTATATATATGTACAAACACATGGTGTATTTAACCATTTTTCTTTGATCTTTTTAGAGGAAATACCAAATTTATTATTTCTCTACAACAAATATTACAATTCCTCTCTATATAAAGTTACAAAGGGGTGACAACAAATCTATAAAAGAGACCAACAAGAGAATAATAAAATGTAAATGGACTCAATGTGGACTATCTTTGTTTGGACTTGATACTCCACATCAAGTTGGAGCATATATATCAACCATGTCCAACTTGGTACAAATTTCAGAAAATGACGAAGGGAGAGGTTTGATGAATATGACAATTAGTTTGTTGTCTGATGTTACGAATAGATCGATGACTTCCTCTCTAATGAAGTGACGGCCCACTTCTATATACTTTATTTTTTGTGAAATAAGATTTAGATATATAGATGATTGTCTTATTGTCACAATACACAAGGAGAGGTGCATTGTAAGTTTCTCGTAAGTCATTCAGAAGGGTCCTTAGCTATTTCAATTCACAAGTCGTTTGTGATTCCACAACATTCTACTTCTGTGATGGCTTTAGAAACAATAATTGGTGTCTTACTTCATCATGTGACCAGGTTTCCCCTTAGAAACAAACAATATCCTGAAGCAAATGTCCTGTCCACCTTATCGGATGCATAACTAGCATCAGACTATGCTTCAATACACAGGTGATCATTTCTCCTGAACTAGAGACCTTTACCAAAAGAACCCTCGATGTATTTTAGTATCTTCATAGTTGCTTCAAAATGACACTCTCTAAGATTAAGTATAAACTAACTCATTCTTCCTACTGAAAATGCAATGTCCGGCCTTGTGATGGAGAGATAAATGTGTGACATCCTGAAAATAATGTCACACCAGGTAAGCCCTAGATGTACTAATTCAATAAATAAGAAATCCGTTTTATTACGTAATTACATGTCTATATATAATTTGTACCTTATCAAATAGAAAATTTCAGAAAATTTGAGTTATAATAAATAAATTGTCATAAATTTTAATATTACTAGTTAGAGAAATTATGAAATAATGTCACAAGGTTTCATATGAAAATAAAATAACTTAAACTTATCTCCATTATAAACCAAACCCCTTAGTCGGTTCAATACTCACGCCAAACCCATTCTACGTCCCGTCGGTTCACCTCCAGAACTCCACGCGAGAACCGCAGACGGCGACAGCTATTCCTGCGCCCGACGCTTACATGGGAGGTTTCCGTGCCTTCGTTCCTGCTCGACGACGCCTGGAGATCCACGTTCGAGCGGCAGCCGACCTTCTCCAAGCCTCCTCAAGGTATTTTAGGTCCTCTTCCTCCCTCTAGGTTAATTTCTTACGTGAGCTCCTCCTTGCCCTAATCAGATTTCCGAAATCTCCTTGCTTCCTTCTTGCATCCAAAGGTCTCTACATGGATTCTAGGGCTTATTCAAGGAGAGGGAAGACCTCCATGGCTCATGAAGTGAGATTTCTTCTTGCCCTAATTTTCTTGATGTTTTAGGAATTTTATATGAAACCTAAATGTGACGTTTCTGAACTGATTCATCATGCATTCTTCATTTATGAAAGTATCTATTCTTGGAGAAATTTGAATATTGTTCATCTTAGGGTTTTATCCCTTATGCAAAACCCTTGGTAAAAGAATGAGATTTATCCCCTATGCAAAAACGTTGGTACTTATGTATACCACTATGAACATTTCAATCACCATGTATTTATCTTAGTCAAAATTAATGTGTTAGAGTTTATGCAAAAATGAAATTTTGTGCTAAAGGTTAACACAAATGTGATGTATTAAGACTCTCATGTAAACTCTGCTTTCCGAAGTTACAAACACATTCAAGTTATATATTGTTAGTGTTTCATGACATGGTTATGTTTCTAAGGCTTCATGATAATTGTTTCCATAATACACTCAATGGGTTTTCTTATGATGATAAATCCTATAAAATTATTTGGAACAATTGTGTTATTATAATAAGTATTGAGCCTTGTTAATTAGCAACTCTCCCAATATTTAAAATGTGCCTAAAAAGATCTATCAAATGATCAAAAAAATGCTAATTACAACTCAAATCAGTAAAGACTATTGCTGTTTGGCAATTTCCTAAGCTTGAAATTGGTTGCTAAATGTGATTTTTCCACATTAAGAAGGTCAATTAGCAACCCTATTGCTGTTTGGAAGTTTCCTTAGTCTTAAATAACAATTATACTTAATATGGAGGTTTTAAATGTATATTTTATAAGCCAACCAGCAACAATAACAATGTATTGTGAAGTACTCATGCAATTAAAACCCAACCAGCAACCTTTATTGCTGTTTGGAAGGATTACAAGCCCCAAAAATGCCTTAATCTCATTTTTTTAGGTAATTACATAAGATAAAAAGGTCAACCAGCAATATACATGTTGTATAAACTATTAAAAAGCCTCCAAAAGCTCTTTTGCTTACACTCTAATAAGCAATCAGCAAATAGCCTCATAAATAGATTAAGTATTAACAACATAAGAGTGTTTAAGTACAAGGTAAGCTTACCAGTGAAGGCACTTAGAAGTAAGTCCATAAGGACATGGTTTTACCATGTCAAAGTGGGTGGAGTTCCACCATAGTTTATAGCATGTTATGACTATTTCAGGGGGGTTAAACCCTCGGGCGGTGAGGCTTTTGCCCACCATAGTTGTTGCCCAACAAAAGAGGTAAGGATTACCTTACCATAGTTTAGAGCTCTCATTTAACCGCAAGGGTTAAATCTTGGACTTTACTTCTAAGCTATTTCACCAAACACGAATTTGCGAGAAATGTTTTACGTAATGTAATAAAACGGAAAAGAAGAGCTAAATGAAAAATCAAAAAGATTTAAATATGAAAACGTAATTCTAAAATATTGTAGAAATTAGACTAAGAAGAATTTCTCACTGGGTATGTTTATACTCACCCTTTCGTTTTAACATTTTTTTCAGGGCTTAAGAAGTGCCCCTGAAGCTGGCGATGGTATAGATCTTCCAAGGTCCCAAGCAGAAGTATGTATTAGTTTAAAGTATTGTTTTGTGGCCTACAGGCCAGGTTGTAAGTTGTGTGATTTAAACTTTTAAATGTCGAAAACATTATGTATTAATACAGGTTATTTTAGCTGGCTCTTTGTGTTCATGGGGTATGGATGGATTCATTGCGTACGGATATTATTTTGTTAAGCAATAATCGAATAATGAATGGTTTACGTTGATCTAATAAAATAAGAGCGAGAGAGGCTCTCCAGATGTTACAAAATGAGTTTACCAATAAAGCGTCTGTAGCAAGTGACACTCTGAAGAAGAGGAAATGCATCATCCCAAGCTTATTGATCTTCATAGGCATAGAAGTACGAGTTGGCTTAGCGCCAAGTCAATCTCCTTCAGAAAATCCATGCATATTTTCATTGTGATGGTGCAATCTCTTTGTTGCATCAAGCAATCTCAATGCCAATGAAGTTCCAAGGAGCCTTCGTATCCTTTGTGACAGTATTTTCTAAGATACACTTTGCATCATCACCTTGTAAGGAGAATATCTTATACATAGACATTAGACTGCAAGAACAGTAAGTCTTGTATCCGTCTTGCTCACAAAGATTGAGTGGTCACCATGACTTCGATGAAAACTAATAGTGCAAACAACCTGACTGAACATGACAAACCATGCTTTAAGGCTTTGTTTGAACCAATAGATAGATTGAGAGTCCTCCTGAGCAACATATCTTAAAGGTTGCTCTATGTAGATTGTTTATTTAAGGTCGCCATATAGGAAGGCATTATTGGCATCTAGTTAAAACATAGACCAATCCATATTAACTAATATGAGCCACAACAAAAAAGGGAGCAAAAAAATCAACGTCATATGTTTGTGTGAAACCTTTGACAACAAGCCTAGTATTGTATCTATCAATCTAGCAATCTGGAACGAACTTAACGACGAAGATCGAACAATATCCAACAATGTCACAGCCAGGGGGAGTTTGATGGGGATCACATTTCACAGGCAGATCGACTCTTATCAGAACCCGCCCGAATCTACTTACACAGGAGGCGGAGTTAGGATCGTCAGATGGACGATCTGAGCGATAGGCGCGTTCAGAACAACGACGCATATTTTATATATTTTGGGTATTTTTATTTCATGTATATTTGGTGATTTTATGTTTCAGATGATCATGACCATCCGTAATGGGTTCTATGTTTATAAATATGGGTCTAGGGTCTGATCTTAAGTCATTGCATAATTTAGATAGAATTTTGGGTTCTTGCAACCTCCACAGTGCCAATTCCATGTCTAGGTGTCGAAGTCGGGAAACACTTTTATCTTCCCCTTAGCCGACCATTGCCTCTCCTCCACCTTCTACATCAACTTGGCCAGCCATCTACCACCTCCCTCCGCCACCAACTTCCACATAACTACCTAAAACCATTATTCCTCCTAGCTACCACATTACCTACTCAATCATACTCCTAACTGCCTATTTCTACTGTAACTTCCATAATCCAGTGCAGTCAAACCTTCCTTCATCACACATTACCGACCACTGCCATAATCCCTTGCTTGTCGAGCCAAACTACACCCCTCCAAAGCCTTGTTTTCACCCATCCAGCCCCACGTTCCAGTTTTCCTATCCAAAGCACTGTCTTCCCACTTCTCCGTGTGATTTCCCTGCCGTTGTCAACTTCATTCCTGCTGTGTTTACCCAGAAACTGCAGGTAATCACCACACCCAACCCCGTCGGCCACTAAATTCCACCCCAAATAGATTATAATTGTTCCCCCAATTTCCAATCTCCTTTCCCAATAGTCCCAATACACCTCCTTCGCGGGCGCCAACCTTAGATCTCTCACCCAAACCCCTGGTTGCAGCAAAACGCCATTCCAGCAACCGGAACTTGTGCAGAATCACTTCCAGGGTGCTGTCCAGACCCAAAATCAGCAATCCTCCCAAACTCCTATTACTCTCGTGAAAGTTCTACGGAAGTCTACAACTTATTGTTGAATGTTCGATGAACAATTATATCATTCGGGATATTAATTTGTACTAGTTTGCCCATCAATTGTTTGAGGCAATTGTCAGTTGATCTAATACTCTAATATCAATTATGGTTATCTGTGGATTTTTTTATTAAATTCAGAATTAATTGTCATTTAATTGTTAGACAACTGTATGTGAACCACATCATATAATTTCCCCACAAAGCTCCACTTATACGCATTCATTAGAGTTTTGTTAGGGCACGATTGCACCTCACTGATTATCTAAATTTGTCATGCATCAGAGTTGGCACAAGGCTCCAAGTACCACAAGAACGAAGAGCAAACATCTCATCCATATCAGTCTTCTAGGGGATAGTCAGAGCCTCTTGGTATGACGAAGGAATGTTGGTGATGGATAATGTTGAGGCAAATTTGTCGTGAGAGGAACACAATTGATTAAAAGAAACTACATTTGCAATGAGATGTTGAGTACAACATTTGACACCCTTTCAAAGAGCAACTGACATGTCGGTGGAGTGAGGACTGGACTATAGGAGTGGATGGAGAAACAAGGTCAGAAATAGGTTGTATTCAATGGAATGTATGAATTATAAGAGATCGAGAAGGAGTATGAATACGGGGATCAGAAGGTGGAGAATATATGATTGGGATAGGGGTGGAGGAGACCAATAAGGAGAATTGGGAGATATGGTAAGGTTCGAAGTTGAGGGATTTAAACACCAGAGGGGTAAGAGGAAAGGGAAAAGCATCTTGGTAAGGAATATAAAAGGGGATTTCCATTGACCTTGTTAAAGCCCAAGATTAAAAACCCAAAACAGGTCATTGTGCATTTTTTTTGCTTGTATTTAGTCTCACATCTCCAAATGTAAATTCTTCCTCATCCTCTACTCTATATAAAAAGGGAAGCTTTCATGTAATATTTAGAATTTTTTGAAAATTTTAAAATTCTCACATGGTATAAGAGCAGGATGTAATCTCTAGCTCCTCTCCTCTCGCGTGAATACTCCCGGTCTTCACACGAAACCAATCAATTCTTGAGTGCACTCTCCCGGTCTTACGAAATCTCCGAAGTACTAACCAAACAGCATCAAGGTACTCGCCATTTTGCACTCCCAGCACGATCGGACTCCACGACCACAACTGAAGCCCTCCACGGGATTTTATAGTTTTTTTTGTTGGACGTAGAAGAACTCGCCGTCTCTCATCGTGCCACTCCTTGTATTTGCAGTCTATGGGACATCGGCTCCTTGCGCGCGTCAGCATCTCTCGCAAATTTGTACTTGCCACCTATGCGCATCACAACAGCAATTGACTCACGCTCGCCGATCCCGTTCTCATCGCATCAAGCTCATCGTTCCATCCCAAGCAGAGCTCGATACTAATGTTTGGTGTACTTGCTTCCTCTATGTATCTCGACAGCAATCGACGATCAATTCGCTCCTCCAAGCGCTTCCCGCAGCCGTCCAACGCGATACTTGTGACTGCGAGTACTTCCTGTGACGTTCTATTCGTCAACGCGCCCCTGCCTGAAGCCTCTTCTCGCAGCCACTCGACGACCTGCTACCAGCGCTCACTACCCCTTACTGCAATTTCTACCGGCCTCTCTACAAGTTCTCCAGGAACTCCAGACCTTCTCTCTGCTTGGATTTGCGAGCTCTCTCAATGAAGTTGGTGTCTCTCCTATCGTGCTCACCAACCATTCTTGTTCTCCACTATGGCTAATACACCACCCTCCTACCTGCCAACACTGCTCCTACACCTACAATTATTCCCAGTACATCTGGAAATCTCAGGACTACGTCCAAATTAACATGTCCAAATTATCTCGATTAGAGTGTGCCCTTCACCCTTCTTTTCTGCTCCCAACGCAAAAGACACCATCACATTGGCGCTCTGCCTGACCCCGCATCTCCCAACTATGTTGATTTGAATGTCAGTGAGTGTTTCGCACCTGGCTTGCAAATAGCCTCTCTGATGAATGTTTGTCTATCATCCGTCATAATGATACTGTGAAGGCGGCGTGAGTTCATCTTGTTGCCCTTTACTCCAAGGATGATAAAACCTCCCACATTTACACCCTCAACTATGATCTCTTCGCCCGGCCAACACTCTCTCATGCTGCTACATATCAAAAAATTCAGTCTCTCGACGCAGAACTCTTCCAACATCGGCCCTTCTCTGCTGACATTGCAACTTAGCATAAACAATTTCAAAAACTCCTTGTAGTTTGTTATCTTCTTCGTCTTCCAGATACCTACGAGATGATCTGCTAACAATCTTGGGAGAAGCTGATACAGTGAAGATGCTGTGAGATCATCTTGTTGCCCTTTACTCTGAGGGTGATAAAACCTCCCGCATTTACACCCTCTACTATGATCTCTTCATCCGGCCAACACTCTCATGATGCTGCATATCAAAAAGTTCATTCTCTCGACGCAGAACTCTTCCAACATCGGCCCTTCTCTACTGACATCACAACTTAGCATAAACAATTTCAAAAACTCCTTGTAGTTTGTTATCTTCTTCGTCTTCCAGATACCTACGAGATGATCCGCTTACAGATCTTTGGAGAACCTGACACTCCCACCTTGGATGTCACTGCTGCTCGCGTCCCTTTTTCTATTAACCTTCTCCATAGGCCACCAATCGTGCCCCCTCCATCATCGGACAACTTGGCTCATGCAAAAGGTCGTGAAGCTCAATGTGGTCATGGAGGGCGCACCGGGGTCGTGGGGGGCCTTGACCTCTTTGCTCTCATTGTGACCGACTTGGTCATCTTATCGAGAGATGTTTTCAGAAGCATCCACACCTCCATCCTCAAGCCCATGTCAGTGCCCCTGCGCCTGAGCCTAGCCCTGTGCAGGAAACCGAAAACTACACCAAACCGCAAAACCGCACCGCACCCCCATTTCAAACTGAACCGACCGGGTGCGGTTCGGTTCTAGTTGTCTGAAAACCGCACCGCATCGTGACTTCAAATTCCTAAGAACCGACCAAACTGCACCGCACCGTGACTCGGTTAGTCGGTCTGAAAGACTTTGAGTTCGGTGTCGGTCTTAACTTTTAAGCTTCATAAATCTGAATTCTGAAACCGTGAAACGTAGAACCACAGCACCGCACCTACTGTAAAGTCATCATACATATACATTCATACTTGATAAGAATTTAGATATAAATAATTAAAGTTTTTTTTTATAAAATTAAACCTAAAGGCTAAAGACATTAAAAGTTAAAACCGAACCGACACTGCCTCTTCCTCACTCAGTCTCTCGATCTCGGCTCGCCCTCGCCCCTCCCCTCACCGTGTGCCTCTTAACCCTAGGTCCCTAGAGAAGGCTTCCAGAGTTCAATCTCATATTCTAACCCAGACATCGTCGCAGTTCCGGGCTTCCAGAGTTCAATCTCCGGCGGAAGCAGACGAAGGCGTCCTTGGTTGCACCGATCGGCGAACCTATATCGCACCGCACCAGCCAAAGGCGTCCAATCTCCGGTCGTCCGACATCCAGACTCCAATCTCTGTCCAGATTACAACTCCTCCGGCAGGCAGCATCCAAAGTCTCCAGACTCCAAACTCGACAAGGTAGTCTTTCAGATTTTTGCTAGGAACAGATTGCATCCAGAGTTCCAGACTTCAAACTGATTAATGCATCTTTCAGATTCTTTCATATTTTTGCTTGGTCTTGGAACCGATTGCATAGTTTTCAATATTGAGATTGATTTAATTTATTGGAACCGATTGCTTGTGTCTCATTTGTGAATCCATTCATTATTCCATTTACAACAGATAGCAGGCCGAGGAGTATTTGTTACATACTTACATCTGCCAAGTGCCAATTGACTATTGCTTTCTTGTATGGCAGAATTGTGTATTTTTGTTTGTAATCAAGCAATTGTATTTAGCAAAATTGTAGTCTCACTATATTTGCACAAATCAACCAGAAAACCGGTAATTAACAGTCATGGTTAACATAACATCAAATGAAATATTAAAATGATGAATTTAATAGATTCCAATTGAATCCTAATAGTTTTACAGTAAATAGTAAAATTAACATCAAATCAAAAGAAATGATAATGTTTTAATATTTTCCCATTTTGGCTTCACCCAAGATGCGCGATACTGACTGTTGTTAAATGACCACAAAAAACTGTCAAAAACCGAAACCGCACCGCAAAAACCGACACCAAACTGCACTGAAACCAAACCGCACCGCACGGTTTCGGTGTGGTGCGGTTTTGGCCGGTCGAAAACCGCACCCCTGCGGTGCGGTTTCAGTTTGGCTCCAAACCGCACCGCTCGCAGGCCTACCTGAACCTTCTGCCTCGTCATCCACCCCGCCACCATAATCTGGCTGCTGGTTCTCTTCCATGGATATTGAGGCTCTCATAAATGCCTTCAAGCAATTTGTCTCTATTGCAACTTCTTCAGGTAGCGCGCGTGTTCCAACTCAAGGTGAGTGGCTCATCGACTATGGTGCTACCAATCATACGACTGGGAACTCTCTCCTCTTTTCTCACCTCGAGAGGAATAACCAATTACCATCAGTCTTTGTGGTTGATGGCCCTCCTGCTCCAATTTGTGGATCTGGCATTATGACTGCCGTCTCTCTTCTCCAGTTGGACAATACTCTTTTCGTCCCCAATTTTCTATGCAATTTGTTGTCTGTCAATGTTCTTTCACGATAATTGCAAAGCTCTGTCTCATTTTCTCTCACAGCTTGTTATTTTCAGAACTTTCACTCGAAGAGGACGATTGTTACTGGAACTGAACGCGGCGGTATCTACTACCTCAATAATCTTCCCACTTTCTCTACTTCCGCCGTTTCCACTTCTTTACTCCAGTGGCAACGCCGCCTTGGTCATCCGATGATGCGTCTTCTCCACCAGCTCATGCCATCTTTCAAGGCCGACTCCACTTTAGAATGTGAAGCCTGTCAATACAGTAAGCATCATCATACTACTTTTTTTTGCAAAAAATGTACAAGTTTTATTTGTCCTTTTGACCGTGGTCATTTGGACATTTGGGGTCCTAGTCTCACCGAGTCTGTTGGTGGTGGTAGTCTGTACTTTGTAACTTTTATTGATTTCTCAAGATGTACTTCAATGTATCTTTTAAAGGAACGTTCTGAACTTTTTTTGTCTTCTCAAAATTTTATAATGAAATTCACACTCAGTCGGGTATGCCTCTCAAAATTCTACGAACCAATAATGTGAAAGAATACAAGAGTCATCAGTTCTTATCTTTCTGCACATCTAACAGTATTATTCATCAAACCAGTTGTGTTTATACGTCCCAACAAAATGGAGTGGCCGAAAGAAAAAAATCGTCAACTCCTCGGAACTACTCGAACACTCCAATGTCAGATGAATGTACCTCGCTCCTATTGGAATCATGTGGTTCTCATTTCTTGTTTCCTCATTAATCGTTTACCCTCTTCTACCCTTCAGGGCAAGACCCGTTTCTCTCTTTTATATCCAACCAGTACACATTTTCCCATCACCCCGTGTGTGTTTGGTTGTTGCTTATGTTCACACTCTTGCATTTGGTCGCGATAAACTCCGCTCGCACCACCAAATGTATCTTTGCGGGACACTCGCTAACTCAAAAAGGCAATCACTACTTCGACTCTATCACCAAACGTCAATACGTCTCTGTTGACGTCATATTTTTTTAGTCCACCCCTTACTTTTCCAACAACGGTGGGATTCTTACTCTGGACAGCAATCCTCCTCTCTCTACCACATCTACTCATCCCACCTCTGTTTCATTGTTCCCTATGATTCATGCCCCTTCCCCTGATATCCCCAGCCGACCCCAACTCCAACATTGATGGGATCGAGGTCACGATGGAGACCATGAAGAAACTCGAAGATCCGATTGCGTTCCTCCCGGGCACGGACCAGCACGTCATCCTCAGGGGAGACAAGAGTAAGTGCGTCGAAGTGGTCATACTCCTGGTAAAGCTGGGTAAAATCCAGGTAATAAGCAGCGGGAGGTCGATCCCCTTGGCGCAAGAGGAAGATCCGTCGGCGCAATTGGAAGATTTGAGCGGCATTCCCACGACAGGAGTAGGTAATCTCGGCCCGTTTCCAAATATCGGCCGCCGTATCCAGAAATAGATAATTGCGGGCAATAGACTCCTGCATAGAGTTGGTCAGCCAAGACATCACCAAGGAGTTCTCGGATTCCCATTGGGGCCAATCCGGAGAGGTAGCAGTGGGAGCCCTAGTAGTGTCGTTGATGTAGCCAAATAGACGGCGACTCTTGAGAGCCAGAGTAACACAGCGAGCCCAGGGAAGATAATTAGTGTCATCCAACTTAATAGTAGTAATCTGAGGAGTCCCGTGATCATGGTTGGCATGAAGAGATCCAGTAGACAGCAAAGAATCATGAGGGACACTCCCACCATAGGAGACATCCGGAGTCTCACCACTTCCTGACATAGCAAGCAAGGGAAAAAGACAAATCCGGGGCTTAGA
>JAWHQI010000424.1:600000-857500 GCA_033032865.1 Dactylorhiza incarnata | reverse complement strand
CATAACGAGGTCATGAGGAAGACATGTGAGCGGTTTCAGCACTCGACTGAGACTGCTAGCAGGTTTTTTGGAGAAGGCATTCGCGTGTTGATACTACTGGCGGCCGAAGTGATTCAACCATTAGATAGATCTTTCAGTAGCACACCGCCAGAGATTCTGTATGACACACGTTACATGCCATTCTTTAAAGATTGTGTCGGTGCAATTGATGGAACACATGTTCATGCATGCGTACCTGTTCGTGATCAAGTACCGTACATTGGGAGACATGACATGTCAACACAAAATGTGATGGCTGCTTGTGATTTCAACATGTGTTTCACGTTTGTTATGCCAGGTTGGGAAGGCTCTGCGCATGATAGCCGCATTTTCAATTATGCGCTTCGGGATCCCCGTTACAAATTTCCGCATCCACCACCAGGTAATAAGATTTCGCCTCCATTTTTTATACTTCTCACCTTTGAAGCATAACGAATTTTGATCCTGGTTTTCAGGAAAATATTACTTGGTGGACTCTAGGTATCCACTACAAATGGGATACTTGAAACCATATCCAGAGACACGTTATCATCTCCCAGACTTTGCTCGTGGCAGGCGTGCACCGGAAGGACGCCGAGAGATATTCAATCACGCGCACTCATCCCTTAGAAGTGTCATTGAAAGATCATTCGGGATTTGGAAGAAAAAGTGGGCCATATTGCGTGATATGCCGAGCTACAACTTCGTCAAACAAACCGATATTGTGATGGCGACAATGGCACTGCATAACTTTATTCGGAGGCACCCGTCGCGGAGGGATATTGATTTCAATGAGTTCGAGCAGGGAGGTGGTGATGAGGGGGTGAGCACACAAGGGCATCAAGTAGTTTGTCCTGATACAGCAGGCGGGGTAGATGAGATGATCACGTTGCGTGAAAATATAGCGCAACAATTGTACATTTCTAGATCTTAGATGGTGAGGAGAATTATTGGTATTTATATCTATTATAGTCAGTATTATCAAGATTGTGTATTTTATGGAACAACAAATTTTTTTTTTCAAAAACTCCATTTGACTCAAACAAAATTTATAAAACTCCATTTCAATAAGCACTGAAAACTCCATTTCACCCAAACAGTTTTTTAACAAAACTCCATTTCTCAGAAACAGCTCTTTTTCAAAACTCCATTTCTGATCAGCAGCTTTTCATCAGCAACAGCTCAACCAAACGGAGCCTTACTCTTATCCATCTGAAAATGGCTGTTGTAACTTGTGTGTTTTATCTCTTCTCTATATGGTTATAAATAGAGTAGAGTGCTGCATGTTTGTAAATAAGCGAGACAAAATCTATTAAGCAGGTTGTTTTTTAGTTGCTCATCCTCAAACAATTAACTACTTGATCCTGTAGTAAAATCAACAGTATGATTTGTAAGCACGCAATTATTTGAGGCTATTATTTATATCAAGATGTCAAATATTTGAGGCTATTCGGACTCCAGTCAGTGGCGGAACTAGGATTTTGAAGTCGCATGGGCACAATGTAAGTATTGTCGAGCGGGGGGTTCGGGGGGCAGGGACCCCTGAGCGGGGGTTCGGGGGCAGCGCCGCCGAAATTTTTTTTGTAGAGATATTTATGTAAGAAAAATATTCAACACAATATTACAATAAAATGCAATTACATGAAATTTCAAAACAAAACATTATAAAAACTTACAGATCAACACGATGCTTTACGTTGACACATACTCTGAAAACGTGAAATAATTTCTTCATTTGTAATTGTATCTGCAACGTCTTTTTCAATATACGTCACCAAACAATCATAAAACTCTTTTGAAAATAGCTGAATACGTGTTTAAAAATAGGTGTTAAATTATATCCTACCTAAATCTATACCAAACTGGATTAAATCACAAACCTAAATCTATATCTATCTCTATATAATTTATATCTTGCCTAGATCTAAGTGAGGAAGAAGAATGGACCTTGCGTCCTTGCCGTAAGCTTGAATTTCCTTGCAATCAGATGGAAAAAGTGATCGAATGTCCTGTCAAATTTGAAGAAGATTGCAAAATTAATAACAAATCTACATATGCAGGAAATACCAACATAATTAATAATTTCCTTGAAATGCGCTGTGCAGAAATTGGAAGAAGAAGATGCAGAAATTGGAGGTGTGCTGGAAGAAGAAGAAGAAGAATAAGAAGAGAAATTGTGCTGAAATTGGGGTGCCCGGTGCTGTGCAGAAATTGTGCTGAAATTGGAGGTGTGCTGGAAGCAGAAATTGGAGGTGTGCGGTGTGCTGGAAGCAGAAATTGGAGGTGTGTGGTGTGCTGGAAGCAGAAATTGGAGGCTGGAAGCAGAAATTGGAGGCGTCCAGCAGAAATTGGAGGCATCCAGCAGAAATTGGAGGTGAAGCAGAAATTGGAGGCGTCCAGCAGAAATTGGAGAAGAAATTGGAGGTGAAGCAAAAAATGGAGGCGTCCAGAAGAAATTGGAGGTGTGCTGAAGAAGAAGAAGAAGAAGAAGAAGCATACCATTCGAACCCTAGATCGCGATCCCTCAGCCGCCCCCCAAATCGCGAGCGTACCCTTTGAACCCTAGATCGCGATCCCGCTGCCCCCAAATCGCGATCCCTCAGCCGCCTTCCCTTAGCCGCCCCCAAATCGCGAGAATTCGCGAGCACCGCGAGCAGCACCGCCTCTCCCCGCTCTTACCCTACCACGATTTCGCGAAAAAACCGCTCGGGCACTTGCCCGAGCGTGTCTCTTACTGTGTCCGCCCGTGCTCCAGCGTATGCGTGTTGGTCTGATCCCACGAACGGTCGAAACAGTTTATTGATAAGTGGGTTAGATTGTCTAGTACTTTCATGGCGCAAACTTGACAAGAATTTAGGCATGGTATGAAATCCTATTAATTCATGGGGGTTTAATATTTCGTTATGATTTGGAGTTTAATGGATTTAATTTAATCCAATTTGGTAACTCCAAATTTGGCCTCTCCTATTCAAGCCAAAAATAAATCTCATGCAAATTCTGAATTCTGAATTCATTGGTGAACAAGGATGACACTTGAGTCTGTTAGAAACTCAAACACAAATAGTTGGGAAGACAGTTAGAAGGATAGCCGGTACTATCACTCTTTTTATTGAATCTGAAACACACTATCATACAAGAACTAAACTTCTGAGCTCTGTTTTTTTGGAACAGAAACTTCAGGAGAACATAATACTTACCCTCTTGAAGCTTACAACCAAGGCCTTTTTTATATATTAGCCCACTACAACTGACACAACAATATAAAAAACAAACAGCAAGGCACGACCCACAACAGGAATGGGAAAACACACTTGGACATAACTAAAACTGACAGCAACACTTTCCAATGCAGGTCAAACCTCTAAAGCTGTCAGGGCTCCATCTGGTTCACATGTCCATTTGCAAGAAGGATCATCCAAGGCTTTATCTGGTCCATCTTCTTTGTCTTGATCGAGATCGCTGTTTGGAGTATGCTCCAACACCCCCCCTAGTCCAAACAACACGTTACTTTCATCTTCTCTCGCAGGGCCTGAAATGTCGGTGTCGAGAGAGGTTTTGTGAGGAGTTCTGCAATTTGGTACTCTGATCTGCAGTGCCTTAGTTTGATCTCTCCTTTACTTACCAGATCTCTGGTGTAGTGAACCTTAATTTCCAAGTGCTTCGTTTTATTATGAAAAATGAGTTTTTTGCGAGAGCAATAGCGGAAGTGTTATCGACCTGGATTTCAGTAGGGTTATCTTCTTCTCCCAATATCTCAGCCATAAGTCATTTTAGCCATACATCTTCTCTGACAGTTTCACTTAGGGCTGTGTATTCAGCTTCGGTTGAGGAGAAGGTTATTGCTTTCTGTTTTCTGGTGCACCAGGATATGGGATTGGGACCAATGTAGAATATGAATCTAATAGTGCTCCTCCTATCGTCGGAACACCCAGCCCAGTCACTGTCAGAGTATCCCATTAGTCTGCATTCTTGTTTCTTCTCATGTTTAAGCCCTAACGATCTTGTGTCATTAATGTACCTCAATATTCTTTTGGCGGAGGTCATATGCTTGATACTGGGGGATTGCATCAAAACACGACACTATACTGACAACAAATTCTATATCAGGTCTTATGTTGGTGAAGTATATCAATGAGCCAACCAGACTCCTGTATTGCTCCGGTGAGGTCTTTTCTTCTCCATCATTTTTGCACAATTTCTCTCCAGTTATCATAGGGGTGGATGCCGGTTTTGAATTTTCCATCCCAAATCTTTTTAAGATGTCTTCTGCATATTTGCATTGTGATACATAAGTTGCATTTGAAATTTGAAGGATTTGCAATACTAGAAAGTATCTGGTGAGACCCAGGTCGGTCATTTCGAACTTTGTTTAGATGTATTTTCTGAACATGCTTATACTGTCAAGGCTGGACCCAGTGATGAGTAAATTATCCACATATAGGCATACTATAAGTAATTCTCCATTTTCTTCTCGTTTTATGTACATACCTGGATCACTCACAGTCTTGTGGAACCAAATGTGAAGAAGATTAGAGTCGATTTTGGTGTTCCAGGCGCGTGGTGCTTGTCTTAGGCCATACAAAGCTTTGTGCAACTTGAGCACCTTGTTCTCTTTGCCTTTAATTTCATAACTCGGTGGTTGTCTCGCATATATTTCTTCCTCAATTTCTCCATTCAAGAAGGCTGACATGACATCCATTTGATAAATAGGAAATTGGTTATGTGTTGCTATAGCAAGAAGAGTTCTGATTGATTCAAAACGGGCTACATGAGAGAAGGTTTCGAAGTAGTCTACACCTTCTCTTTGGGCATACCCCTTGGCAACAAACCTTGCCTTGTATTTCTGAACTTTACCTTCTTCATTGTATTTGACTTTATATATCCACTTGCAGTTTTTTAGGGGGCAAATCTGAGAGCTCCCAGGTATGGTTCATCTCAATCATATGGAGCTCCTTGTCCATAGCTTGTGTCCAGTTGGTATCACAAACAGCTTCTTGATGGTTGGAAGGTTCCTTAACAAAGAAGGCAAATTGGCATTAATCATATAAGTCAGTTAAAGAACGATACTTGAGTGGCGATGACGGAAATGATGATTCTGGGGAACTTGCTGAGTTCTCTTCAGAGCTAGGGGGTCAGGAATTTTATTGACAACTGAAGGTGAGGAAGGCTGGGGATTTTCTGGAGGAGGTTTAGTGAAATCCTCAGCAACCGCCGAACTATAAGTCTAATCCTGAGCCACGTCCCAGGTCCAGTTCTTCTTCTCATCAACAATGGCATTCCAAGAGATGAGGAATAACTTTGTTGATGGGTTGTATATCCGATAAGCTTTGGAGTTATCAATGTAACTAAGCAATATTCCTTTTATTCCCTTTTGTGCAAGTTTATCCTTGTTCTGTGTGGAGTCTAGGCTATAAGCAATGCTCCCAAAGATTCGGAGATGAGACTCATCAGGTTTGTTCCCTGACCAAGTTTTATATGGGGTGGAATTGATCAAAGCTCGACACGGAGACCTGTTTAGTATATAGACTGCAGTATTTACAGCTTCCCTCCAGAAATGCTTGGGTAGATTTGAGTTTAGCAGCATACACCTAGCCATTTCTACAATTGTTCTATTTCTCCTTTCAGTATTGTCATTCTGCTCTGGTGTGCCTCTGACTGTGAATTCTCTCTTAATTCCATATTCTTGGCAGAATGAAGAAAAAGCATTGCTGAGGAATTCTACACCTCTGTCGGTCCTCAATGCCTTTATTCTTGAGTTTGTGTCCTTTTCTGCTTGGGCTTTGAAGATTTCAAACTTTGAGAAAGCATCAGACTTATTTTCAAAGATATACACCCACATCATCCTAATAAAGTCTTCTACTATGAAAAGATAGCAGTGCTTACTTGAGATGGATGGGGTACGGGTTGGTCCCCATGTGTTTGCATATAAAAGCTCCAGGGGTTTAGATGTTTTTCTGGAGGTAATGTGGGGATGAGGGAGTTTGTGAATTTTACTCATAGCACACTCATGACACACGTTGCATTTGTCTTGAATTTTTGGTAATCCATTTACTAAATTCTTACTTTGAAGCTTCATTAGGTCACCAATGTTGAGATGCCCAAATCTTCAGTGCCATTTGGCTGTTTTTGAGTGGGTTTCAGCAATCATGTTCCTCTCCTCATAAGGTCGAGTTAAAGGAAACACTTTATTGGGGGACATGGAATTTTTGGCTACAACTTTTGAGGTGGATTTTTCTATGATGATGCAGTTTGGATCATCAAAGATTAATTTAAAGCCCTTTTTGATTAATTGTCCCACACTCAGCAGGTTTTGAGCTAATTCAGGAACGTATTGAACATCAGCTATGTGTTTGACTGCCCTGATTTGAATTTTACAGCAATGGTGTCTTTTCCATTTATGATCTTTGTTGTTCCATAACCTAAGACCACTTGAGACTTGGTTGTTTCATCTAACTGTATGAAATCATTCTTATTGTTTGTCATGTGGTTAGAACACCCACTATCTAGGTACCACACATCATCCATAAGGGTTCCATCACTGTTATACGTGTAAAAGACAAAGTCTTCATCACCTTCCTGCTCATTGTATTTTGCTTCTTTTGGTTGTATGTTGGGTTTTTTGTCTTAAAGGACAATCCTTAGTAAAGTAAGTTGGTATTGGGCATCGTTTACACTTATAAAAACAATCAAATGCTTCATGGTTGTTACGTCTGCATAAATTACAAAATAGAGAGGAACGCTGCTGGAATCTGGAATTTTCTAGTTGTTTATCAGACTTACACAGGTTCTTGTTTGGCTGCAGAATGAGTTTACTTTGTAAGGTTTGTTCTAAGTTTCGATGCTCAAACCTCTTCATGCGTTCTTCATGAGCTTGAAGTGAGCCCATGAGGTCACTAATAGAGAGATTACTAACATCGTTTGCTTCTTTTATGGCTGTTACCACGAAAGCATATTTTTGAGTGAGCGTTTTGAGTATTTTCAAAATCACCTTCTTCTCATCAATTGTGTCTCCATGGCTCTTAATCTGGTTGGTGAGGGAAGTGATTCTGGTGAAGTAGACATGTGTGTTGTCTTCTTCTTTCATGCTCAAGGTGTCAAATTCCTGCCATAAGTTTTGGAGCTGGAATGAAATAACTTTTGAGGACCCTTGATAGTCATTCTTGAGGATATTCCATGCTTCCCAGCTAGATGTGAGCGCCCCCATAATCCGTGGGAAGATACTTCTTCCTATCCCTTGTTGGATGTAAAGAAGTGCCTTGGCATCCCTTCTCAGATTTTCTGAGTACTCTTTGAGCTGAGTGGCATCCCAAGTTGATACTAGGTTCTCATCAGATGGCTTGGTATATCCTTCTTGAATTAGATCCCATAGGCCTTGGGATAAGAAGAGAGTGCACATTTGGACATGCCAAAAATCGTAAGCTTCCCCCTAAAAAATTGGCACACCACTTGGGGAATATTGAAAATTTTGATTAGAACTGCTGGATGATGCCATATGATGAAGGAAAGGAGAAGGAATACCTCACAGGAAGGGATTCCAAGAAGAAAGAGCACTAGATGCTGACAGCAACCTCCTCAGTATTTTGATGGCAGATGGCAGTCGAGCACCAACCTATCCATCTGATACCATGTTAGAAACTTAAACACAAATAGTTGGGAAGACAGTTAGAAAGATAGTCGGTACTATCACTCATTTTATTGAATCTGAAACACACTCTCATACAAGAACTAAACTTCTGAGCTCTGGTTTTTTTTAACAGGAACTTCAGGAGAACATAATACTTACCCTCTGCAAGCTTACAACCAAGGGCTTTATATATTAGCCCGCTACAATTGACACAGCAATATAAAAAACAAACTACAAGACACGACCCACAAGAGGAATGGGAAAACACACTTGGACATAACTAAAACTGACAGCAACACTTTCCAATGCAGGTCAAACCTCTAAAGTTGCCAGGGCGACATTGGTTCACACCTCTAGTTGCAGGAAGGATCGTCCAAGGCTTTATTTGGTCCATCTTCTTTGTCTTGATCGAGATCGCTGTTTGGAGTATGCTCCAACAAAGTCTCTCTCTTCCCTCTCATTCTTGAAACCGTCTGCCACCGTCGTCAACCACCTACTCTTCGGCTGTCAGACTCCTCACACTTAACCACCTACTTCATTGGTCCTCCCTTGCATCAACAGCCAGACTCCTCACACGTCATCACTGATGAGCCAAGACCAAGACCACGAGGACTCCTTATTTTAAGCCTTGGTATTCATAAATAGTGGTGGATCTCTTAATTCCATCTCCGATTTCACATGATCAAGAGGTATTCATCTCCTTCATTTTACTATATATATACATATTTATTTATTTATTATATAAAGCAATATAGTATTCTTCACACTCTTATCATACTTTTAAATTTTGCAATCCAATTTTTATCGCCATAAATCTTAAATCTTGATCGTTAAATATCATCATACCTGACATTCTCATCCCGCTCTTCGTTAAAATAGTGGTGGACTCCTCACGATACCTTCCTATCCTCGAATTGCTTGGGCAAAACTTTGATTCGCCGATTCCTTCTCACATTCTCAGATCTTCCTCTCGGTGAACCGCACCTCGCTTTCGATGTCCTATGCAGAGCAGGTTCACGATAACGCATCCTCCACGGAAATGGCTCCTTCACGACAATGCCTACTCCACGACGCCTGCTCCTCCACGACGAATGCAATTCTCTGCTACCGGACATCCTTCTCGTTGCTGACTCCAAACCCACCTGCGTTTTCCTAGACCCAGTCTTGGCGAGATTGAAGATAAGGAAAATTTCGAATTTTTTCCTTTCCATGTTTGATTCTCTCAAAGTCTTAGTAATGTTTTGTTTATTTTTGCAGAAAATTTCGCAAATAATTAGGTTTTCATTTGTTCATTTTTCGATTCCCTGTCTTATTCTTCCCGGTTCCATTCGCTTAATCCATTGTAAGGTGCCTTTGGTTAAGGTCTCACGACCTGCTTCTTGCCTTCAGAAATCAGTCGTTGTATTTGGGTCTGCAATATAATTCCATCATGTATTGGTCTTTCTAATGGATGCATTCATACATGTTTTTTGGGGTTTCAATTGCTTCCTACCTTAGAACAAATTAGTTTGCTTCATTTGAGGCTTCATATTCTTTTTGATCATTGAGGACAACGATCTTTGGAAGGAGAGTGTATTAATATGCACTTTTTTAGGATACATTTGTATGTGGCTTTGTGTGTTGAATTCGAGAGGTCTCATCTTGGCGGTCTCAAGTTCGCGAACTCTGCGGTCTCAAACTCCGTTGAACAGCGGTCTGGTATCCGCGGTCACTGCGATCTCCCAGCATCAGACCTTCGCTTCTCCTCAGATGTGCCAATTAGCTTCTTGTGAAGAGAAGCTGTCTGTTAACCTCGGTCTCCCCCTTACAGGGGAGTGTTCACCTTCGCGGTCTCGCGGTCAGCTAACTCGCTGCCTTCAAGATGATTGTCTATTGGCGGTCTCCTCAATCACACGACCTTCCTCATGTCGTGTGACCGCCAATCTCCTCTCCAGACCGCTGAGGTTGCTGCAGTCTCGTTCTTCCTGACCGGCTGACCGCCCAACTTTTTTTGTCTCCCAGCATCAGACCGCCCAACTTTTTTTTCTATTACTTTCAATTTCTCACATGGTATCAGAGTAGGTTCCGATCCTTATGTTGTGAGCTCCTCTCTCTGGCCAGTCTCTCTTCATCCAGACCGCGCGATCTGCCTTTCTTCTTCCTGGTCCTTTCTCATGGGTACCTCGTCTGAGAATGTCCTCATCTCCACTCCTGTGGTTGTTTCTACCTCTACTCCTATGGCTGTTTCTGCCTCTACTTCTGGCAACCTTGGCACCGCCTCCAAGCTCACTGGCCTGAATTATCCTGATTGGAGTGTCTTCTTCACCTTCCTCTTACGCTCTCAACGCAAACGTCACCACCTCACCGACGATCCTCCTCCCAAATGGTCTGCCACCTTTGATGATTGGGATGCTAACGATGCTCTGGTTCGCACCTGGCTAGCTAACAGCCTCTCTAATGAGTGTCTTCCTATCATTCGTCATGACGAGACCGTCAAAGCTGCTTGGAACCATCTTGTTGCCCTTTACTCCAAAGGCGCCAAAACCTCCCGCATCTACACCTTATATGCTGACCTCTTTGCCCGCCCAACCATGAATCCCACCACAGCATATCAAGAGGTTCGGGCCCTTGGAGCTGAACTTCTTCAGCATCGCCCCCTCTCTATTGACCTCACGGAGCAGCATAAACACTTCCAGGTGTTGGATCTTACGACGCCCTTAGAGGGGGGGGGGGGGGGTGAATAAGGGAATAAAAATCTTTTTGAATTTTTACTAAATTGTTTAGAGAAAATTAGAACAAAATAATAATTTAGCTTAACGGAGGAACCAATTGTAAATTGCAATTCTATAAATTATGCCAAAAGATAGAAATCAAGTAAACATAAAAAGAGACATGATTATATTATATAAAAAATGTGTTTACATAAATTGATTTCAATATCGCTTGAAATCGAAAGCGTATAAAGTAATACAATTTTTCCTTTTATATACCGACTTGTATCCCCACAAACCGATTGGCTTTAGCACATCCTTCCCGGATAAGGCCTCAAGCCGC
Source organism: Dactylorhiza incarnata (assembly GCA_033032865.1). Taxonomy (NCBI): domain Eukaryota; kingdom Viridiplantae; phylum Streptophyta; class Magnoliopsida; order Asparagales; family Orchidaceae; genus Dactylorhiza; species Dactylorhiza incarnata. The sequence continues at coordinate 846,825 of JAWHQI010000424.1, read as the reverse complement.
TCTAGCCAATCCTTCCCCGGATATGGCCTCGAGCCCCCTAGATCTAAACACCTAGAACTAGTCGCCAACACAAGGCGAATTTCCCCGTAAGTCCTACCCAGACCTAGTCGCCAACACAAGGCGAATTAACTAAACGATTACACAGATATATGGAATGAAAGTAAATATAACAATAATGAAACTCCCTATATGTGATCTCTGAAGATGAGGATGAAGGATCGTTGTAGCATAAGCGGGGTTGAAGCGATCGTTCTTCGGATGCACTGTGGTGGCTTCCTTCTCCAGAAATCCTCTTTGGCTTTGAGTGGGAGATGAGATTTCGGCAGAGTAGCAGCTCTGGAAATTAGGCACAAGTAGTCTCTCTGGAAGCACTGACCCAAAACGAGAGAGAGAGCCCATCATTTTATAGAACTTGAAGATAGCGCCTGCGTTAGCTCCTAGCGCCTGCGGTAGCGTTCGTGTGGAGCGATTGCGAAACCGTCGGCGGCGTGGCGCTGTGCACGAACTTGAGATAGCGCCAGGCGGTAGCGCTAGTGCTGGCGGTAGCGGTTGCAAAACCGTTGGCGGCGTGGCAGAATAAACTTTCGCCGAACGAAATTTTCGTCGAACGGAGCTTCAAGTTCGTCGAACGAAAAATTTTGTCGAACGAAATTTTTGAAGAACAAAATTTTCGTCGAACGGAGCTTAAAGTTCGTCGAACGGAAATTTTCGTCGAACGGAGTTTTCGTCAAACGCAGGCAAAGTCGTCGAACGGAACCTGAGCTAGCGCCTGGCGGTAGCTCTAACGCTGGCGGTAGTGCATTCTTCCAGATTTTTGAATTCAGCTGCTTTCTACCTGTGGAGTATTGCACATATAGTTCCTGCACACTATAAACACACGACAAGCAAGATCAAATACAATTTGGGATTTGTTATTCTCAAACAAAGGGATGTGACACACATGTCCAACAATCTTCCTCTTTTGATAATAACAAATCCACTTAGCAAGAAATTAACGATAGTGTTTATAGTATAGGATAAGCAAGATGATAGTGCAACTATAGTATATGATAAGCATGATGATATGCATACTCCCCCTATCTTAATGCTCCCCCTACATAAATGCAATTTATGTTATATTTTACTCCCCCTTAATCTTCTATATTTCTCCTATATAGATTTCTTCAATTAATCTCCCCCTTTTGGTATTATCAAAAGAAGGTAGGGTGGGGGTAGTAAGGAGGCATTCTTTAGGCTAGTTATAAATCATGATCGAGCTTTTGTAATATATGAAATGATAAAGAGTTTAAGCATAGTATATATAAGAGATTTCAAATAAAAAGATAATAGTTGTAAGCAAGCGGTAGATTATAAGAAATATCTTTTTGTAAGCATGAAAAGCATAAGTAAAAATATGAGTTTTAGTTCAAAATTGAAAGATGTTTCAATCTTTTTGAAATCTCAAAGTTTTTCATAAAGATACCAAACATGAAATGAACATATCAAAGAAAGATTATACTACAATGTTACTTAATTTTAAGTTCAAGAGATACCAAAACATTGTAGAGATCATGCTAGGTTATCTAGTGCATTTCTTATATAAAGAGTAGTATAGATAAAGCATTAGAATCCAATACTCGTGAGAAGAAGTGTTATGAAAGATAATGATGTGCACATAAGTGTATTTTGGTTAACAATTGATTTAAATCAAAATACAAGATATATGTAAAGTAATGTGCACAATAAAACACAAGTAAATTACTTTCACACACTTTAATGCACATAATTTTTAACAAAGTGGTGTAATAACCAAGATTTGCACAAGACACTTTACTATTCTTTCCAAGGTGCTCAACCTCACAATGTTTATGAAGACTTATCAGGAGGTTCAAGTAGTGCTTGGTGGAGTTATATTTGTCTACATATATAATTTTTTGTTCATATTTGTGAGACAACATTCTCCGAATACACTTGTTTTGCAAACCCAATTTTTAAACTTAACCACTTTTCCAAATTTCATAAGTGCAATTCAAATGTAGTGTAGGCAATATACTTATGCAACTTTTAATTCATTGTACAAATAAAACACACAAGCAAGCATTTTAGATTTAAACACACATGTTGATTACCAAAATAAGTGAGTGAAATGTATCATTATCAATCATAAACTATTTACTCATACTTAGAGGCATGCTAAGCTTGGTTCTACACATAATTTTCAATACAATTGATGCACTTTAAATAGATATATCAAAGCATGATAAACAAAACAATGTTCATAGTAATTTGAAGGAATAAATTTTAACATTGTAAATAATTCTAAGTAACGGAATTCATTCATGCTTGATATTAACAATAAAGATCATACAATTTTTTTTGTTTTGAAAAGTTTTAATGAAAGAGAAAAGACAGAAAACCAAAAAAAACATATTTTTGTATTTTTGAATTTTGAAGTTTTGTAGTTGATTTTTCATAATATGAATAAAACAAAATAACAAAGGTCAGAATCACAAAAAACTAAATAGTACATATGAACTAAAATATTTTATAGATTTTTAGAAATTTAAAAAACCAGAAAAATCAGACACCCGCGCTAGCGCCGGCGCTATCGCTAGCGCTGGAAACAGTACACGATTTTTTAAGAATTTTAAAAATCTGATTTTTGTATTGATTAGGGGTCTTAAGAGTAGTCTTATGCAGAAGTTTTGTAATTTTCAGAGATGTCTTGATTGCTCAAATTGCATAAAACATTAGCGTTTTGCATGTCATTCATCCTTAGATGTCTAAGACTCCTAATTCCAACCTTAACATTTGAAACCTTCCATCGGGAAGAGGTTTAGTAAATATATCAGCAAGTTAAGAGTCCGTGCCAATGAAACTAATCCTTACATTTTCCTTTTTAATGTGATCCCTTATGAAATGATGATGCACATCTATATGTTTGGATCTAGAGTGGTGTACCAGATTATTTGTGAGATCAATGGCACTTTTGTTGTCACATTTTAATTCAATGAGTTTTAGATGAAAACCAAAGTCCTCTAAAGTTTGGCTCATCCATAGAGCTTGTGCACAACAACTCCCTAATGCAATGTATTCGGCCTCCGTGGTGGAGAGTGCAACCGAATTTTGTTTCCTACTAGACCATGCAACTAATGAGGGTCCTAGAAAATGACAAGTACCACTAGTGCTTTTCTATCAAGTGAACAACCAGCGTAATCCGAATCAGAGTAGCCGTGAAGTGTAAATGAATTATTGTGCGGGTACCATAATCCTAATCTAGACGACCCAATAAGATATCTAAAAATTCTTTTTACCGCTTTTAAATGAGATTCTTTTGGATTGGCTTGAAATCGAGCACATAAGCATACGACAAACAAAATATCGGGTCTAGTTGCACTTAGATAGAGTAGAGATCCTATCATACCTCTATATAAAGTTTGATCTATAGAAATTCCTGATTCATCTTTTCCTAATTTTAGTGATGCACTCATTGGTGTAGAAGCATGTTTAAGGTTTTCAAATCCAAAACGTTTAAGCATATCATGGACATATTTAGTTTGTGTACAACCCTCATATTTCCCGAGTCGGTGTGACCCGACCCGGATGAGACCAAGACAGTGAAGGTGGCCGAGACGGGCAAAACGACCGCGCTGAAACGGCCAGCAACCGTGGGGGAGGCCGGTATGACCTCCCGTGAGGGGGGGGGGGAGTGGGCACCTTGAGTCCCACTCACCCCCCCCCCCCCTCCTACATTGATCATTCAGGGTCATGATCGAGCTGCAGATAGAGAAATTTCGGCTATCCGCAACCCGATTTTGAGAAGTCTATAAATAGACCCCCACGGGCACCTTGGGAGGGGTTGGTCACTACCCCCCCCCCCTGCGTGGGTCTTGTGAGCAAGCACCCCCCCCTCCCTTGTCATCCTTCAGCTGACAGTGAGGTGGTTCTTAGTGCCCTCCAAGGTGCCTAGGCTCAGCATTGGCTTGGGAGGGGAAGTTCCGAGTGGGCTTCCGGGTGTGCGGTGGGACCTCCACGCTGAAGCTTAGGGGGTCTGTTCCTAGACTCTAGTTGTTATCAAGTCCGAGTCTCTTAGTTCCTAGTGACCGGTCAAGGGTCTAGGCTTGGGTCAAGTAAGAGTTAGTCGCAACCCCCTTTCGAACGCTGAAACCGGGAAACTGGTTTCAACAGTTTGACATACAAAGATACCATCAATTCTTTGTGATATTTGAAAACCAAGGAAATAAGAAATTTCTCCTACAAGACTCATTTCAAATTCATTTTTCATCACTAAAATAATTTCTTTACACATCTCTTCATTAGTAGATCCAAAAATAACAACATCAACATATATTTGTATAATAATTATATCATCATTGTTGTGCTTAATGAAGAGAGTATTATCCGCACTTCCCATAATATAATTGTGCTTTAATAAAAATGATGTAAGTCTTTCATACCATACACGGGGCGCTTGTTTTAAACCATAAAGCGCTTTCTCTAGTTTATAAACATGATTTGGAAATTTTTCATTAATAAAACCGGGGGGTTGTTCAACATAAACTTCTTCTTTTACAAACCCATTTAGAAAAGCAGTTTTCACATCCATTTGAAATAGTTTTATTCTTTTAAAGCTTGCAAATGCTAGAAAAATTCTTATAGACTCTAATCTAGCAACGGGTGCAAAAGATTCATCATGATTTATAACTAGCCTAAGGAATGCCTCCTTACTACCCTCACCCTACCTTCTTTTGATAATACAAAAAGGGGGAGATTAATTGAAGAAATCTATATAGGAGAAATGTAGAAGATTAAGGGGGAGTAAAACATAACATAAATTACATTTATGTAGGGGACATTAAGATAGGGGGAGTATGCATATCATCATGCTTATCATATACTATAGTTGCACTATCATCTTGCTTATCCTATACTATAAACACTATTGTTAATTTCTTGCTAAGTGGATTTGTTATTATCAAATCAATCCCCTCGATTTGAGAATATCCTTGTGCTACTAATCGTGCTTTATTTCTAGAGATTCTTGACTCACCATCTAATTTATTTTTAAAAATCCATTTTATACCTACAACCGGGTGATTAGATGGTCTTTCAACTAATTTCCAAACATTATGTCGCTCAAATTGTTCTAACTCTTCATTCATACCCAAAAACCAAAATTCATCATTTAAAGCAGTAGAAACGGTTTTTTGTTCTATTTCGGAAACAAAATAAATATTTGAAAAAGATTCATGAAGAGAAGAGCGAGTTCTTACCCCGATGGATGGTTCACCAATTATCAATTCCTGTGGATGATCTTTTGTGAATTTTAAGGCACTTGGAGGTACATATACATCTTCCTTGGCCTCCTCTTCTTCTTCTTTGGAAGGTTCTTTGTCACCATGCTCCAAAGGTGGTAATAGATCATCCTCGTTGCCTGCGGAAAGTTTTTCTACACAAGGAACAAACTCATCAAATTTTACATTTATCGACTCTTCAACTCTACTAGTTCTTTTATTAAAAATTCTATAAGCTTTACTAGTTGAAGAGTACCCAAGAAAAGTTCCTTCATCGCATTTTTCATCAAACTTTCTCAAGCTATCTTTTGTATTCAAAATAAAACATTTACAACCAAAAACTTTGAAATAGGATACATTAGGCTTCTTTTGAAAATAGAGTTCATATGGTGTGAGATTAAGAGATGGGCGAAGCATGATTCTATTCATAACATAGCATGATGTATTTACGGCTTCGGCCCAAAAGGACTTAGGTAATTTATATTCACATAACATAGTGCGTGCTAGTTCTTGAAGCGTCCTATTATTTCTTTCTACAACACCATTTTGTTGTGGTGTGTGTGGTGCAGAGAACTCATGTTTAATGCCTAACATATCACAAAAGGATGTAAATTTTTCATTTTCAAATTCTCCTCCATGATCCGAGCGAATGCATTTAATTTTCAAATCACCTTCATTTTGAATACGAGTACATAATTTTGCAAATTCACAAAACGCATCGGATTTGGAAGAAAGAAATAATGTCCAACAATATCTTGAAAAATCATCTATTAAAACATATGTATATAATCTACCACCAAGACTTGCGGTGCTAACGGGACCAAAAAGATCCATATGAATTATTTGCAAGGGTCTTGTAGTAGAAATGAAATTTTTACTTTTGAAAGAGGATCTAGAAAATTTACCTTTTTGACATGGTGAACAAAGTGAAGGTAAAGTTCCATTTAATCTAGGCAATCCCCTAATTAAATTACTTTTGGCAAGTTTTACAATGAGCTTTGTGCTAGCATGTCTCAGTCTTCTATGCCAAAGTTCTAATTCATCATTTTTAGTGATAAAACATTTTATAGATGATTTAGAAAGATCATGAAAAGAAACTATATAAACATTATGTATTCTTGATGCAGTTAGTAAAATATCTTTTGTAGTAGGATTAGATATTTTGCATAAGTTAGTGGAAGATTCAAATAACACATCTAATCCTTTATCACATAATTGGCTAATAGAAATTAAATTGTGTTTTAATCCTTTCACATAAAGAACATTAGATATAGTAAAGGATTTGTTACCAACGGTACCAATTCCCATGATCCTACCTTTTCCGTTGTCACCAAACGTCACGATCCCTCCCTTCTTCTTTACTAGGCTAAAGAACTTAGCTTTATTGCCCGTCATGTGCTTGGAGCATCCTGAATCCAAGTACCACATGTCTTCATTGTCCTTAGCCTGCCTGCACATCTAGAAAGAATATGAGAGTAAAGATCCGGATACCCAAGTGGAACCACCCATAGAATAAGTGGAAGACTTAGGTACCCAGATTTGCTTTAAAGTATTTTGTTTTATTTTCCTGCAAGAACTAATTGTGTGACCTAACCTATAACAGTTTGCACACAAAATAAAGGGGGTTGAGACCCTTTTCTGGAATATTTTCTTGCTGGAACAAGTTGGATTTACAGAAGAAAAACCTTTTGAAAAAGAAAACTCAGGTTTCTGGTATGAGGTGCTAGCGCCGACATTAGTGGCTAGTGCTAGGCGGTAGCCATCTCCTCGATATCCGAGCCCAAGTTTTCTAGAACCATGGCACTGGTACCCTAAAATCATTTCCAATGATTTTTGGCCTATTCCAAAATTTTTAATGACCATGGTGAGATCATGAACTTTTGCTTTAAGTGAAGAATTTTCTTTCACAAGCAAAACACACTTATTTTCAAAACCTTTTTTGTTATTTTTGATTTGCAAAAGAGAGGCTTCTAATTTCTTTTCTAATTCCCCCTTCTCTTTTGTAAGAGTTTTGGCATGAGAGAGGGCTTTAGAAAGTGACTCTTCAATATCTTTTGCCAATTTAGTGGAGTGATCACACTCTTGGCAAGAAACCTTTCTCTTTTCTAAAAAAATTACCTTTTTGGCAAGCTTTTGATTTTCTTTAATAAGAGATTCATTTTCACGATTCAATAAAATACTATCTTTCATGTTTTTATCAAAAGCTTTGCAAGTTTCAAGGAATTCATTAAAGAGTTCATCATAAGTGGGAGGAGTTACCTCAGTGTCGCTAAGAACACTGGTGTCGTCGCCGCCGTTTCCATGTCCCATGAGGCACATGTTTGTTTCCTCATCTTCGCTTGATGATGACCCGCTTGATTTTTCGGAGGAGGAGGAGGAGTCATCCCATGTTCTAGCTTTTAGCACTTTCTTCTTCTCCTTCCCTTTGTGCCGCTTTTCTTTATTCTCCTTCAAGAACTTTGGGCACTGGCTCCGAATGTGCCCGGTCTTCCTACAATGAAAGCATTCCGGTGGAGGTCTTTCTTCTTCATCGTCGCTCTCCTTTTCCTTCTTTGCGGACGACCCTTTCCATCTTCCATCCTTTTGGATAAATTTCTGGAAAGTGTTTCGCCTTTCCGGATTTCGCATGAACTTTCGGAAGTTCTTCACCAAAAGACTTTCTTCATCTTCATCCTCATCCTCTTGGCACTCCTTCTTTGATTTTAATGCCAACGCCTTCTTCTTTAGCTCCTTGTTGTATTCATCATGTTGGATTTTGAGTTCTACCTCATGGGTTTTGAGATTCCCAATGAGGCTCTCAACTTGGAGCGTCCTTAGATTGTGCGATTCTGAAATGACCGTCACCTTCGGGTTGAATTTTGGTGGAAGAGAACGAAGGATCTTTCGGACCAAGTCGTCGTTGGAGAAGGTCTTTCCAAGTGCTTTGGAGGCATTGACGATCTTTGTGAAGCGCGTGTACATGGAATCAACATCTTCACTTTCATCCATCCGGAATTTTTCATATTCCGACTCAAGTTGGAAAAGCTTCGAATCTTTAACCTGCGATGTACCTTCATGAGTAACTTCCAAATGATTCCAAATTTCATAAGCAGTAATACATGCAGAAATTCTATTAAATTCATTTCTATCTAACGCACAAAATAAAGCATTCATGGCCTTGGCGTTTTTTTTTGCATTTTAGCTTATCCCTATCCTCCAATTTATCTTTTGGTTTCTCTAAAGTTATCTCTCCAACTACACATGTAGGAGGAGAGTATTCCTCTTCGACCATATTCCATACCTCAATATCTAGGGTCATAAGAAAACAACGCATCCTATTTTTCCAATAATTATAATCTGACCCGGTAAAGAGTGAAGGTCTACTAATTCCCTGACCCTCGGAAAAAGCGAGATCATAAGACGTCATTATTCCTGGTTTTTAAACCGTTTGGAATAACCTAGCTCTGATACCACTTGTTGGATCTTACGGCGCCCTTAGAGGGGGGGGGGGTGAATAAGGGAATAAAAATCTTTTTGAATTTTTACTAAATTGTTTAGAGAAAATTAGAACAAAATAATAATTTTGCTTAACGGAGGAAACAATTGTAAATTGCAATTCTATAAATTATGCCAAAAAGATAGAAATCAAGTAAACATAAAAGAGACATGATTATATTATATAGAAAATGTGTTTACATAAATTGATTTCAATATCGCTTGAAATCGAAGGCGTATAAAGTAATACAATTTTTCCTTTTCTATGCCGACTTGTATCCCCACAAACCGGTTGGCTTTAGCGTATCCTTCACGGATAAGGCCTCAAGCCGTTCTAGCCAATCCTTCCCCGGATATGGCCTCGAGCCCCCTAGATCTAAACACCTAGAACTAATCGCCAACACAAGGCGAATTTCCCCCTAAGTCCTACCCAGACCTAGTCGCCAACACAAGGCGAATTAACTAAACGATTACACAAATATATGGAATGAAAGTAAATATAACAATAATGAAACTCCCTATATGAGATCTCTGAAGATGAGGATGAAGGATCGCTGTAGCATAAGCAGGGTTGAAGCGATCGTTCTTCGGATGCACCGTGGTGGCCTCCTTCTCCAGAAATCCTCTTTGGCTTTGAGTGGGAGATGAGCTTTCGGCAGAGTAGCAGCTCTAGAAATTAGGCACAAGTAGTCTCTCTGGAAGCACTGGCCCAAAACGAGAGGGAGAGACCATCATTTTATAGAACTTGAAGATAGCGCATGCGGTAGCGTTCGTGTGGAGCGGTTGCAAAACCGTCGGCGGCGTGGCGCTGTGCACGAACTTGAGATAGCGTCAGGCGGTAGCGCTAGCGCTGACGGTAGCGGTTTCAAAATCATCGGCGGCGTGGCAGAACAAACTTTCGTTGAACAGAATTCGTCGAACGAAATTTTCGTCGAACGGAGCTTCAAGTTCGTCGAACGAAAAATTTTGCCGAACGAAATTTTCGATGAACGAAATTTTCGTCGAACGGAGCTTAAAGTTCGTCGAACGGAAATTTTCGTTGAACGGAGTTTTCATCGAACGTAGACAAATTCGTCGAACGGAACCTGAGCTAGCGTCTGGCAGTAGCTCTAACGCTGACGGTAGTGCATTCTTCCAGATTTTTGAATTCAGCTGCTTTCTACCTGTGGAGTATTGCACCTATAGTTCCTGCACACTATAAACACACGACAAGCAAGATCAAATACAATTTGGGATTTGTTATTCTCAAACAAAGGGATGTGACACACATGTCCAACACTAGGAGCTCCTGGTGGTGTGTTACCTTCTCCGTCTTCCTGACTCCTCTGATATGATTCGACATCAAATTCTTGGGGAAGCTGACTCTCCTACCCTTTATGCCATCGCTGCTCGAGTTTTCGTTGTTACCTCCCTTCTCCAACGACCCCAGTTATCTCCTCCTCCTCTAGAGAGCTTTGCTCACCAAGCTGAACGTGGTCACCCCGGTGGCCGTGGTGGATCTCTTGGTGGCCGAGGACCTCCCCGGTACATCTGTTCTCATTTTGGTGGAAAGTGTCACACCATTGATCGCTGCTATCTCAAACATCCTCACCTTCGCCCTCTGGCTGCGGCTCCTCATACCGCTACTACACAACCATCTACTTCTGTTGCTACCTCCTCAGGTAGCGTGCACTTGGTTACTGAAGGTAAGTGGCTTATTGACACTGGCGCAACCAGTCATATGACAGGGAACCCTAAACTTTTCTCAAAGTTACTAGTGTAACGACCCAAAATGTGACTCGACCCAAATGAATAATAAAATGTAATAAAAGTTCATCCCCTATGATGAAAATATAAATCATTGTCAAATCGGCATAGCTTTGAAAACTGAGTATGAATTTTATTGATGCGTTGCAACACTCGAAAGGTTTTAACGGAATACGAACTTTTCTATATTGTTGCTTCTTCCTATATTTTACATGTTGACTAATCTATATAAAGATATATGTGAATATTGTAAAGTTTCGGAAAGAGACGTATATGGCAAATAATTATTACACTTTTCATTATACTCTGGTGTGCCAGTAGCATATTCGCTGCATTGCGAATGGTTATTAAGAGGGCGACTATTGCTAATGGATTTGGTGTGCTAATAGAAGCTGAATTTGGATTGTTTCCTCTTTGGGGGGTGCTAATAGAGGCTGATTTTGGTTGGATGAGATTGAGATAACACTCAAGTTAGGCAGTGGACTCTTGTAATTTTTCCTTATAATATCGTGACCTCCATCACCCGATACCTATTTTTATTTTTGAAACCGCCCAGAGCTTTGGACGGGCTGGAAAGCTGGAAGCTAGGGCTGGCTGCGACTCCTCTTCCTCATCGACGTTCCTTCCTTCTCATCCTGTCGCCGGTGCTAGAGGACTTGCCGCTACCTGTTAGTTGTGCCCCTACTGCTGTTTTCAAGTGGTTCTACTGTGTGTGACCATCAGCTTCTGACTGAAATAGCTGCACTGTGAGCCCCTCCTTCCTCTTTCTCCCTTCTTATTTTTAATTACTGATTTCTAGTGGCTGGTTATGGATTTATCGGTTCCTGCTTTGAGGGATTTTCCTGAAGGGTGAGCTAATGAAACTCCACCTCTCTTGATTTTGCCCTGGCTGTTAAGTTGGGGTTTTTTTGGAGTGAATGCTCATGTTGTCTGACTGTTATTGTTTCTTTTTAGTCTTGTTTTATTGCTTATTCGGAGATCTATTTAGGGCCGGCTGTATGGATTTTCTGGAGGTTGCTATTGTTGTTATATGTTATATTTTTTTATGGGGGACTCTCCTTACAGTTAGCTGCTATCCCATTTATATATGGGGGGAGTTTTGTTTATAGAAACTATTATCAACTTACTTTAGGAGGAGGATTCCTATGTTGCTGTTATCGTTTTATAATGGTTTTCAAAGGAGGAATGTTGGGTAGTGCTCAGGTTGGCCGAAAGAGACTGCCCCTTTTTCTTGTGATAGTATTATAGGAGGTTTGGGCTTTGACTTATCTCCTGACGAGCTGTTGTTATATAAACAATGAATTGGGTCAGTCATTCCTATATTGGGCTTACTTTGCTCTCTAGCCAGAAATTGTTATTTAAACACTGTACTGGGTTTAGTTGGCTGCGAGGTATGATGAGTTAAATATGAAATTTGTCTTTATTTTACACTTGTCTCCCTCCTATGATTATGCTAAACAAATGGTATGGTGAGTAGCCTCCAAGTGATGTATGTTATAATTTTAACGAGGTGCAACCCCGATAAATGATGTAAGTCTTATACAGATACCGCGAAGGATGGCACCTCAAAATAGACATGACAATGCTATGAACATGAAAACTGACATGATGTTATGTATGCGCACTGCTTCCATGATATAGATGTTGTTAACACTGCTTACTTATACTGCTTCCATGATATAGATACAGTTAACACTGCTTACTAATTATACTGCTTCCATGATATAGATACAGTTATGATACTTACACTGCTTACAGTTCCAGAACTTATATGAATGTTATTGTTTGATAGTTGCTTATTGTTTTATGATTACTAACATGTTCATATAGTTATATGCTTCATAAGTTCACTGCTGAGACAGAAAACGGTTAGTATTAAAACTATGTTTTGAAATGCGTAAGTCTTTCTAATTGTATATAGCAATGAAAGAGGTATATCCTCACTTAGTCATATTTGTATGACTAAGCTCGTTGTCAAATTTTGTAGGTAACGGACATAGCTTGGGATACGCAAAACCAAAAGAACTGATTATGGTAGTACAGAAAAGATTCAGCGAATAATGCAAGGTATGAAAGTAAATTCTTATTATGTGTTTTTATTTTGTATTCACTAGCCGCACTTCAACCTGGGACACATGTAATGAACATAGCTTAGATACAGATGTATGTGGGGTCTAAATGGGCGCCTCACAATTTGGTTTCGAAGAAGTTCGGTTGTAGTGAGTACTGAATAAGCACACATGATATGTAGGTGAGAAGATCGTTTATTGACAAATTTGTCTAAATCGAGTTACGTTGAAGGGGTTTAAAAGGTATTCAAGAAAGGATAGAAAATAAATGTATTTTACACGAACATAAAGTGAAATGAAATCAAATAGTTATTTATATAGTTCCTATTGTACGAGTCAACCCAAATGTTTTCAAAGAGAAATGTTTTCGTATTGTTTGCGTTAGATACCTGGAATAGTTGAAAGATGAATGTACTGAGCATTGGAAAAAAAAAGACGGAGATACGTAAAATGATTGAACATGTAACGGAGGGTGTCTAAAAATGAGTTCTAATCGTTTAAAATAGACAAATGTTTATTTTCTTTATGAAAACACTGTTAAACATCCATCGAAACATGTTATACAAACATGTACAAAGAAAACGAAATATAGTTACAATTACAACTGTTTTCAAAGTATGTCGTTTCTATATCATGTAATGACTTCAAGACATGAAAATAAGTGATGCGTTATAAGCTATAAATGAAACTGAGATTGAGGTAAAGAAGGATAAAAAGGAAGTTGCAAATGACAATAATGTAAATATGAAAATACGATGCTATAGAAAAGACAGTATACTAACACTAGATGTAATTGTAAGTAAGGAATAAATTCTTCATACAAGAAATTGTATTCAAGCAAGGATGAAAGTAATATTACAAAGCGACGACTATTATCACAATAAAATGATTGTACTCTTATGACTCAAAGCAGTGGAAATGGACCTGGTAAAACTATCATTTCGAGTTTAGGGTGTTAAAATGAAAAAAAAAGGTTTACGCTAGCGTTATACGTTTTATCTATGACCTATTTTGCATATCAAGAATGATTGTTTCTACAAAGTAGACAAGTATAACATTTATCGACAAGATTTACTATGGTCAAAACATTCCGACATGACCGGTTGCGTCATATAGAACATTAGCAAATACTTGAGATAACTATTTTGTTTCCAAGAATTAGTTCTTCTGTGTGTAAAAGCAAGTAGTATCTTCGCAAAGTAAATTTATATGTATGTGCATAAAATGTGACATGTTAAGACTGACACATTAAAGTGAAGGTTACTAAACAGTAAAGTGAAGGTTAATTGTGTTACAAGCTTCAACTTAAATCTTTCTAGCAACAATACCCAAAAGGAAGGATTCCCTAAAGCAAACATTAGTGTTGAATTAGGTTCTTTTCAAAAAAAAAATTTTATATGAAATCATTCGATTATAGAAAGAGGCCAATAAGTTTTATAAACAATTTACAGTGAATGAAACAAGAATTTTGTGGGTTTAATTTAGTTTTAGAACAATAAGTCAATAAATGAGAAGTCCAAAAATGAGAAAAGATGTTATGTTTAGATAAAATGACAAATATCATTATAGAATTAAGAACTAAATAGTAATGTTGTTGAAGGAAAAGCTACTAATAGTTGATGTTCTTATGGTATCATCAAAGATGTATGTATGATAGAGACGAATCACCTGACCCCTAATATGGAGCTACGAATATAGTGTTTATGATAAAAGAAAATATAAGTGATGTCTAATGGGAAATGTCAAATGAGTATAAAATATATTTTCATCCAGATGAATATATAACCGTGAGAACGAAGGCACATGAAGTGTATCAGAGATGGAAACTCTCTTTTTTCTAATATAAAATGACTAACGGTTGCAAATTATTTGTTAAAATGGAAATAGTCTTATACTTGTTGCATCATAGTAAAGGAAAAATAATATATGAAAGTGGAATAGCTAATGAAGAGTGCTCGAATAACAGGTTTCTAACATCCTAAAAGACACGATTGTTTTCAAAGCAAGCACTCTTACATATCCGTAGTAAATCTAAATAATGACATTCGATGTAAAAGTACAAAGACTATATGAAAGTTGAGTTAAGGATCATGAAATACTTACTGCTAAGAATAAAAGGAGAAGGTTATGTTGGGTAAGTAACATTGAAGAAAATGAATAAGCAAAGTAAAGACTATACTGAATTGTAATTTCACTTTCACTCTATATAGTATATTTTGGATTTCGGCCGAATCTTTGATACGTTATATGGTTTTGAAAGAGGTGCTACAAAAATATTGTTAGAGATATGAAGGAAATGAAACAAGATAAAGAATCGCAACATGGTAAAACTCTAACCCTTATATCACAAACATTTTAAGGGATTGAAAAATTAACTTCAAGATATATTTCATATTTTGTTATCTGGGAGACACTGTTATTCGTCCGTAGAAAGGTTGCATAGCAAGCTTTGACCAATTGCAAGCCATAGTTAAGGAAATGAATGTGCATTGAAGTCTATCTTCGCCTTATATGACATATATGATTTTGACCACAATATTACACATACAAGTAAAATGAAAATGAAATAAGGTTACAAGTGAAATTGTTTACTAAGTTCGTCGTTTCAATACCATGTAACATGTGAAAATAAGTAACACGATATAAGTTATAAATTAATCGAGGTTGAGGTAAAGAATAAATGATAAAAAGGAAATTAAAGTGCAAATGAGAACAACGTGAATGTGAAAGTATGATGCTAAAGAAAAACGAAAGTCAACAAACATTATAAATAGTATAGGTCGTGCTATTACAAATACGATAGGAGGATGAGATACGAATGTAAACCAATGATTTAGGAATTTGACAAAGGAGAGTGCTATGAAAAATGAAAGTCATAATTGTGTGGAGTGGTCATGAATATGGATCACAATGTGCATATCATGTTAATAGTCTAATACTGAAAAAAAAAATATGAAAGTGTTTTACGACAATGTTTTACTGAATAAGGTATGAAATGATAATACATGCTTCATGGAACACTAATTTTCTTTTATAGTTAAGTATGGCGGTTTGTCAATCGCTTTCATTCTAGGAGTTCGGAACACGGGAAAGCGTGCGAAGGTTTGAATGCATGGAAAACTAAATAACATATTTAATAAGAATCGATATTGTGTCCTATTTTCGAGGATGAAAATTCCAATACGAGGGGAAGAGTTTGTAACGACCCAAAATGTGACTCAACCCAAATGAATAATAAAATGTAATAAAAGTTCGTCCCCTATGATGAAAATATAAATCAGTGTCAAATCGGCATAGCTTTGAAAACTGAGTATGAATTTTTTTGATGCGTTACAACACTCGAAAGGTTTTAACGGAATACGAACTTTTCTATATTGTTGCTTCTTCCTATATTCTACATGTTGACTAATCTATATAAAGATATATGTGAATATTGTAAAGTTTTGGGAAGAGACGTATATGGCAAATAATTATTACACTTTTCATTATACTTTGGTGTGCCAGTAGCATATTCGCTGCGTTGCGAATGGTTATTAAGAGGGCGGCTATTGCTAATGGATTTGGTGTGCTAATAGAGGCTGAATTTGGATTGTTTCCTCTTTTGGGGTGCTAATAGAGGCTGATTTTGGTTGGATGAGATTGAGATAACACTCAAGTTAGGCGGTAGACTCTTGTAATTTTTCCTTATAATATCGTGACCTCCCTCACCCGATACCTATTTTTATTTTTGAAACCGCCTGGAGCTTTGGACGGGCTGGAAAGCTGGAAGCTAGGGATGGTTGCGACTCCTCTTCCTCATCGATGATCCTTCCTTCTCATCCTGTCCCCGGTGCTAGAGGACTTGCCGCTACCTGTTAGTTGTGCCCATACTGCTGTTTTCAAGTGGTTCTACTGTGTGTGACCATCAGCTTCTGACTGAAATAGCTGCACTGTGAGCCCCTCCTTCCTCTTTCTCCCTTCTTATTTTTAATTACTAATTTCTAGTGGGTGGTTATGGCTTTATCGGTTCCTGCTTTGAGGGATTTTCCTGAAGGGTGAGCTAATGAAACTCCACCTCTCTTGATTTTGCCCTGGCTCCTAAGTTGGGGGGTTTTCTGGAGTGAATGCTCATGTTGGCCGACTGTTATTGTTTCTTTTTAGTCTTGTTTTATTGCTTATTGGGAGATTTATTTAGGGCCGGCTGTATGGATTTTCTGGAGGTTGCTATTGTTGGTATATGTTATATTTTTTATGGGGGACTCTCCTTACAGTTAGTTGTTATCCCATTTATATATGGCGGGAGTTTTGTTTATAGAAACTATTATCAACTTACTTTAGGAGGAGGATTCCTATGTTGCTATTATCGTTTTATAATGGTTTTCAAAGGGGGAATGTTGGGTAGTGCTCAGGTTGGCCGAAAGAGACTGCCCCTTTTTTCTTGTGATAGGTATTGTAGGAGGTTTGGGCTTTGACTTATCTCCTGACGAGCTGATGTTATATAAACAATGAATTGGGCCAGTCATTCCTATATTGGGCTTGCTTTGCTCTCTAGCCAGAAATTGTTATTTAAACACTGTATTGGGTTTAGTTGGCTGTGAGGTATGATGAGTTAAATATGAAATTTTTCTTTATTTTACACTTGTCTCCCTCCTATGATTATGCTAAACAAATGGTATGGTGAGTAGCCTCCAAGTGATGTATGCTATAATTTTAACGAGGTGCAACCCCGATAAATGATGTAAGTCTTATACAAATACCGCGAAGGATGGCACCTCAAAATAGACATGACAATACTATGAACACTGATACTGATGGTGAGAGCTACCTGTTTCATTTAAGCTTTATTGCTTTACTTTCATTTTACGTATGCACTCTTATTATACTGAATGTTAAATGCATATCACTGATACTTAATGTCGATATAATGTATGGCCTGATAAAGGCAAATATGCGAATTATTTCTGAAGGGATATAAAATGAATAACTCACAAGTTATGTAAACGTGTCGACACGAGGTTATATTACGGGCGACTTGAACTGCATGCACATGAATGATATGAATATGATGAATTGCCAAACCAGTCGAGCCAAAAGGCATAAACGCGGGTTGACTGTACTGGTTTTGGAACATGATGACCCTTCAGGGTGGGCCCAAAGCATGGAATATGAAAATGAATGATGAACATGGATTCAATTGCCCTTAATATTACCTAAGGAACGAACATTCGAAGAAATACTGATTTAAAGAGTTACACGGGTACATTGATAAATGCTTATGAACATGAAAACTGACATGATGTTATGTATTCGCACTGCTTCCATGATATAGATGTTGTTAACACTGCTTACTTATACTGCTTCCATGATATAGATACAGTTAACACTGCTTACTTATACTGCTTCCATGATATAGATACAGTTATGATACTTACACTGCTTACCGGTTCCAGAACTTATATGAATGCTATTGTTTGACAGCTGCTTATTGTTTTATGATTACTAACATGTTCATATAGTTATATGCTTCATAAGTTCACTGCTGAGACAGAAAACAGATAGTATGAAAACTATGTTTTGAAATGCGTAAGTTTTTCTAATTGTATATAGCAATGAAAGAGGTATATCCTCACTTAGTCATATTTTTATGACTAAGCTCGTCGTCAAATTTTGTAGGTAATGGACATAGCTTAGGATACGCAAAACCAAAAGAACTGATTATGATAGGACAGAAAAGATTCAGTGAATAATGCAAGGTATGAAAGTAAATTCTTATTATGTGTTTTTATTTTGTATTCACTAGCCGCACTTCAACCTGGGACACATGTTATGAACATAGCTTAGATACAGAAGTATGTGGGGGTCTTAATGGGGGCCTCACGACTAGAGCACGAGAATTCACCTTCGGTCCTGACAGCAGATGGTTCTCCCTCAAATGTGTGTAGGACTGGGGTAGTTCACGTCACTCCAACTATCTCTCTGGATAACACTCTTTATGTGCCTACGTTTCCTTGCAACTTACTCTTTGTCAAGGTTCTCTCTCAATAGTTACAATGTTCTATTATGTTTACTCCGACTAACTGTTATTTTTAGGATCTTCACACGAAGGAGACAGTTGCTACTGGGACTGAGAGTGGAGGCCTCTACTTTCTTGATGTTCTTGCTGCTCATTCTGCTTCCACAACATTTGATTCTCTCCATCAGTGGCACCTCCGTCTTGATCACCCCCCACCTCGGCTACTCTATCAACTTCTACCTCACCTCTGCAAAGATACCTCTCCTCTCAACTGTAAAGCTTGTCAACTGGGAAAGCATCATCGAGCTTCCTATCCTGCCAAGCATGGTCGTAGCTCGGTCCGTCCCTTTGATATTCTTCACTCCGACGTCTGGGGTCCTTCTCCTGCCAAGACTATTGGTGGGAGTAGTTTGTATTTTGTTACTTTCATTGCTGATTTTTCTAGATGTACTTGGGTGTAACTTTTAAAAGAACGATAGGAACTTTTTTCTGTTTTTTCAACCTTCTATAATGAAATTTACACTCAGTTTGGAGTGTCTATCAAAGCAATTCGCACTGATAATGCTAAAGAATATGTTTCTTATCAGTTTTCCGAGTTTTGCATGAATCATGGTCTTATACATCAAACTAGTTTTCCTTATACCTCTCAACCAAATGGGATAGTTGAACGTAAGAATCGTCACCTCCTCGACATGGCTCGCACCTTACTCTTCCAAATGAATATGCCTAAAACATATTGGGGTCATGCCATCCTCATCTCATGCTATCTCATTAACCGCATTCCCTCCACCATACTTCAAGGCTCCACACCCTTTTCTCTCCTATATCCAACCTCAAAACCTTTCTCTTTACCTCCCAAGGTCATCGGTTGTACTGCGTTTGTCCATACTCCTTCACCAGGTCGGGACAAACTCTCCCCTCGGGCAATTAAGTGTATATTTGTTGGTTACTCTCCAACTCAGAAAGGTTACAGGTGTTATGATCCTCTTCTTCACAAACAATATGTCTCAGCTGATGTCACCTTCTTTGAGACTGTACCATATTTCTCTAACTCCTCCACCTCCCTGCCTCCTGAACCTCATCCCTTGCCACCTCTCATTTCTACCCCACCGCCACCACCAACCTATATTATAACTCCCCTTCCAAAACCCCACCTCCTCTTCCTTTACCTCCACCGGCTACAAAGTCTCCTACCACCTATTCTCCTACTCCGGGGCCTCCTTTCCCAGCTCTTGGGCCAGCTCTATCTTCTTCAGATGACGACTCTCCTGACAATACAGACACCGCTGATGTTCTCCATATTGCTCTTTGAAAGGGAGTTCACTCATGTACGCAACATTCTATTCATGATGTCGTGACCTATGCTCAACCCACTCCCTCTGCTAGGGCTTTTGCTATTGCTATTTCAGATACTGTCACACCAGCTAATTATCAGGATGCTTTTGCTATACCACAGTGGAAGGCTGCCATGGATGAAGAAATTTCCACCCTTCAGGATCGTGGCACTTGGGCGCTTGTTCCTCCTCCTCTTGGAATAAATATTGTTGGGTGTAGATGGGTCTTTGTGATCAAATACCATGTCGATGGCTCTGTCGACCGATACAAAGCTCGCTTGGTTGCCAAAGGTTTTACTCAGACATATGGAGTTGACTTCTTTGATACTTTCTCACATGTTGCTCGTCTTACCACCATCCGCGTTCTCTTCTCTA
Organism: Dactylorhiza incarnata; assembly: GCA_033032865.1. Lineage (NCBI taxonomy): Eukaryota > Viridiplantae > Streptophyta > Magnoliopsida > Asparagales > Orchidaceae > Dactylorhiza > Dactylorhiza incarnata. The sequence continues at coordinate 826,562 of JAWHQI010000424.1, read as the reverse complement.
TGACCATCAACAAAGGTTGGCAAATTTCTCAATTAGATGTCAAGAATGCCTTCCTTTATGGTGATCTTCAAGAGGATATTTTCATGGAGCAATGATACGCTGAAATTTAACTTTTTAGAAAATCTTTTTCTTTCTTTAGACTTTAACCTTAGGCGGATGTTTTCGAAGGGTCCCGCGAGTAATTCTACTTCGAGGAATTACCCGTTATCCTATCGAAAGATAGAAGTAACGACCTTTTCCTCTTTCGAAATATCGAGGATTACTCTTTGGCCGCGTCACCAAAAGCTAAGTAGAAAGGGTTTGAAAGGCTTATGTTTGAAATGAAAGTTGAAAGCTTTTTGAATATGTTGTTGCAACAATTTTGTGAGTTGTTGCAACAATTTTGTGAATGATAGTTTTAAAACTCCTTTTACCTTGAGCTAGTTGCAACAACCAAAGGTTTGTTGCAACAATTTTCTAATTGTTCTTTAAAAGAGAGTTTTAATTTGCTTTTGAGAGAAAGCTTTTGGGTTTATATAATTATCCGGACTAAAATCAATAAAGGCAAGTGGACCTTATCGATAGTAGTATAGGATATTTCTTTTGAAATATCAAGGTCGTATTTTTCCAGGGTCGTATCGATTATTTCTACTTCTTAGGAACGCGCTATTATTTTATCGAAAAGAGTTTTGAATTGATTTTTATAATTTTGTAGAAAAACTAATGACGAAAATTAAGGTTGGCGTGCGTTTAACGATAATTGCAATAAAAAGTGAAAAAGCACGAAAACGTTAATTTAGAAAGTAGTTTTGCTTAGATTTTTTAGAGTTTTATAAAGCGATAATGATAACTACGGCGACTTTAAGCGATTGAGGGGTTAGCGAAATAGCAAAAAGCAATTATATTAAAAACAAAGAACGCACTAATTTAAAACGCACACACTCTACGAAATTAAAATGAAAGCTGTAAATTGCAGAAATTAAAGAAATGCAATCCCTACCCAATTAGGTAGAGGGGAAATAAATGCGTGAGCGAGTCCTATCCAAACGGATAGGCGGGAAATAAATGCGTGAGCGAGTCCTATCCAAACGGATAGGCGGGAAATAAATGCGTGAGTCAGTCCTATCCAAGCGGATAGGCGGGAAATAAATGCGTGACGGAAATGGAAGCTATTGAATTACAAAAAAGGCGCAAAATTTATACTCATACACACACACACACACTCTACTTTAATGAAATCTAATTAAAAACAAAACAAAAATTAACTCATACACTCACACACACAACATAAATGAAACTAAGTTAAAAGAAAACAAAATCTATACTAACGCACACACATACTTAAATTAAAAGCTAAATTAAAAAAAAAAACAAAATCTATACTCATACACACACACATACTTAAATTAAAAGCTAAATTAAAAAAAAAACAAATTCTATACTCATACACACACACATACTTAAATTAAAAGCTAAGTTAAAAAAAAAAACAAAATCTATACTCATACACACACACACACTTACTTGAAATGATACAAAAAATTACAAAAAAAAAACTAAAACATGAAAGTTAGCCTCATACACACTCACACACTAACTTTTAATTGAAATCTAAATTAAAGAAAACAAAATCTATACTCATACACACACACACACACACTTTAATATGAAACCATCTAAAATTAAAAAAAATATACAATAAGTAACCTACTCTCATACACACACACACAAATTAAAAAGGAAAACTAATTAAGATAACAACAACAACAACAACAAAAAACTAAATAAAAAAGAAAAAGAAGAAGAACACACACACACTCCCACCAAAACAAAGAGGGACAAATTACCAAAAACAAATCTATTTCATTTCCATAATAAAAAGATTACAAACAAGAGAGAGAAAGAGTACAAAAAATACTTAAACACAAAAACTAGGAAAACAACAAAAGATTGGATCAAGATCTCAAGAAAAAGCTCTTAAAATTTTGAACCCTTTGAACATCAGCCACCACCTCTATTTATAGAGGATTTGGGGTGCATTTAGAGGGCTTGGAAGGCTTCTAGAAGGAGGAGGCCAAATCTGACTTTGCAAGCTTGCTGGAAGAGTGTGGGGTGCGGTTAGAGGGCTGGAAGCTAGCTGGCGGGCTGAGCTGGAGGTTGGCGCGGGCAGCACGGGCAGGGCGGCAGCGGCAGCTGGCACGGGCGCGGGCAGCACGGGCAGGGCGGCAGCGGCAACTGGCACGGGCGCGGGCAGCAACTGGATTTAATCCAGCAAAAGGGAGTGCTGGGTTTCGAACCCACAACCTCAAGGGAGGCTAGCCAGACCAAGACCACTGGAGCAATGGCGCTTATCTAGAATATAAGGGGGTATATTATATTTATAATGTTAGCTTTAGAATTTATTAAATGCAAAAAGGGGGTGAAACGGACGGCGCAATTTGATCTAATTAATTATGACTGCGCCAGGACTCGAACCCGGGGCAGCAGCGCGGCAAGCAAAGACAGGACCAATGAGCCAAGCGGCTCCTTCAACATCTATGGAGCAATAAATATATTTATTATAGTTACACAGATTTTTTTTTTTTAAATTTTTTTTTTTTAATTTACATAGTTTATTTATAAGATTATTTTTTAATATATATACTCTCTAATTATTTATTATATATATTAATATTATATATTATATACTATTATTATTTTACATTTTATATACTATACATATATATTTATACATATACATATATTATACATATATGTATTTTATTATATTTATTATTCATTATTATTATTATGCTATTAATATACAATACTACTATATTATATATATATATATATATTCAACCTATTTATCTAACAGGCATATTATTTTTACATCATTTATATATTATTACTATTTTTCATTCATATTTACATATAAATATATGCTTATTTATTATACAATAATATTTCAAAATTTTATTCTTTTATATATATAATTACTTATTTTTAAAAAAGAAAAAAAGAAGTGATTATTTCAATGATTTAAAAGCAATATGTACAAGATTACCCAAAATTAGGCTAGAAATGATAATAAAAATATGCATAATTTGTTATTCATCAAACACCCCCATACTTAAGCTTTTGCTATTCCAGAGCAAAAGTAAGGGATACCTATAAGACGTTTAATAAAATTTCTAATTTACTAAAGTTTTTATTAAATCAAAAGTAAGATCGAAATAAATTTAGGGTATTTAAAGAGGTAAGTCCAAAACTATGAAAGTAATTTAAAAAGAGCGAAAAAATTTTAGCGAGACTTCTAAAGTTAGCTAAATAGCGTCGATTATTGCAGTCTTTGGTACCTTTTAATTAGAATAGAATTATAGAAAACTTTAACCTTTTTTAAGAAAGTTTTTAAGAATAAATAAAGCCTACTAATTATGCTCTCTCAAACTTTTTTAAATTAAAATCTAGGTACAATTTTATTGGCTAAGGGGTAGGGGAAAAAAGGTAGCCTTGGCAAAAAGAAGAGTGCTTGGATTTAGGGGTGATGGACTTTATCCTCTCACCCCACCTTTTTGGTGGTTTTGCTTTGATTCCCAGCGTTGGTTTATGCGGGAGAATTGAAATCTTTTCTAAACTTAACCCAATGCCCGTGTTTACGGAATTTTATTTTTTTATTCCCGTTGACACGGGATTTCTTTTAACAATATTGGGTGTCTGTGTTTACGGAATCTTTTTATTCCCATTGACACAGGATTTCTTTTAAAACTCCTACTTTTATTATTTTTATGCCAAGCTAAGGGGTGTTTATAAGGGGGGTTTCAAGAGAAATTCTAGATTAATAAAAAAAGATTTTTGAGAGCAAGTTTAGTAGATTAAAAACATTCCTAAAGTTTCACAAGTTTAGAGTTAGAATAATTGAATCTAAAGATGGTTTGCCAATATAATACAAAAAGGAATCTATTTAGGGTAAACCCGAGGTAGTGCTAAAAATTCTGTTCTCAAATTAAATTAAGATCGCAAGATTTTCTTTACTACTGAAAATTCCTCGATTTAAATTTTTCAAACTATGAAATAAATAAAATTGATTTAGTAAATCAAAAATAATGAAAAACGCTTAAAGCTAAAACTAACCTAGCCTTGGAAATAACAAAAAGCTAAGTAGGGGTTTTATTTTATTTTTGGGTTTTTTGATAAGTTTTTCAAATATTTTTTTTTTTGAAGTTTTTAAGATATGATATTTTGGGGATTTTGATTTTCTTTATAACAAAATGCATATATAAATACTAAAAAAACAAAGAAAGAAGAAAATTAAGAAAAGTAAAAATACATACAAAATATTTTTGATTTTTCTAAGATATTTTTTTCATCATATTTTTTTTATTGTTTTAATTTTGTTAAAAATATGTACAATAATAAAAAAGGAAAAGAAAAAAGAAAGAGAGAGAGGAAAATAAAATGTTTTTGGTGTTATGACAAAATTTTGTGAATTTTGTTATAACAAATTTCTAAGTAAATTTTTTTGGATTTTTCAATTCTTTATCTTATATATACATTAATACTTAAAAAAGGAAAAGAAGAGAAGGAAAGAAGAAAATATAAAAGAAAAACATATATAATTTTTTTGTGTTTTTCTAAGAAATTTTTCATCATAAATTTTTTTGTGATTTTGATTTATTTTCAAATATGGATAATTATTTACAAACAAAGACACAAAAAGAAAATAAAACATTTATAATATATTTTTGGTGTTTTTTTCTAAGTTAATTAATAGTTTTTTTTTTGGATTTTTGATTTTGTTACATATTTACATATTAAAATTTTACAAAAAGAAAAATAAAAGTAGAGGGACAAATTTGTTGCAACAAATTTTGTTATGTTGTAACAAATTTTTTAAATTTTTTGGTCTTTTCTATATATATATAAAAAAAGGACAAAAATAATTACAAAAGAGGAAAAACACCCCCATACTTAAAAGTCAACATTGTCCTCAATGTTTAGTTTAGGTAGGAGGAGCGAAAACTTGTGTTTTGTTTTGATTTTTCCAAATGTACAAAAGAGCGAAAAATAGTATACGTATGAAAGGAAGTTAAAAGTATATATGTGATCATATTGTTTTTTTTTGGTATGATAAAAATAAATTTTTATCATCATTTTTATTTTGTTATTTATATTATATATATTTTTTTGTTTTAATTTTGAAATATGCATGTTTTAAAATATATCAAAATCTTAAGAAAGATAAAATAAAGTAAATAAAGAAAAAGCTTTAAGATAAAAAGCAAGGAAGAAATAAGAGAAATAAAAAGGTAAAAGCAACGGGGTTTTCTTGTTTCGAAATATCGACAAAAATCCCCTCTCGGGTCTGTCGAGTAATCCTACTTTGAGAAACTTCCTATTGTCTTATCTTAAAATTCCCAAAATTCTTTTTGATTTTTGTTTTAAAGTTTTTGCATTATATTATTTTGTTTTATGTTTCCTTTTGGAAAAAGAATGATAATTTAAAATATGCATAGTTATTAAAATTATTTTTCATTTTGTTTTATTATTATTATTATTATTTATTATTATTATTTATTATATTTTTGTTTAAGTTTTTTTGTTTTGAAATTAAAATTTATTTCATCATTTTTTTATGTAAATAAGAACAATAAAAAAAAGAGTGTAATTAGATAAATATGGGGGTGCCTCCCACGAGCGCTTTGTTTACCGTCTCGTAGCTTGACGCGTTGGCGGGGTACGATCTTTTTAGAGGTGGGGGAGGGGTATGGAATTTAGCTTCCCTCCCAGTTGATCCCCCGCGTGGTAGAGTTTTAGTCGGTGACCGTTAACTTTTAAGTCGCCTTTTTCCGGGTGGGTTATAAGGACGGTCCCGTATGGCCAAACCTCTTTCACTTGAAAGGGGCCGGACCAGCGGGATTTTAGTTTCCCGGAAAAAGACGAAGACGCGAATTATATAGGAGGACGAGATCGCCCGGCGCAAATGATTTTGGAAATTTAATTTTTCTGTCGTGGTAAAATTTCGAGCGTTCCTTATAAAATTTATTACTCTCGTAGGCGTTCGCACGCCATTCATCGAGTTCGTTTAATTGGAATTTCCGGTTTTCGGCGGTTAAATTATGATCGAGATTTAAAAGTTTTAACGCCCAAAAAGCGCGGTGCTCTAATTCTACGGGCAAATGGCACGCCTTGCCGTACAACCGATTGCGGTCTTGTACGCCGTACGATATGCCCACAACGCATCGTCTAATTTAATTGCCCAATCCTTCCTATTAGTGGAAACGGTTTTTTCTAATATTCGCTTAATTTCTCGATTTACTACCTCCACTTGGCCGCTCGTTTGGGGGGGATAGGCGGTGGCGAGCTTATGCGTAACGCCATATTTGGTTAATATTTTTGCAAACTGGGCGTTGCAAAAGTGCGTACCCCTATCACTAACTATTGCGCGGGGCGTACCGAAGCGAGAAAATAATTTTTTTAGGAATTTGACGATGACTCTCGCATCGTTGGTGGGGAGAGCTTGCGCTTCCGCCCACCTAGATACGTAGTCTACCGCCACTAAAATGTAGCGATTTGTATATGAAGGAGGTAGGGGGCATATGAAATCTATGCCCCATAAATCGAAAATCTCGCATTCTAAATAAAATTTTTGGGGCATCTCGTCGCGACGAGAGATGTTACCCGACCGTTGACAGCTATCGCATGCGCTCACAAAAGCGTGAGCATCTTTAAAGAGAGCGGGCCAATAAAAGCCCGCCTCCAGCGCCTTCTGCGCAGTCCGGTTGGCTTGATAATGCCCCCCGGCCGGCCCTTTGTGGCAGTGCCGCAAAATTTGCGCACCCTCCTCGCTCGAAACGCATCTCCGCATGACTTGGTCCGCGCAGAAGCGAAATAAGAAAGGGTCCTCCCAAAAGTAATTTTTCAAATCAGAAAAGAATTTCTTCTTTTGCTGTTTTGAAAAGTCTTTCGGGAGCACCCGCGCAACTAAATAGTTGGCGTAGTCTGCGAACCAAGGCGAGGGAGAAGTTTTTAAATTATTTAAAAGCTAAAAGACGCTCCTCGGGAAATCGATCATCGATTTCCGGTTCGAAGAGCGCTTCCGCGATTGGGTGTTCTAAACGAGAAAGGTGGTCGGCCGCTAAATTTTCGGCCCCCTTCTTATCCCGGATCTCTAAATCGAATTCTTGTATTAGGAGGATCCATCGAAGAAGGCGGGGCTTAGCGTCCATTTTTTCTAATAAATATTTAAGTGCGGAGTGGTCGGTAAATATTATAATTTTAGAAAGCGTGACGTAGGGCCTAAACTTATCTATGGCGAAGACGACGACAAGGAGTTCCTTTTCCGTTGTCGTGTAATTAGCCTGTGCGGCCGTGAGCGTGCGGGACGCGTAGTAGATAGGATGAAAATATTTATTTACGCGTTGGCCTAATACGGCCCCTACCGCTATATCGCTCGCGTCGCACATAATCTCAAACGAAAGGGTCCAATCGGGCGCCACCAGAATGGGAGAATGGATAAGTTTATTTTTTATGGCATTGAATGCCTCTACGCACGCGCTATCAAAATGAATGGAGATTTTTTCTCCAGGAGGTGGGTTAGCGGTTTTGTTATTTTGGAAAATTTTTGAATAAACCGCCTATAGAAACCCGCGTGGCCAAGAAAACTACGAATTGATTTTATATTTGAGGGCGCGGGGAGTTTTTCAATTATTTCGACCTTGGCCTTGTTGACCTCCATCCCTCTTTCAGAAATTTTGTGGCCGAGAACTAAGCCTTCTCGAACCATGAAATTACACTTTTCCCAGTTTAAAACCAGGTTCGTGTCTTCGCATCGTTGGAAGACTCGATCTAAATTTTGGAGGCAGTTTTGGAAGGAGCTTCCAAAAACCAAGAAGTCATCCATAAAGACTTCCATAATATCCTCTACGAGCTCTCCAAATATCGCTAGCATACATCGTTGAAATGTAGCTGGCGCGTTGCAGAGGCCGAATGGCATCCTTCGGTACGCGAAGGTACCGAAGGGGCACGTAAAGGTTGTTTTCTCCTGATCTTCGGGGGAGATTGGAATTTGTAAAAATCCCGATAGACCGTCGAGAAAACAATAATAAGGATGACCCGATAGTCGCTCCAAAATTTGATCGATAAACGGTAACGGAAAGTGGTCTTTGCGGGTGGCATCATTTAATTTTCGGTAATCGATGCACACCCTCCAACCCGTAACAGTACGGGTTGGAATTAATTCATTGTTTTGATTTGCCACTACCGTTAGACCGCCCTTTTTTGGCACGACATGAATGGGACTAACCCACGTGCTGTCGGATATAGGGTAGATAATCCCCGCATCCAGGAGTTTGATTACTTCAGCCTTAACGACATCCCGCATATTTGGGTTTAGTCGTCGCTGAGGCTGGATGGTTTTGCGGGAATTATCTTCTAAGAAGATTTTGTGCGTGCAAAAAGAGGGATTTATCCCCCTAATATCGAAAATCTGCCATGCAATTGCATGGCGATGCGTGGACAAAACTTTAACTAATTCGGAGGTTTCCGAATCGGTTAAAGAAGACGAAATAATAACCGGGAGTTTTAAGTCCGCGGCGAGAAAAGCGTATTTTAAATGGTCGGGGAGTGGCTTAAGCTCCAAGACCGGGGGTTCTTCGTAAGAAGTTGTTATTTTTAAACTTTTAGAATTAAAAGATTCGAAAGACGAATCTGGCGGTAGCTCGTCCAAAGGGGCGAGGTCCGCCAAATCCGGTTCGTCTAAATTTAAAGCTAGTAATTCTGCAAGCGAAGAACACTCATCGTCGAACGCGGATTCTAAGTGAAAGCGGGAATCGTCGTTCGATAAAGAGTTTCGCATCGAAGGATTAATATGAAGGGTAATTTCGTCGTCCCCTACCCGAAGGAGGAGGCGACCGTTACTCACATCAATTAATGCGCGGGAGGTCGCGAGGAAAGGGCGACCGAGGATAATTGGCACCTCGGCGTCCTCCTCGATGTCGAGGATGACGAAGTCTACCGGGAAGATAAACTTGTCAACCTTGACCAGAACGTCCTCCACTACCCCGATAGGATATTTTATCGAGCGATCCGCGAGTTGGATGCTCATTTTTGTTGGGGTGGGAACACCCAAATCTAGTTTTTTAAAGAGGGAGAAGGGCATCAAATTGATGCTCGCTCCCAGGTCCGCTAGGGCGTACTTTATTAATAAATTGCCGAATAGGCACGGGATGGAAAACCTTCCCGGATCGTTTAGTTTAGGCGGTAATTTATTAAGTAGGACCGCCGAGCATTCCGCATTTAAGGAAACACGCGAAATACCCTCGAGCTTCTTTTTATTAGAAAGGAGCTCCTTAAGGTATTTCGCATATTTCGGCATTTGTGATAGTGCCTCGCAGAAGGGGACGTTAATTTGAATTTGTTTAAATATTTGTAAAAACTTTTTGTAATGTTCGTCCTCCTTCTCTTTATTAAATTTTGCGGGGTACGGAATTTGCGGGCTCGAGACGCCCGGCGCTAATATTTTTTCCGTATCTACTAAAATAAAAGACTAGGGTGCAGGGGTCGGAGGCGAAACAGTTACCTGATGCTCAACCTGCAATGGGGAGTCGACCTCCTTGCCGCTGCGTAAGGTAATGGCGTGGGCATTTTCACGCGGGTTCTGCTCCGAGTTCCCAGGTAGTGCTCCAAGTGGCCGCTCGGAGACCATTTTTGCAAGCTGTCCAACCTACATTTCTAAATTTTTTAGCGATCCGGTTATATTCCGGATATTTGCGTCGTTGGAAGCCATGTATTTTGCAAAAATCTCCTCGAGCGGAGAAGGTTTTGGAGGAGGAGGCGCAAAACCCTGCTGAAATCCTTGGGGATATCCATGCGAAAATCCTTGCGGGATCGCAGGTGGAGGGCGTTGCGCATTATTAGGGTTACTCCAGGAGAAGTTCGGTTGGCTCCTCCAACCCGGGTTATAGTTATTACTATATGGGTTGAAGGGCGCCCGCACTTAATTGCCCACGTAATCCACCGATTCCTCGCTTAAATTATTGTTATTATTAATATTATTATTAAGATTATTATTATTATTATTATTAAGTTTATTAAAATTATTATTATTATTATTATTATTATTAGCCCACGCGGGAGTGGAGGAGGAAGCAGTCATCTCCGCCACTTGCTTACTTAGCCGCTCTACCTGTGAGGCTAAGTGAGTAGTGACATCCACTTCAAAAATCCCAGCTGATTTAGGAGGACGCGCCCTTGGCACGTTCCACTGGTATGCGTTCATGGCCATTTCCTCGAACAAAGTTTGAGCGGCCTCCGGGGTTTTGTTGTTTAACGTTCCCCCGGCGGCTGCGTCGATCATCTGTCGAGTTGAGAAATTTAAGCCATTATAGAACGTTTGTACCTGTAGCCAAGGTGGTAGCGCGTGATGAGGACACTTACGCAGACATTCTTTAATCCGCTCCCAAGTCTCGTAAAGAGACTCAGAATCGAATTGTATAAAGGATGCGATGTCGGTGCGTAATTTGGCGGTTTTTGACGGAGGAAAATATTTAGTTAGAAATTTTTCCGTCAATTCAGCCCACGTGGTTATAGCCCCTCTCGGAAGAGAAGTTAACCACGCCTTAGCTTTTGTCCGCAAGGAAAATGGAAATAAGCGTAAGCGAATGGCGTCATCGCTGACGCCATTTATTTTAAACGTATCGCAAATTTCTAAAAAGTTATATAGGTGAAGGTTTGGGTCCTCATCTGGCAAGCCGTCGAATTGAACCGACTGCTGTACCATTTGAATGGTGCTGGATTTTATTTCAAAGTTATTATTTGCTATCGCGGGGCGAGTGATACTTGACCCAGTATCCTCCAAATTCGGCCTGGCATAGTAGGCCATGGTCCGCTGCGGAGCCGCATTTGGATTGGGGTCGGCCATATTATCCGCTACAGTTTCGCCGGCTAACTCTTCGAAATTTAAGGGTTGATTTTGGTCACGAGATCGAATGCGCTCGTGAAGAGTGCGCTCGATTTCGGGATCAAAAGTGAATTCCGGAGTATCCGAAGAGCTTCCCCGGGTCATAAACTGTTCTTTAATTAATTAATTAATTTTTTTTGGAAGTAGAGTGTTTTTTTTTTGATGTTTTTGTTTTGGAATTTTTTTTACAAAGATGAAAAAGAAAGGAAAATAAAAAAAGAGAATAATATAATTTTTGGGTTTTTCTTTACTTAAGTAAAATATATAAATATATATATTTTTTTGGGTTTGATTTTTGTGGGGCTTTACTTTTAGGACTAAATTAAAATAAAGAGAAAGAAAAAGATAAGATTTTTATTTGTTTTTGTGATTTTGGGATTTTTTTTATATGAACATATATGTAGCTATATTCGAAAATATATGTAAAAAAAAGAAATTGAAAAATATATGTATATATTTTTTTTTTCTTGTCTTAGATAGTATTTTTTTTTGTAGTTTTTGGTTTTTTAGATAGAAAAAGAGATGAAATATAAGATAAAATTAATAGCGTTTCCAATTTCAAAATAACGATACAAGTCCCCGGCAACGGCGCCAAAAACTTGATACGCTGAAATTTAACTTTTTAGAAAATCTTTTTCTTTCTTTAGACTTTAACCTTAGGCGGACGTTTTCGAAGGGTCCCGCGAGTAATTCTACTTCGAGGAATTACCCGTTATCCTATCGAAAGATAGAAGTAACGGTCTTTTCCTCTTTCGAAATATCGAGGATTACTCTTTGGCCGCGTCGCCAAAAGCTAAGTAGAAAGGGTTTGAAAGGCTTATGTTTGAAATGAAAGTTGAAAGCTTTTTGAATATGTTGTTGCAACAATTTTGTGAGTTGTTGCAACAATTTTGTGAATGATAGTTTTAAAACTCCTTTTACCTTGAGCTAGTGCAACAACCAAAGGTTTGTTGCAACAATTTTCTAATTGTTCTTTAAAAGAGAATTTTAATTTGCTTTTGAGAGAAAGCTTTTGGGTTTATATAATTATCCGGACTAAAATCAATAAAGGCAAGTGGACCTTATCGATAGTAGTATAGGATATTTCTTTTGAAATATCAAGGTCGTATTTTTCCAGGGTAGTATCGATTATTTCTACTTCTTAGGAACGCGCTATTATTTTATCAAAAAGAGTTTTGAATTGATTTTTATAATTTTGTAGAAAAACTAATGACGAAAATTAAGGTTGGCGTGCGTTTAACGATAATTGCAATAAAAAGCGAAAAAGCACGAAAACGTTAATTTAGAAAGTAGTTTTGCTTAGATTTTTTAGAGTTTTATAAAGCGATAATGATAACTACGGCGACTTTAAGCGATTGAGCGGTTAGCGAAATAGTAAAAAGCAATTATATTAAAAACAAAGAACGCACTAATTTAAAACTCACACACTCTACGAAATTAAAATGAAAGCTGTAAATTGCAGAAATTAAAGAAATGCAATCCCTACCCAAATAGGTAGAGGGGAAATAAATGCGTGAGCGAGTCCTATCCAAACGGATAGGCGGGAAATAAATGCGTGAGCGAGTCCTATCCAAACGGATAGGCGGGAAATAAATGCGTGAGCGAGTCTTATCCAAGCGGATAGGCGGGAAATAAATGCGTGACAGAAATGGAAGCTATTGAATTACAAAAAAGGCGCAAAATTTATACTCATACACACACACACACTCTACTTTAATGAAATCTAATTAAAAACAAAACAAAAATTAACTCATACACTCACACACACAACATAAATGAAACTAAGTTAAAAGAAAACAAAATCTATACTAACACACACACACATACTTAAATTAAAAGCTAAATTAAAAAAAACAAAATCTATACTCATACACACACACACATACTTAAATTAAAAGCTAAATTAAAAAAAAAAAATCTATACTCATACGCACACACACATACTTAAATTAAAAGCTAAGTTAAAAAAAACAAAATCTATACTCATACACACACACACACTTACTTGAAATGATACAAAAAATTACAAAAAAAAAACTAAAACATGAAAGTTAGCCTCATACACACTCACACACTAACTTTTAATTGAAATCTAAATTAAAGAAAATAAAATCTATACTCATACACACACACACACACACACACACTTTAATATGAAACCATCTAAAATTAAAAAAAATATACAATAAGTAACCTACTCTCATACACACACACACAAATTAAAAAGGAAAACTAATTAAGATAACAACAACAACAACAACAACAACAACAAAAACTAAATAAAAAAGAAAAAGAATAAGAACACACACACACTCCCACCAAAACAAAGAGGGACAAATTACCAAAAACAAATCTATTTCATTTCCATAATAAAAAGATTACAAACAAGAGAGAGAAAGAGTACAAAAAATACTTAAACACAAAAACTAGGAAAACAACAAAAGATTGGATCAAGATCTCAAGAAAAAGCTCTTAAAATTTTGAACCCTTTGAACATCAGCCACCACCTCTATTTATAGAGGATTTGGGGTGCATTTAGAGGGCTTGGAAGGCTTCTAGAAGGAGGAGGCCAAATCTGACTTTGCAAGCTTGCTGGAAGAGTGTGGGGTGCGGTTAGAGGGCTGGAAGCTAGCTGGCGGGCTGAGCTGGAGGTTGGCGCGGGCAGCGGGGCGCGGGCAGCTGGGCGCGGGCAGCGGGGCGCGGGCAGCGGGGCGCGGGCAGCACGGGCAGGGCGGCAGCGGCAGCTGGCACGGGCGCGGGCAGCACGGGCAGGGCGGCAGCGGCAGCTGGCACGGGCGCGGGCAGCACGGGCAGGGCGGCAGCGGCAGCTGGCACGGGCGCGGGCAGCAACTGGATTTAATCCAGCAAAAGGGAGTGCTGGGTTTCGAACCCACAACCTCAAGGGAGGCTAGCCAGACCAAGACCACTGGAGCAATGGCGCTTATCTAGTATATAAGGGGTATATTATATTTATAATGTTAACTTTAGAATTTATTAAATGCAAAAAAGGGGTGAAACGGACGGCGCAGTTTGATCTAATTAATTATGACTGCGCCAGGACTCGAACCCGGGGCAGCAGCGCGGCAAGCAAAGACAGGACCAATGAGCCAAGCGGCTCCTTCAACATCTATGGAGCAATAAATATATTTATTATAATTACACAGATTTTTTATTTTTTTTAATTTTTTTTATTTAATTTACATAGTTTGTTTATAAGATTATTTTTTAATATATATACTCTCTAATTATTTATTATATATATTAATATTATATATTATATACTGTTATTATTTTACATTTTATATACTATACATATATATTTATACATATACATATATTATACATATATGTATTTTATTATATTTATTATTCATTATTATTATTATGTTATTAATATACAATACTACTATATTATATATATATATATTCAACCTATTTATCTAACAGGCATATTATTTTTACATCATTTATATATTATTACTATTTTTCATTCATATTTACATATAAATATATGCTTATTTATTATACAATAATATTTCAAAATTTTATTCTTTTATATATATAATTACTTATTTTTACAAAAAGAAAAAAAGAAGTGATTATTTCAATGATTTAAAAGCAATATGTACAAGATTACCCAAAATTAGGCTAGAATTGATACTAAAAATATGCATAATTTGTTATTCATCAAGCAACCTCCAGGGTATGTTGCTCCGGGGGAGACTCGTGTATGTAAGCTAAAGAAGACCATCTATGGTCTCAAACAAAGTCCTTGCGCCTGGTTTGAAAAGTTTAATGAAGTGATCAAGATCATTGGATTTATCCGCAGTTCTGCAGATCACTCTCTCTTCGTACGCAAAACCTCTCATGGAATGGTGGTTCTGGCTGTCTATGTTGATGACATCCTTCTCACTGGTGATGATATTGAAGGTATCACCCTTACAAAGAAACATCTCCTTCAACAATTTGTGACCAAAGATATGGGAACTCCCAAGTACTTTCTGATGGAAACATTGTGAGCTATTGACCAAAGTTCTCTCACAACGTAAGTATGTTATTGACCTTCTGATGGAAACAGGTTTTCTTGGTGCTAAACTTGCTAAGCATCCAGTGGCAGTAGGAGACGACAAAATTTGGAATGACAACTCTCCTCCTCTGCCTGATAGCACTAGATATCGTCGTCTTGTAGGCAAGCTTATCTACTTAACTGTAACAAGACCTGACATCTGATATGTTGTTGGGAAGGTCAGCCAATTCATGCAAGCTCCAAGGGAATGTCATCTTCAAGCTGCTCTAAAGATATTGGAATACGTTAAGGGGTCTCCAGGGAAGGGACTTCTATTCTAAAGAAACAATCATCTCAAGATAGAAGCCTATTCAGATGCTAGCTACGCTAATGATAAAGGAGATAGGAAGTCCACATCTGGGTTCTGTACCTTCGTGGGAGGAAATATTGTGAGCTGGAAGAGCAAGAAACAAGCAGTGGTATCTAGATCGATTGCGGAGGCCGAGTACAGAAGCATGGCCCAAACTACATGTGAATTGAAGTGGTTACGAACTCTCCTACTAGACTTAGGAGAAGTTTACAACCATCCCTTACCAATGTTCTGTGACAACAAAGCTGCAATCTTCATATCTCAAAACCCAGTCTTTCATGAGAGAACCAAACACATTGAAGTGGACTGTCATTTCATCAGGGAAGAAATCTTGAAGAAACAAATATGCACTCCCTTCGTGACTTCAGACAAAGAGCTGGCTGATATCTTCACCAAACCCATATCTTCATCCTTCTCTGATGTGTGTAACAAGCTAGGCATGATTGATATATTTGCTCCAGCTTGCGGGGGAGTGTTGAAGCCGAGCGGTCTCATCTCAGCGATCTCAAATCTGCGAACTCCGCGGTCTCAAACTCCGTTGAACAGCGGTCTGGTATCTGCGGTCACTGCGGTCTCCCAGCATCAGACTGACGCTTCTCCTCAGATGTGCCAGTTCGCTTCTTGTGAAGAGAAGCGGTCTGGTAACCTCGGTCTCCCCCTTACAGGGGAGTGTTCACCATCGCGGTCTCGCGGTCAGCTAACTCACTGCCTTCAAGATGATTGTCTATTGGCGATTTCCTCAATCACACGGCCTTCCTCATGTCGTTTGACCGTCAATCTCCTCTCTAGATCGCTGAGGTCGCTGCGGTCTCATTCTTCCTGACCGCCTGACCACCCAGCTTTCTTTGTATATTGTATTTGTATTGAGTGCCATATCGTGTATTTGTATTTTCCTCTTTCCCTCCTAGTCTATATAAAGGAGGGAATACTCATGTAATACTTAGATTTTTTGGAAATAAAAATTTCTATTATTTTCAATTTCTCACATTGTGGATGCTAGATAAATGAGGATTACATGCAAGGAAGAGGTGGGCTTTTAAAATAACATTAAGGCTCTGTTTGGCTCATGAGCTGCAACGACTAGAGAAGCAGTGGTGGGAAGCAATGATGAAATAATCAGCTGTTTTGCAGAGTGGTGGCAGAATATGTGAAACTGCTTGGAAGAATAACGTTTGCAGTGCTGTTTCAAACGGAGAATATGTTTAAGCTGTTTGACAAAACAACTGTGTGGTGTGCGTGCGTGCGTGCGTGAGTGCGTGAGTGCGTGGGTGCGTGTGTTGTTTCCAGCAAGGCCGACATCTGCATTTACGGTGTTCGATAAAATGCCGCAGTGAACCTGCTTGGGGGAATTCTCCCCAGTCTTGGACTAAACCTCTCTGTGATGTGTTTGAAGTCAAGGAACGACTCCAGGATATTTGTGTGGATGGCCGGGTTTGTATGGATGATGATGTCGTGGTATAAAATATTGGAACATTTGAATTTGCTATTGTGGGCAAATTGCTTGGTTGGCGCACTCCATTCAGCTTTCCTTGAATATGGGTTTTTTTTCCTTGAAACTGAATTATGCACGGTAAGGCCTTGATTTCTCCACTATCCATGTCTAGGCGATTTATGAAGTTTTGAATCAATGAAGTTGCACAATTTTAATTGTATTTTATGTCTTAGATTTAAACACGAGCTAAGATTTATTAATAATGTTTAGTGTTTTGTATTTCATATTTACCATTTCTATATATTATAAAGTAAAAATATCATAGAAAAAAAAATCAATATTTTACTCTGGTGTGCATAAATAAATTTATTGCTTTGTTGTTCAACAATTAAATTTTTAAATATGATGTGTAAAAATAAAAAATTTAACATGTCAATGTGAAAATAACAGCAAAATTTCTAAAAAATAATAGCAAACTACTTATTTAATAATGTTATTCTAATGAAATCCATCCATCAGCTAGTCATATATTATATATATATATTATGTTTTTTATAACTCTTTAAAAATAGTACTTAACTTTTGCATTTTAGGTTTCCCCAATAATAATTAATAAAGGGCATTGTTAAAGACAAACCAGAATTGGCTATTGGCAAACCAATTTCTATGAGTTATTACGCGCCTTTTGAAAATACGCTTTGTACATGCATTTTTAGGAAAAGTGTTCAACACGAAAATTGTAGATCTCGTTGAGATCTACAACTTTCGTGTTGAATACTTTTCCTAAAAATGCAAGCACAAGGCGTATTGTCGCCCTGATTGTAACTATATTGGATTTTTGAAAATAACAAGAAAATACATTTTGTACGTGCATTTTTAGGAAAAGTGTTGAACACGAAAGTTGTAGATCTCGACGAGATCTACAATTTCGTGTTGAACACTTTTCCTAAAAATGTATGTACAAACTACAAAGCGTATTTAGAAAAGGCGCATAATAACTCATAGAAATTGATTTGCCAATAGCCAATTCTGATTTACCTTTAACAACAAATGCAGTTGTCACCACCTATATTTGGCAACTAAGCGGAGAGGCTCTTTCTTATGCACAGTGAGACCAATGCCCTCATCCATGTTCATATCTTCCGCCATCATCCCGTCCGCCATTGACCAGTCAAAGCAGTGCACCAGATTGGCGACGGCGAGCTGAACAATCGCCGTCGCGAAGCCGGTCCCCGGGCACCTCCTCCTCCCCGAGCCGAATGGCAAGTACTCGAAATTCTGCCCTGTAAAATCCGCCCGGCGGTCTCCGTCAAACCTTTCCGGGCGGAACTCCAGCGGCTTCTCCCAAACGCTCGGGTCCGTCGAGATGGCGAAGGCGTTGAAGAGAACGCGCGTTTTGGCCGGGATTTTGAATCCGTGGATTTCGCATGGCTCGATGGTCTCCCGCGGGACGAGGAGAGGCGCGGGAGCGTGAAGCCTGAGCGATTCCTTGACGACTTGCTTGAGGTACTCCAGCTTTTCCAGCTGCCTTTCATGGATGATGTTCGTGACTTCGCCGGAGTTCTTGTCATCGGTATGATCACCAGCGGCGGCGAGCTGCAGCTCTTGCTGTAGCTTGATCATGACCCTTGGATTCCTAATCAACTCTGTCATCGTCCATGTGATTGTTGATGATGATGTATCCGTTCCGGCTATAAATACTTCCTGAGAGCGAGTAATCCAAAAAAACATTCATTACAGTAAAACTTGTTTTTGTATGGTGATTCAGTTATGACTATCCGCACTCTTTTTGTACGAGTTATTACGCGCCTTTTGGAAATAAGTCTTATGTGTGGATTTTTAGAAAAAAATGTTCAACACGAAAGTTGTAGATCTCGTCGAGATATACAACTTTTGTGTTGAACACTTTTCCTAAAAATGCACGCACAAGACGTATAGCCGCCTTGATTGAAACATGTGCGTAACTATAGCGAATTTTTGGAAATACGCCTTTTACATGCATTTTTAGGAAAAGTGTTCAGTACGAAAGTTGTAGATCTCTCGACGAGATCTACAACTTTCGTGTTGAACACTTTTCCTAAAAATGCATGTACAAGCCGTATTTCCAAAAGACGCATAATAACTCATACTAAAAAAATGCGGATAGCCAAAATTGTAGTGCGGATAACAATCGCCTTTTTTATTTGGAAGAAAGAAGGAAAAAAATCATTGTCAAAGACATCACATGTTTAGCTATGTGCTTATTTTGTTAAAAACATCTCAGTGTGCTAAAGGCACACAAAAATGTTAAAATCATTGCAATATCGTTAGCAGCAAACCAAAACTTGCTATATAATTTTGATGATTATTAAGGGCAAATCTAAATGATTAAAAATCATCAAGACTGACTTCAATATCTATAATTTTAGGGCACTGTTATATATATGTAGATCACGTTTGGCTATATACTGTTGAGGTATATTTAATATAACAAGTTAACGGATACTTAGCGGTTGGTTAAGATCCATTAGGGATCAACGTACCCGCCGGAGATTTAGGGTTTGCCTATAAATACTCTGCAATGGGCAACGAGTAGAGTGTTCCAAACTAGACACTCACGCAGATGCTTCGAGCACCATTCTAACATTCTCGAAGTTTTCACTCGTGCTCTAGCCCGTAACCGAATCTCCCGTGCGATTTCTCCTTCTTCCGAGCAGTTCTCCTAGTCACCGCACGCCGCTCCTGCGATTCTTCATCGCTGCCGATTGAAAGTTCCTCCAGTAACCGCCCAATCGTGAAGGAGGAAGAGTCCCGTGCGCCGCCTAACCGCCTGGCGTTCCTGTCGATCGAAGGAGGAAGGTCGCCAGTCCTAGTCGTTCGCGTCTTCAGGCGGATCTTCATCGTCGATTGAAGGAGGAAGGTCGTCGGTCTCCTGTGTGGGTGTTTTCCATCGCTGTGAAGGAGGAAGGGTTGTGTGTGGTTCTCCTCTCCACGCGGAATCTAGCCTGCTCGCCGTCGATTCGCGTTTGTCGCCGCTTTTCTACGGCGAGACTCGTCGTCGACGCCTCACGCCTCTTCTCGTCGCCGCATCCTTTGCCGTCGTCGATCGACTCAGAGGCAGAACCTGACGCCGCTCTTCCTGTGCGAGAAGGAGCACGCCTCTGTTGCTGGCGTTGTTGATCCAAACCCTAGCGCGTCGCCTCTACCGCTGCAGTGCTGATCTAGTCGAGCCGTCGTTGTTGCTATCGTGGAGAGACGCCGTTGTTGCCATTATAGTTTTCCGCTATCAGAATTCCGACAGCGATATCGGAATTCCGACAGCGCTCTCTTCTCGGTGATCCAGTTTCGGCTGTATTGGTTCCTGGCCATTGTTGCTTTGCGTGGATTAGTCTTCGACGACTTTGTTCAGCCGGAGAAAAGGAGCACACCATTTTTTCTGGATTGGATCCGAAGAATTTCTCGCCTCTACGCATTTCAGGTGATCTCTCTCTAATTTTCTGCTTGTGATCTTGTCTGCTAGTGGAAATCTACTGTTTGGGGAGAGACAAGATGTCGAAAGGGAATACTGCCGTTCCGATGATCAAGTTGGAGAAATTCTCCAACTCTGAGTTCTGTGCTTGGAAGAGGAACACGCAGTTTGGCATGAAGTACCTGAACGTGTTCTATACCGTTCAGTCTGTACGCACATTCTTAGGACAGATGGCGAGGCACAGTGGATTGAGGATGAAGATTTCTGCCGCGACTACCTGCTGAACTGTCTCTCCAACAGGCTTGCTGAGACGTACAACAAACTGAAGACCGCAAAAGAAATCTGGGATGCTCTGGAGGAGCAGTTCAAGGAAGAGAAAAATATATCCAAGACGCACCTGGTGGATAAGTTCATGGCTTTCACCTTCACTGAGAAAAGGGAAATCCTTCTACAGGTCGCCGATTTTGAGAATCTGGTGGACAAGCTTGTTGAAACCAGGACTTGGCTTCTTTGTGGAGCTCGGGCCCTCAATGAAGAGGGGCAGCTAACACTTACTGATTCCTCGGAAGGAACCGACCGGAGACTCGGAACTAAAGACAGACCCTTGGTCGCAGCGAGGAGGTCCCACCACACAACCGGAAGATCTTTGAGCGCTTCCCCTCCCAAGCTAAAGCTGAGACTGGCACCTTGGAGAGCCCGAGAGTTAAGCCAAGATAACCAAGAGAGAAAGAAGCTCAGAATGCTGAGATCTGAATGCCTCCCAAGGTGTCATTCAAGGTCTATTTATAGTTTTTTAAGTCTGGTCTGCCAATAGCGGGATTCCGCCTTACGCTTTTGCTATATGCAGCCCAAAATGGTCTGCCAACATCCAAACTCCACTATTTGGAGGGGCTAACTACAGACCACCAGGGGTTTTTAGGTAAAACGATTCTGAACCCCTCCAGGGCGGGTCACCTACAAGGACCTTTCTCGCGAACCGAGAGGCTCGACTCGCTCGTTGTTTTGCGAGCAACCGACGCGGGCCTGGCTCGCTCGCCCTCCCGCGAGTGGTCAGAGAGAGCCCGGCTCGCTCGGCCGCCTGGCTCGCTCGCCCTCTTACTCCTTTCTATTGTTTGTTTTGTTGTCCCTGCTTTCCACATGGCGGACACCGGGGTTGTACACAATCCCCGCTCTTCGCTATAAATATCATCCTCCCAGACCCACAGCTATAAATATCATCCTCCCAGACCGATACATGATCCTTTTTCTCCTTCTTTCTTGTCTCGCTGCTCTCCAAGGTCCCACTCAAGATGTCTAAGAGGGAAGAGATACTGGCTCGTCTTAAAGACTCGCAGGCGGGCCAAAAGTCCAAAGCTACTGCGCTCGCATCCTGGATCTCTCCGGAACCTACTCCGCCCCCGCCTCCGCCTCAGACAAAGAAGACGAAGACCATCCGGCGATCGCCGAGAGAGGACAGGTCGTCGCCTTCATCCTCACCTCCCCGCCCGAGCTCGCCTCACAGGTTCTGCCACAATACTCGATGGTCATTATGGTACTTTTTTAACTTTGCTTTCTCGCTCACAAAACCTTCACGCTGATAAGAGCCTTACCAGGCCATCTCCGACGGGGTCTCACCCCGCATCTCCCGGGGTGGCTGATCCACCACCAGATGTGAGGACAATTGACTTGCGAGCCTCACCCTCGCGCCCCGGTACGTTGTTTGTCATGCTCTCTATTGCTCTTCTTTGGACGCTGACTCGCATTACTCCTTTTTGCAGGGTCCCATCCCCCGACACCGGAGAGGCGAGTCCCTACTCCAATGGGCTCACCCCGCCCGCCGAAATAGAACATCATCACTCCGGGATTCGGCGCCCTGGGCCAACGGAGCCCAGGCGGCTCGCTGCTTGCCGAGCCCCACGTCGCGAACATGTTGGTACACCGCCCCGGCTTAGGGAAGTCTCTCACTCCGGCCTTTACTGAAGCCTTCTAAGGCCGGCCAGGTTCTTCTCGCGCGCGGCCCGGTACCGTTCTCATCTCGCCGGGCTTGCAATTTCCGCTCGCTGCCTCTTATATTGCTTCTCTTTTCCCTTCCAGGTCCTCTCGCAAGTCTCGGCTCGCGCTCGCTTCTCTTTCCCCGGTTCGCAAATACTGTCATCATGGTTATCGAGGGCGAAGCTGAAGGGTGAGCTAGGTGCATCGGGGCTTTCCGCGACCACACCTTCTTCAGCGCCTCGCTAACTGGTGACGAGTTCTTCAACGTCGTGGACAAGTACATCTCTTCGGGCTATACTGCTCGCTTCCCACCGAGCTCCGCCACCCTCAACGATCCGTCCGCCGACGAGCTCGCCATCCCCATTGCTCATTTTGAGAATGGGTTGCGACTCCCCCTCTTGCCAGAGATTCGCCAGGTAATTTATTCGATCCTCACCATCTTCACTCGCCTCGCTGGGAGCATGTTAACCATACCTTGGTGGATTTTTCAGGTATTCAAGTACTACGGCATCCTACTGAGCCAGCTGACGCCGAACGCGGTTGCCGTGATGGTCGTGTTCGCCTGCTACCTGCGGGGGGAGAAGATCGAGTTCAGCTTGCTCGTCTTCCGCAAAGTCTTCTCCTCCCGCGCATACAAGGATGGGACGACCCACTTTGCGAGCCAGCATGTCACCGTCTGCGAGACGGTGAACAAAGCCCATTACTAGCACCAAAATTTCGTCCTGGTGAAGGGACCGTTCGACAACATCCCTTTCTCCCCCCTCCAATGGGATGATGCGACCTACCGTCCCCTGCCTCGCTCGGCGGTGACGATGCGAGGCTCTTTCAATACCTCAATGGCAAAGACTTCGAGGTCGCCCACCTCCGGCAGAGGGTGGACTCGCTGCTGCCTGTACCGCAAGGGGAAGGTTTGGCTCGCACTCGCAAGCTCCTATATATTTTCTCGTTTTTATCCACTCACTCTTTCTTTGTGTTCGCAGGGGAGCGGGATCTTCCCATCAATCCCCTGCATGCGAGGAGCGCAACCCTCTCCTCCGGCTCCCTCGCCGTCGCGGCCGCCGATGCTTGCCGAAAGGCCCTCAGTTTGACTTCGGGCAAGAAGCGGTCGTCGTCTGCGAGCCAACAAGCTGTGAAGCCACCGAGCAAGAAAAGAAATAAGGATCCTCCTTCCACCACCAAGGGGAAAGAGGTCGTGGACCTCAGCGAGGACGACGCTCCGCTCCCTCCGCCTGCGGACCAAAAGGTCGTCGAGGGAGGAAGCGAGCCGAGGGGGGTCCCTGGCGGGCCCAACCCCTCCAGCCACAACAACTTTGGCTTGGGGGAAAAACTCCCAGATGCCCTGGGCGAGCCGGTGCTTGCATGGGATCCTGACCTCAACAGGATCTCTTGCTCGTCGCTCCTCCCCTCCTGGGTTGAGAGCGACAAGGTGGGAGGCGAGGCGTTCTCCCTCGCCTTTGGGCTATACGGTCGCGAGGACGCCGCCAACTTCAGCGCCCTGGGATCCAGGCTGCTGGTCAATGAGGCCATGCGAGCCCATTTCCGTTCCATGGAGCTCAGCCATATGGTGGCCCAGCGGTACCTCACCGCGGATAGGGATGCTAAGGAGCTCCAGCGCGAGCTCAAGGAGGCCTCTGAGGCGATTGCGATCCTCAAGGGGAAAGAGGCCATCAATGAAGGTCTCCTCGCCAGCCTCCAAGGGGGAATGGAAAGCTCTTCATACAACCTCTACCTCGTTCTCCTTACCTTTCGCATGACTTGTGCTTTTTTCTTTCTCAGGATGTCGAGGCCGCGAGACAGTTACTCTCGCAGAACGCCGATCTGGAAGCAGAGGTCGCATTCCTTGGGGGCTCACCAAGACCACCCCTCCTCCGAAGGAAAGCTTTCCCGAGGCTCCATCCACCAACATCCTCCAGGCCACCGAGTTGGGCAGCTCGGACACTTCCACCTCAGCTACGTAGTCCGCCAGAAAGTCCGCCACCGCTTGGGCCTTTATGGACAACCTCGGCACATATGATATATCAAATTCACTTAGCTCCACCGACCACTTAGCCAACCTCCCCGAGTGCTCTACCCCTTCTATGAAATTGCGAAGGGGGTGGTCGGTTACCACCTTGATCATGTGGGCTTGGAAGTAGGGCCGGAGCTTCCGAGCCGACACCACCAAGGCGAAGGCCAACTTCTCTAAGATAGGATATCGGAGATCCGCCTTCATCAGTACTCGGCTAACATAGTAAATTGGGAGATGCCTTCTGCCCTCTTCCAGAACCAGTACTAAACTCACCGCCTCAGGCCCTACTCCTAGGTACAGGTATAAGTCCTCTCCCTGCCTCGGCCCTTGCAAAGGAGCCTGGGTCAACTGCTCTTTCAGTGCTTGAAAAGCCCTTTCGCATTCTGGGGTCCACTCAAACTTCTGGTTTCCCCATAGTACCTTGAAGAAAGGTACACACTTCTCTCCCGTATTGGAGAGAAATCTACTAAGCCCGGCCAGCTTCCCCGTGAGGCGTTGTACCTCCTTCGCATTTCTGGGAGAACCCAATTCTATGATAGACTTGACTTTGCCTGGGTTCGGCTCCACTCCTGCTGGAGTGAGTAAGTGGCCTAGGAACTTTCCTCGGCTGGCCCCGAAGACACACTTCAGGGGGTTGAGCTTCATCTTGAATTTTCTCAATGTCCTGAAGGTCTCTTTGAGGTCGCGGAGGTGGGACTCAATGTCCCGACTCTTCACCATGAGATCATCCACGTAGACTTCTAGATATCTAGCCTTTTGTTCTCGGAAAACCCGGTCCATCATCCATTGGTAAGTCACTCCTACATTCTTGAGCCCGAAGGGAATCATTTTGTAGCAGTAGCACCCATCCCCCATGTTGAAAGAAACATCTTTGATGTCGGGGGGGGGGGGGGGGGGGGGCATGCGGATTTGGTGATAACCTGAAAAAGCATCTAAAAAAGACATTACAGAGAAACCGACGGCTGAGTCAACCAGCGCGTCGATTCGGGGCAAGGGGTTGCAATCCTCGGGGCATGATTTATTAAGCAATGAAAAGTCGATACACATCTTCCACTTACCTCCTCCCTTTTTTACCATAACCACATTGGAGACCCAGCCTGGGTATTGGATCTCCAATACAAAATCTGTCTGGAGAAGCTTGCCCACCTCCTCTCGGATGGGCCCTTCCAGCTTGTCTGCTGTGGCTCTTTTCATCTGTCGGATGGGTCGAGTGCCAGGAGCAAGGTTGAGACGATGGCAAGCCACGTCCGCATCGATTCCGGGCATCTCTGTCGCGCTCCAGGCGAAGACATCCACATTCTCCTGAACGCGGGCCAGGATTTGCTTCTGCTCCTCTGGGCTGAGCTCACCGCTGATCTTAACCTTCTCCACCACCCCCGCTCGGGTGGTGACCTCGAGCTCCACAACCTCATCCACGGCCTCTAGCCGGGACTGCTCCCCCCAATCTCCTTCCTTCTCCTCGCCACGAGCTAGCGCTCCGGCCTCCTCCTCCTCTCTTCCTTCCCGAACCTCCATTACTTCTTCCGCCCCCTCCTCTTGGGCCTCCCTTTCCTCTTCTCCTTCCTCTCCGAGCCTCGCCGGCTCCCCCATCTCTCGGTCCCATTCTTCCGCCTAGCCATCCAGGAGATGGTGTTCACGGCAGTCACGTAGCACTGCCGGGCCACCTTCGGATCTTCCCTGATCCAGACTTGGACTCCTCCATCATAGGCATTGGTGGAAGGTGGAGGGGAAACATCGGAACGCGCTGATGAGTGGTCGTCTGAAGATGGCGCTGTAGCTGCTGGGGGCGTCCACTATGACAAAATGACAATTCCTGGACTGCCCCCAGGACTACATGGAGTCCCACTCCTCCTTCTACCTCCTTCCTCTCCCCGAAGAACCCGAACAATGGACCGTCCGAGTCCAGCACCCTTTGCGCCTCCACCTCCATCCCGTCAAACACATTCTTAAAGATGACGTTAACCGAACTTCCGTTATCTACCAGGATCCGGGAAACGGTGAAGTTCTCAATCGCGGTCTGAATGACCAGTGCGTCGCAGAACGGGTCTCCATGACCCGGCATGTCCTTCTGGGTGAATGAAATCTTCTCTGCCGGGGGCGGGGCTAGGGACGTCGAAGCTATGCTACGACGGTACATTGCATGGAGGCTTGCCTTCCGGGTCGCCTCAATCCCTGCCCCCCCCCCCCCCTGGATCACCCCGATCCCCCCTCGGGCCCCCACATCGGCCCGGTCTTCGCACCTCTCGTCCTCCTCATCCTGAGGCAGGACCTCCTCGATCCTCACCACCCGCTGATCCCGCGGCGCCGGTCCCCTTGCTCCCTTCATCTCCAAAAATTCTGGGCAGGTGGTCGCCGCGTGACCTTCCTCCTCGTGGAAGTCACAATAAGGCAACGCCGCTTCCCTCCTCTCGGCCTCTGCCCCCCTGATCCTCCTCCTAAGGCCGGCTCCTACGACTCCTGCTCCTATTCCCCTGCCTGGTCTCCCTCGACCAATCGCCATTGCCTGCTGAGGCGGGTGAGGATGAGGTGGCCTCTGGCCCTGCCTCCATCCCAGCTGATGGGGTCTTCCCTGGCCTCCTTGGAAGTTGCCCCCTCCCTGATGGAAACCCCTTCCTGGGCCTTGCCTCCCCCCTTACTGCTGCCTCCACCCCACCTCCGGGGCCCTCGCTTCTTCCCTTCTCCTCGCTTCCGGATGCCTGACCTCCGGCTCGCTTAGCCGCGCTAACCTCTTCGTGAACTCGGGGTTTGCTTCCTCCCCCTCTATCTCTTCCGCTGCTTGATAACTTCTCGAAAAGAAGTTATTACCTCCCTTATTTTAGTAAATATTGAGAAAATATACGAAATATAACGATGAATTCACTAATAGATTTCATATCTGTAATTGTGGACAGTTTATCGGCAAACGAGCAGCATATTTGTGCAGAAGTGCGAAAAAAATCAATGAAAGAATGGACAAATTTAAGCTGGAATTATATTGCTGGAAAGAATGGAGCAGTTTGGTCATAACCGTGTCGTAACAAGGCGGTTTAAATTGAGTATTATGAACCGAAAATACAACATTTTGAAATAATAAAAAGAGGCCTGCGGTTTTCCTGTTGAAAGGACACATCTTTTCAGCCTTTTGGACTGTAGCGTGGCAATTAAAAGAGGACTTCGGCAGTTTCAAAGGGGGCGTGACTTTTAGAGAGAGAAAATAGAAAAGAAAAGAAGAGTTTTTGGAG
Organism: Dactylorhiza incarnata; assembly: GCA_033032865.1. Lineage (NCBI taxonomy): Eukaryota > Viridiplantae > Streptophyta > Magnoliopsida > Asparagales > Orchidaceae > Dactylorhiza > Dactylorhiza incarnata. The sequence continues at coordinate 799,188 of JAWHQI010000424.1, read as the reverse complement.
AAGAAGAAGGAGACGACATATTGAACGGATTTGGCAACTAAAGGACAAATTTCTGCGCTTAAATTTAAACTCCGAACAATGTCTTGTAAGATCTTTTCAATTTTGTTTGTCGTTTCAAGGATCATGAACTAATTCTTCGTATCTTGTATGTCGTGAGTACTAGTTTTTGTTGTGATGTTTAATTTATAATTTTTCCGTATGATTTTTTGGTTTGTTATCTTTATCAATATTATGATTTATTGCGAGAGATTTGAATCATGTTTATCTTCAACATTTCGTGGTGAGATTCGAGAGAGGAATCACGATTGATTTAAGATAAATACTTAATGTCATGCGGCGAGATTCGAGAGATGAGTCGCATGAATATCTAATTTAAATCTTTACTTTTGTACTACATCGCGAGATTCGAGAGAGAAGCGGTGTGTGTGCATCATAATTTTGATATAATAAGTGAGAGAGGAAGAGATTCTATCACTTTAATTATTAGCAAGAGCGATTTGAGCGATTTAATTTACCTTGCATTTTTCTAAGTTAGAGATAACTAGCGAAATCTAGGTTATGGGAATTCATAGATCGAGAGATTATGATTCCTAATTTTAATCGAGCAAGATAGTGAAACAAATATAATGCATCGGTATATTTAACAAACATCACAACAGATCTAGGAAAACGATATGCAAGATTCCTTTCTCTAAAAGTTGAAAGAAAAAAAATTTAACTTAAGTATTTTTAGTAATATAAAAATTAGTTTTAAAAATTCTGCAATTTAGTTTCGTACAACCAATCGAATTATTTAACTTGGATTTAAGGAAAAGAGTAAACTAATATTCATAAGCGTTAGAGTGTTCACTTCTCCGAGGGAACGATCTTAATTCACTATTATATTACTTGAGCCGGCACGTATACTTGCGTATATACACTAAAGGCGTATCAAGTTTTTGGCGCCGTTGCCGGGGAAGCGGCTATCTAACGGTTTATTTCTTACGATATTAGTGAACTCTTAGTAATTAGAGACCAAGTCGTTATTTTATTTCACTTTTAAATTTTGTCCAGTGTATGTCCCGATTCCGTAACATTGAAATATTACCTTTGAATCTAGAAATCGAACGTACCTGTAGACGGAATAGACAAACTGTTAGAGCAAGCACTATTATTCATCAAGAGATGGATGATAATCAGCAAGGCAATGAAAATGATCATGGGGGTCAGGTGGACCCTAATGGTCAAGTCGAACACAATGGTCATAATGTTCAAAATGCTGCACCACGAATGACTTGTCGAGATTATAACGCACCGTTAAGAGGAGGTTTGCAATTTAGTATAGCGCGACCCACAATCGCCGCTAATAATTTTAAAATGGACTCAACCACAATGCAACTCGTACAACATAACAAGTTTGGGGGTCTAAATCATGAAAATGCAAACGCTCATTTAAGAACATTTTTAGAAATCTGTGATATGTATAAGGTAAATGGGGCTTCAGATGAAGCTATTCAATTGAGGTTATTCCCATTTTCTTTGGAGGGAAGAGCGAAAGACTGGCTTGATTCTCTACCACCCGGTTCCATCACTACGTGGGATCAATTGGAAGAGAAATTTCTGAATAAATATTTCCCACCCTCTAAAACCGCTAAGTTAATTAGAGACATCACCACTTTCGTCCAAAATCATGGCGAAACACTTTATGAAGCGTGGGAAAGATTTAAAGAAATGCTTAGGAAGTGTCCACATCACAGGTTGGCGCAACACCAACAAGTAACTACTTTTTATAACGGTTTACAAACTACTACGATGATCTTAGTTGACGGAGCTGCGGGAGGGTCTTTATTAAAGAAATACCCAGAAGATGCTTTGGAAATTTTAGAAGATCTTACTTCTAACAATTACCAAGCATTCGAAAAGCAAGGTAATAACCAACCAGCCGGTATTCATCAAATAGATCAATTCACTTCGTTAGCAGCCCAAATGGCCACTCAATTTAATTTAATAAATAAGAGGTTAGATTCTTTATCTACCCCTTCAACAAGTGTGCCAATGACAGTAGAACAATTAAACCAAGTAACTGAAGAAGTACATTATCTAGGAGGTCAACAAAGGCAAGGACCTTCAAATTTCGGAAATCATTATAATCCAGAATGGCGAAATCATCCTAATTTTTCTTGGAAAAATTCACAAAATGCAATTCAACCGCTAGGTTTCAATCAAAACATTAATCTTATACCAACCCATATGCTTAATCAACAAACCAATAATAGGAAATTAACTGATGAGTATATTGTAGGTTTGTTCCAAAAGAATGATTCTAGGATGGGTGGTATTGAGTCTTCACTCCGATCTTTAGAAACCACAATTGGCCAATTGGCCAATGCTTTAAGTCAAAGACCAGCAGGATCACTACCATCTGATACCACACTTAATCCAACAAGAGAAGAACCAAACAATCATTGTAAAGCCATTGCATTAAGGAGTGGGGTAGAGATCTCTAGTGGGGATGGATTGCTAGAGAAATTAAGGGAAGAAGAGATAAGAGAAAATACAATTATGAAGGAAAAATCTATAGAAGTTAAGGAGAGGGAGGAAGTGGAAGTAGATCCGCAAAATAATAAAAAGAGAGAAATCATTTACCTTCCTCCACCTTTTCCATCTAGATTAAATAAAACAAAACTTGACAAGCAATTTCAAAAATTTATGGAAATTTTTAAGAAGCTTACAATTAATATTCCATTCGCCGAGGCATTAGAGCAAATGCCTAGTTATGTCAAGTTTATGAAAGATATTTTATCGAAGAAAAGAAAATTTTTAGATAAAGAAATAGTTGCATTAACGGAGGAGTGTAGTGCGATTTTGCAAAAGAAATTGCCTCAAAAACTTAAGGACCCCGGTAGTTTTACCATACCTTGTTCCATAGGAGTAAAATTTGTCGGGAGGGCATTGTGTGATTTAGGTGCAAGCATTAATTTAATGCCCTTCTCTATATATACAAAGTTAGGTCTAGGAGAGATAACCCCAACAACTCTCACTCTCCAATTAGCCGATAGGACTTTAGCATTCCCTAAGGGAATAGTTGAGGATGTATTGGTTAAAGTGGAGAAATTCATCTTTCCGGCCGATTTTGTAGTGTTGGACATGGAAGAGGATAAGGATGTGCCCATAATCTTAGGGAGGCCATTTTTAGCAACCGGAAGGACTTTAATTGACGTACAAAAAGGAGAGTTAACTATGCGAGTTAATGAAGAGGAAGTAACATTCAACATCCTAAAAGCTCTGACATTTCCAAATGAAAAAGAAGATTGTTACTCTATTGAAGAAGTGGAGATTAAAAATCAATTAATTAAGGGTAATGATGATGACCTAGAACAAAGACTTCTCACAATCTTGACAAATGAAGAGTGGGATGATGATTTAGAATTGGATGAATGCGTTAAAGTTTTAGAATCCCATTATAAATTGCCTATCTTTAGGAGTTTTGAATCTATAACTAGGTCAAGTGAACCAAAAATTATGAAACCCTCAATTATTGAACCTCCAACTTTAGATTTAAAACCTCTTCCGGAACATCTTAAATATGCTTTCCTTGGAGAAGAAAAGACTCTTCCGGTAATAATTGATGCATCATTCAAACTTGAAGATGAAGAAAAACTACTTCTTGTTTTGAAAGAATTTAAAAAGGTCATGGGATGGACTATAGCAGACATTAGTGGCATTAGCCCTTCAATTTGTATGCATAAAATCATATTAGAAGATGAAGCTAAAGGGTCAATTGAACATCAACGTAGGCTTAGTCCACCTATGAAAGAAGTAGTTATGAAAGAGATAATAAAATGGTTAGATGCAGGCATTATTTACCCTATTTCGGATAGCAAGTGGGTAAGTCCGGTACAATGTGTACCGAAGAAGGGAGGAATCACGGTGGTAAAAAATGATAGTAACGAGTTGATACCAACTAGGACGGTTACCGGTTGGAGAATATGTATGGATTATAGGAAACTAAATAAATCAACTCGGAAGGATCACTTCCCATTACCTTTTATTGATCAAGTACTTGACAAGTTGGCGGGAAATGATTATTTTTGTTTCTTGGACGGGTATTCCGGCTATAATCAGATTATGGTTGCTCCGGAAGACCAAGAAAAGACCACATTTACATGTCCTTATGGTACGTTTGCGTTTCGCAAAATGCCATTTGGATTATGTAACGCACCCGCCACTTTTCAAAGGTGCATGATATCTATTTTTACTGATTTAATGGATGACGGTATAGAGGTTTTTATGGATGATTTCTCAGTGTTTGGGAAATCTTTTGACTGCTGTTTAGAAGTCCTTAGGAAAGTATTAACAAGATGTATTGAGACAAATCTAGTGCTAAATTGGGAAAAATGTCATTTCATGGTAAGAGAGGGCATTGTCTTAGGCCATAAAGTATCAAGCAAGGGTTTGGAGGTAGATCGGGCTAAAATAGAAGTTATTGAAAAGCTTCCTCCCCCTAAGAATGTCAAGGGCATTCGTAGCTTTTTAGGCCATGCAGGCTTCTATAGAAGGTTTATTAAAGATTTCTCTAAAATATCAAAACCTTTATGTAACTTGTTAGAAAAAGACACTCCCTACTTATTTGATGATCATTGTTTGCATGCTTTTGACACACTAAAGCACAAGTTAGTTTCTTCACCTATTGTCACAACACCGGATTGGTCGTTACCTTTTGTTCTTATGTGTGATGCTAGTGATTATGCCGTAGGAGTTGTCTTAGGACAAATCCATGATAGAATTTTTCATACTATATATTATGCTAGCAAAACACTTATTGATGCACAAATAAACTACACTACAACCGAGAAGGAACTATTAGCCGTAATGTTTGCATTCGACAAATTCCGTTCGTATTTAATAAATTCCAAAGTGATAGTTTATACGGATCACTCGGCGATCCGATATCTTTTGGAGAAGAAAGACGCAAAACCTAGACTAATTAGATGGGTGCTCTTACTTCAGGAATTTGATATTGAAATCAAAGACCGAAAAGGGGCTGAAAATCAAATAGCCGATCATTTGTCAAGATTAGCACAAAGTAATGAGAGGAATCAACAAGTAGGGATAAAAGAAAATTTTCCAGACGAACAGATTTTAGCTGTATCTGTGGGTAGTATACCATGGTATGCTGATTATGTGAATTACATAGTTAGTAATATAGTACACCCGGATATGGACTATCAACAAAGGAAAAGGTTCCTCCAACAGGTGAAATATTACCTGTGGGATGAACCATACTTATATAAAATCTGTTCGGATCAAATTATCCGGAGATGTGTTGCTGAAGCAGAAGTTCTTAGTATCATAGAAAAGTGTCATTCATCACCTTATGGAGGACATTTTAAGGGAGACCGAACCGCAGCAAAAGTTTTGGAGTCTGGTTTTTATTGGCCCACCTTATTTAAGGATGTGCATTTATTTGTGAAGAGTTGTGATAAATGTCAAAGAACAGGAAACCTGAGTCGTAAAGCGAGCATGCCAATGAATACCATTTTAGAAGTTGAAATTTTCGATGTTTGGGGGATTGATTTTATGGGCCCATTTGTTAATTCGGATGACAACTTATATATTCTACTAGCAGTTGATTACGTGTCAAAGTGGGTCGAAGCTATTGCTACGCACAAGAATGACGCCAAGGTCGTATTAAAATTTTTAAAAACAAATATTTTTTCAAGATTTGGTACACCTAGAGCTATTATTAGTGACGGTGGAAGCCACTTTTGTAATTCACAATTTACAACGTTACTAAGAAAGTACGGAGTGACGCATAAGATCGCTTTAGCATATCACCCCCAAACTAATGGTTTGGCTGAGGTTTCCAACAGGGAAATTAAATCTATTTTAGAGAAAACGGTAAGTGCCACTAGGAAAGATTGGTCGCAGAAATTGACTGATGCATTGTGGGCGTACAGAACTGCATTTAAGACGCCCATAGGACTGACCCCGTACAAGATGATCTATGGAAAATCTTGCCACCTCCCTGTCGAGTTGGAACATAAAGCTTATTGGGCTACAAAAAAATTAAATTTTGATTATCAAGAAGCCGGTAAGAATAGGTTGTTTTATCTCAATGAACTTGATGAGATGCGATTTCATGCATATGACAATGCAAAATTATATAAGGAAAGAACAAAAAAATGGCATGACGCTCGCATAGCAAAGAAGGAATTTATTCCGAATCAATTAGTGTTACTTTATAATTCTCGCCTTAAACTATTTCCGGGTAAATTGAAATCCAAGTGGTCCGGTCCGTTTCGAGTTCACGAAATCCATCCTTTTGGGGTAGTTTCCATTTGTAATGACAAAGACGGTTCTATTTTCAAAGTAAATGGGCAAAGACTTAAGGCTTACTTTCATAACCACGAGCCGCGAGAGGTGATGGTGACGAATTTATCTTTCTAAAGATGGGTTGAGTCTAGCCGAGACGTTAAATCAAGCGCTAATTGGGAGGCAACCCAACTAACATTAATTAATTAAGTAGTAACTATAAAGGTTAAAGGTTGAAAAGCGTAGGAAAGTCCATCATAAAAAAATATTTCTGCATTAAAATTTCATGACAAGGTTATAACCAGGGTTCTAACTTTTTATTCTCTGTCCTTTTGACTAAGAAAATAAGCTAAAAAATTTATTAAACAACAGGAACCGCCGGTCCAAAAGAATTCGACCGGTCCACTTGCGTAAATAGACTGAACCGCTGGATTAAGGCTTGTCATACCACTTGGATTAATTCGCCGGTCCAATATGAGGTATATAATGAAATAAAACCGGTTCAGGAATCATTTCATCTCGTCATCTCCTGGTTCGACGGCTTCGACGCTCACAAACCCTATACCCTTTTCGACGGAGCGATTCGCGAGGGTGCTAGTAGCGGCGATTTCTTTGCAAGGAGGTAGCGGTTCTGGAATATCCGAGTACACATCTACTTTGCAAGGAGGCGGCGTCCACATTCGGATGCTCTTGGCACGGCAGTAGCATTCAAGCTTCGATTCGGCGTCGATTTCACCTTTGAGTAGGTAGCATTTCGCAACACCTTTCCCCTTTCCGCTAAGATAACAAAAATACTCTAGTGTTCTAGGGTTCTTACTTGGATTTCTATAATTTTTGTTAAATAAAATATCAGAAATGTCTTCTAAGCGTAAAGTAAAGAGCAAATCCGAACTAAGTCCTCGTAAAGATTTCCGATTTATTAATGATGATGCAAAACTGAGATATGAAGGTTTACAAGATAAGCCGTTCATTTTCGAAAGAGGATTTGAGATTGAAAAGAGGGCATGGAGTATGGAATATGTCACTAAAATGAAAGATCTTGGATGGGAATCATTTTGCCACCCTCGAAAGGAAGCAGTTTTGCCTTGGATCTATGAATTCTATGCTAATGCGTTTAACATCGATGAGAGAAAAATTTATGTGCGAGGTCATTCGGTGGATTATTCCGGTAAAGCGATTAATACCTATTTTGGCATGACGGTTCCGAATGAGGAAGAGTATATGCGTGTGCAAGCTACAACACCGCCCTCCGTCATTGCGGAAGTAATCTGTAATAATGTTGAGTCAGCATGGATTTCAACGGAAGGGTCCAACTTGAAGGCGAACAGTTTAAAACGGGAGGCCAAGGTATGGCTTTTGTTCATTAACGTCAGCATAATTCCTACAAAGAACACTACACGAGTTGGAATGGATCGAGCCGTACTAATTTACTGTATTTTAAAAGGCATTCGTTTTGATGTTGGAAAAATCATATCTGATCAACTTCAAAAGAGACTCTTAGCTATGGACCGATTACAATTATGGTTCCCTACTCTGATTACTGAACTTTGCCGTGTTAGCGGAATGTGGGGAGACAAGGAAACCTTGATTACCAAAGTTGCACACCATATTACTAAGGTGGTAATCACAAGCAATATTCGTGACATTTCAGATAATCTTGAGAGCACACCACCTCCTGCCGGTACTTCAACTTCTCTCCCCAAGCCCGCTACGAGTATTCCTTCATCTTCCACCGCGCCAGCACAGGTAGATTTATCAGAGATCCTTGATAATATGATTAGCGCAACCGAAGAAAGGGACTATATGAAATGTTATCAGAGATTCAGTCATCTGCTCATCAATGAAAAATGCGATGATCTTCTGCGGAATCAAGCCAGACTTATGGAGGATGCGGGTTTGGATACCGTGAAAACTGTCTACAAGCACAAAAAGAGATTTGATCAGCAAGGCTATTTGCTTTATCCAGATGGCGAGCGGATTGACATTAGTGAAGCCCACGGCCTGGATGACGACGACGAGATGCTCGATGCTTGATTCTGGTTTATGATCGTTTTGGACCACTTTTTCCTCCTATCATCAGACAATGGTCATTTACTTTCTTTTTGGGTTTTGTAATTTTTAAAGACTTATCTGCTACTCTTGATTTGCGGCTATACTATGCTGCTGCTTTTAGGCTATCTTTAAATTTGTTATGACTGATTTTCTTATTTGATTCTTCTACTTTGATCATGCTATAGCTGAATGTTGCTGCTTATATGATTTTGCTGTGCTATTGATCCTGCTATAAATTACTTGCTTATGCTCTGCTGCTGCTAATATGCGGCCATGCTAATATTCATGTTAGGAAATGTTTCTGCTATGCTATTTATTCAGCTAATTTTCATTTGGATTTTGTTCCATTCCTAGGCAAACCAACCATGAAACTGATATTATCATTAGCCTATGTCGATAATAATATTATCTGATTGACTGCTACTTCTGCCTGAGCTTACATTTCGTTTTATGAAAGGACTTGATTTGTGCAGTGTGCTTTAAGAATGTCCTGCTTGTTAACATTTTCACACTTCTTGCTTTCCTATTTTTGTGCTCCACTAAATGCAGTTCTTATTGTGCTATGAATGACTACCTTATCAAATGCTGCCACACGTGCAATGGGCATCCTTCCTGCCAAATTTACAGGGGAGTATTTTATTTTCAATTAATATTTTCTTTGGATTTTTATTTTAATTTATTTAAATCACTGCGTTCTCTGCTAGGGTCTAGCAGATAATTAAGTGTGGGGGTGACGTCAGTTATCCTCCGTTTATTTTCACTTATAGAATTTCTATTCAGGGCACTTTACGATAATTCCTTCATTTTTGTTACCAACATAAGGCTTACTAAAGTTACTTCGTCTTACACTAATTGGCAGATTAATTAATATGGTGATTTCCAATAATGAATTTAAAGTTAGTAAGATGCGGTCATAGCTCTCTTAAGTATTTCAATTATGCACTAGATTCTTTAAAGAATTTGCTCTCGACAAAGTAATTTATTAACCGGTTAACATAATTATGGAAGGATGAGCAAGAACTAAGTCAATGTTGTAAGCTAAAACATAGAGTGTGTAGTTAATTGATAACATTGAGTAGGGTCACCTTTGGATCAGATCACACCACAAAACTATTTTTGATTATCCATCAGTCTTTGAGCTTGAACTTATCATTTTGATACCATTTGTCCACGCACAATTTCCCAATAATTTCACTAGTTACTTCTTAGTTAACTTTCCGACTTTGGGGGTTTAATAAAAAAATGTGTGTGAGGCATGGTGATATGTGGCCTAAGTGTGTGTACACCTACTTAGAATGATCCCAACTATGATCATAAAGTAAAAGAAAACTTATAAAAAAAAATTTTGATGAGAAAAATGTATAATGACATAGTGATATGTGGCCTAAGTGTGTGTACACCCACTTGGAATGATCCCTACTATGTTCCTAAAAAAAAATTGATTAAGAAATAAACCTCAAAGTATGGCGAGTCATTAAGAATGTTAACTAGGGAAATTCCGCTCTCTATCAAAAATTCATTCATCAAATCCTCACCAAGCCAAAGTCATTCATATTGTAAGCCCTTATGATTTCTTATCAAATTGACCTACTAAACTCTTGTGGAGGTATAAAACAAAGACTCGGCAATTCCTTACCCTTTCCAATTATGAGCATGTTTAATGAGTTAAGTTGTTTGAGAGTGAACAATTTTAAGGAAGCACACACACAACATAGAAATATTGAGGGAGCTGCACTTGTTATCTAACTAACGGAATTGTAAAAGGTTGAAACATCTATTAAGAGATTTGCCTTAGTTAATTTGAAATCCTTAAGTAAGCCTAAGTTGATAAATGTAAAGAAGATGATTCGTGCCTTATTTCAATAGAAGTTTTCATAGTTATTTGTTAGACTTGATTTAATTCTTGCTAGGGACTAGCAAGGACTTAAGTGTGGGGGTGTGATAACTTCTCGAAAAGAAGTTATTACCTCCCTTATTTTAGTAAATATTGAGAAAATATATGAAATATAACGATGAATTCACTAATAGATTTCATATCTGTAATTGTGGACAGTTTATCGGCAAACGAGCAGCATATTTGTGCAGAAGTGCGAAAAAAATCCATGAAAGAATGGACAAATTTAAGCTGGAATTATATTGCTGGAAAGAATGGAGCAGTTTGGTCATAACCGGGTCGTAACAAGGCGGTTTAAATTGAATATTATGAACCGAAAATACAACATTTTGAAATAATAAAAAGAGGCCTGCGGTTTTCCTGTTGAAAGGACACATCTTTTCAGCCTTTTGGACTGTAGCGTGGCAATTAAAAGAGGACTTCGGCAGTTTCAAAGGGGGCGTGACTTTTAGAGAGAGAAAATAGAAAAGAAAAGAAGAGTTTTTGGAGAAGAAGAAGGAGACGACATATTGAACGGATTTGGCAACTAAAGGACAAATTTCTGCGCTTAAATTTAAACTCCGAACAATGTCTTGTAAGATCTTTTCAATTTTGTTTGTCGTTTCAAGGATCATGAACTAATTCTTCGTATCTTGTATGTCGTGAGTACTAGTTTTTGTTGTGATGTTTAATTTATAATTTTTCCGTATGATTTCTTGGTTTGTTATCTTTATCAATATTATGATTTATTGCGAGAGATTTGAATCATGTTTATCTTCAACATTTCGTGGTGAGATTCGAGAGAGGAATCACGATTGATTTAAGATAAATACTTAATGTCATGCGGCGAGATTCGAGAGATGAGTCGCATGAATATCTAATTTAAATCTTTACTTTTATACTACATCGCGAGATTCGAGAGAGGAGCGGTGTGTGCACATCATAATTTTGATATAATAAGTGAGAGAGGAAGAGATTCTATCACTTTAATTATTAGCAAGAGCGATTTGAGCGATTTAATTTACCTTGCATTTTTCTAAGTTAGAGATAACTAGCGAAATCTAGGTTATGGGAATTCATAGATCGAGAGATTATGATTCCTAATTTTAATCGAGCAAGATAGTGAAACAAATATAATGCATCGGTATATTTAACAAACATCACAACAGATCTAGGAAAACGATATGCAAGATTCCTTTCTCTAAAAGTTGAAAGAAAAAAAAAATTAACTTAAGTATTTTTAGTAATATAAAAATTAGTTTTAAAAATTCTGCAATTTAGTTTCGTACAACCAATCGAATTATTTAACTTGGATTTAAGGAAAAGAGTAAACTAATATTCATAAGCGTTAGAGTGTTCACTTCTCCGAGGGAACGATCTTAATTCACTATTATATTACTTGAGCCGGCACGTATACTTGCGTATATACACTAAAGGCGTATCACTGCTCTCTCCATCAACTCCTCAAAAGACAAAGGAGCCCTCCTCTTGAGGTCCATCTTGAAGAACCCCCCCCCCCCCCCCCCCCCCCCCCCCCCCCCCGCAGCCCCATGATGAAAGCGGGCTGGAGGGTGTAACCTGGCACCTCTTGGATGAGGAGGACCTCCTCCTGGAACCGATCCACGTACTGAGCCAATGACTCCCCTTGCCTCTGCTTGATGTTGAAGAGCGCCTCAGGGTCCTTCTTCCTCTTCTTCGAGGTCGAGAAGCGCAGTAGGAAGCCGCGTCGCAGGTCCTCGAAGGCATAGATCGATCCGGAAGGTAACTGGTGGAACCAGTCCCTTGCTTTCTCCTTCAGGGTGGTGGCGAAGAGTTGACACTTGAAAGCGTCCGACATAGGCCTGATCGAGACCATATCCTCGAACCACTGCAGGTGTTGAGTGGGGTCATCCTTGTCGGTATAGAGCATCATAGCCGGCTCTCTGAACCCCTCAGGGAGTGGTGCCGAGAGCACCAACTCACAGAAAGCGCTTCCCACCTTCACACCCCTGCCCTGCTCCACTCGCCCCGCGAGCTCCCCTGGCGACCCGGCTTCGACCGGCCTCACGCTCGCCGAAGGTCAGCTCGCCGGGATCCCACTGGCCGGGACCCCGCTCGCCTGGGGGTCACTCGCCTGGACCCCACTCGCTTGCGCTGGACTGGGGAAAAGCTCCTGTCCTGCGAGATCTCGGTCTGGTGCCTGGTACATTGCCTCCTTTCTAGGCCTCTGATCCGGAGCGCGCTCGCCTACTCCAGCTGGAGGGACAACCTGGGGCACAGGAGTCGCAAGCCCCCCAAGTGCCGAGGCGAAGGCGCACTGAAAGGCCCATAGCAGATCTCTCTTCAGATCGGCCATCATCTCCACAATTGCTGGTGCGCTGGGCAGCGGCGAGCCACCGAAATCCTCCTCTCGCTCGTTGTTTCCTGTCATCTCTTCTTTGGAGTTTTCTTGAACTAGCTGGACTCCATGCTCACCACACCAAAAATGTTGAAACCAGGACTTGACTTCTTTGTGGAGCTCGGGCCCTCAATGAAGAGGGGCAGCTAGCACTTATTGATTCTTTGGAAGGAACTGACCGGAGACTCGGAACTAAAGACAGACCCTTGGTCGCAGCGAGGAGGTCCCACCATACACCTAGAATATCTTTGAGCACTTCCCCTCCCAAGCCAAAGCTGAGACTGGGCACCTTGGAGAGCCCGAGAGCTAAGCCAAGATAACCAAGGGAGAAAGAAGCTCAGAATGCTGAGATCTGAATGCCTCCCAAGGTGCCCTTCAAGGTCTATTTATAGTTTTTTAAGTCTGGTCTGCCAATAGCGGGATTCCGCCTTACACTATTGCTATATGCAGCCCAAAATGGTCTGCCAGCAGCCAAGCTCCGCTGTTTGGAGGGGCTAACTGCAGACCACCATGGGTTTTTAGGTAAAACAATTCTGAACCCCTCTAGGGCGGGTCACCTACAAGGACCTCTCTCGCGAACCGAGAGGCTCGGCTCGCTCGTTGTTTTGCGAGCGACCGACGCGGGCTTGGCTCGCTCACCCTCCCGCGAGTGGTCAGAGATAGCCCGGCTTGCCCGGACGCCTGGCTCGCTCTCCCTCTTACTCATTTCTATTGTTTGTTCTATTGTCCCTACTTTCCACATGGCGGACACCGGGGTTGTTCAAAGCTGAACAGTGAGAACATCCCACTGCCAGATGGATTTGTTGCAGGAGCCATCATTTTCAAGCTCTCGTCGGCGTGGTACTCCTTTAAAATAGAGATGTATCAGAAGAAAATGCAAGTCAGTCTAAAAGACCTCAAACGTTTCATCTGCATTGAGGATGAGAACCAGACTAGACAAGCTAGGGAGACCATTAGCAAGCAGTCCTCTGCTGCCAACATGGTCACGCATCCTAAGCGGAAGTTTAAGCCTGGCAAGACTAGACTGTTACCCAGTGCACCCGCAGTTGTGGACACGAAAGAAGGCGAAGAAATTCAAAGGCAAGTGCTACAATTGTAACAAGTGGGGTCATTGCGCTTTCGAGTGTAAGCAACCGAAGAGAGGTGACTCTAGCACACCAAAGCCAGATAACCGGGCCAATATGGTTCATCAGACTGCGCCTACCGACTTTGTTGTCATGGTCGGTAACGGAAAGGCCAGTACCGAGTGGTGGCTAGACTCAGGTGCTACCTGTCACGTCTGCAACAATTCAGCGCTTACGGAGGATGTCACTGCAGTCCGAGAGACTGTCACTATTGCTGATGGAGGAGTAGCTGACGTTCTGAAGGTCGGCAATGCTGCTTTGACGCTCTCCTCAGGTAAAACTATTACTTTGAAAAATGTTAAATTTATACCATCATTAGCTGCTAATTTTATTTTGATTAGTTTGTTATGTGATGCTGGTATGTCATTTAAAATTAGTGGTGGTTGAGTAACGTTGATGGTTCACTCGCATTATTTTGGTTGTGCGTATGTTGTCAACGGAATGTATAGTTTGAGTCTAGCAAACGAAGTAGTAAATCAGGTTAGTTCTAATTTGATCGATCCTAAGACTTTACATGCAAGACTAGGACATGTCAATTATAGAAAACTACTCCTGCTAGCTAGAATTCACAACATCCCCTTAGACACAAAAACCAGGTTTGACAAATGTGAATTTGTGCTCAAACTAAGATAACTAGAACATCTTTTAGTCAGATTTCTAGGAGCACTCAACTGCTAGAGTTAATACACTCCGACATATGTGACTACAAAAGTTTTGTCACACGTGGAGGTCGGAAGTATCTGATAACTTTTACCGACGAATACTCTAGATTCAGTCACATTTATCTACTTAAAACCAAGGATGAAGCTTTTGAAAAATTTCGTATATTCAAAACTAGGGTTGAGAATTAACTTGACATGAAAATCAAATGGATAAGGAGTGATAGAGGAGGAGAATACGTCTCCGGGGAGTTCAGAGATTTCCTTGCCAGCAATGACATCATCCCTGAAACGACTGCCCCTTATTCACCCCAATCCAACGGTATAGCTGAAAGGAAAAATAGAACTTTAACAGAGATATTGAATTCTATGTTGTTGATTGTTGGCATGCCTGCGACATACTGGGGTGAAGCTGCCCTTACGTCAAATCACATTCTTAATAAAGTTCCCCATGCCAAGTTGACTAAGACACCCTATGAGCTTTGGTTTAAGAGACCTCCTAGATTTGATAATCTTAAGACCTAGGGATGTATCGCTTATGTTAGGATACCTGACCTTAGAAGAGCTAAGATTAGACCTAGGACAAATATGTGTGTCTATCTAGGATGTGCAAAGGATAGTGTTACAGACCGATTTCTAGATCTCTAAATAAACTCTGTAATAAAATCTAGAGACGATGTCTTCTTTAAGGATAAGTTTCTTAAGGATAAGAATCTGACGCTTCCAGGTCTGCCAACTACTAGTCTTGAGCCTCCAGCTGAGCCAAGCCAACGTAACTCTGACACTGAGCCTGTAGACATGAGTGGTTTAGATACCAGAAGGCTATCTAGTAGAGAGAAAATGCCTAAAAGCTTCGGTACAGACTTCGTGACTTACCAAGTTGAAGCTGATCCATCCACCAATAAGGAAGCGATGCGATCTCGAGACTCTCTTTTATGGAAAGAAGCCATAGATGAAGAGTTAAACTCTCTCATGCAGAACAATACGTGGACATTGGTTGACTTGCCCAAAGGGGCTAAGACCATTGGAAACAAATGGGTTCTGAAGAAGAAGCTTAATCCTTATGGGAGTATTGCGAAATATAAAGCACGTCTAATTGCAAAAGGCTTCACTCAAGTGAGTGGAATAGACTACTTTGTTATATACTCACCTATTTGCACTATGCGACAATTAGGATACTTCTCGCTATAGCATCTATTGAACACTTTACAGTTCATCAGATGGATGTCAAGACTGCATTTCTTAATGGAGATCTGACCGAAGAGATCTACATGCACCAACCTGAAGGGTTTTTCGTAGAAGGTCTAGAGAATAAGGTCTATAAGTTGATTAAGTCACTCTACAGATTAAAGCAAACACTCAAATTGTGGCACGAAAAAATTGACACTTGTGTCAAAGCCATGAGTTTTAAATCCAGGTTTTCAGATAAATGTTTGTACGTTCGTGCAAGTTCAAATAAAGTTGGAATTATATGATAGTATGTTGATGACATGCTAATTTTGGGCACTGATCAGTCTGAGGTGAAAGACATGAAAGCTGCCTTGACAGCACAATTTAGCATGACTGACTTAGATGTGGTGAAAACCATTCTAGGAATGGAAGTGAACTTCACTTACAAGGGTATTACCCTCAGTCAGAGTCACTACATTAGAAATCTACTTGAGAAGTGGGGTTACGTTGATAGCAAAATTAGTGAGACTCCATACGATTATAATAATAGACTGAAACCGAATGAAGGTTCATCTATTAGACAGTTAGATTACTCCAAACTCATCGGTAGTCTCATGTATGCTACAACCTGCACTAGACCTGACATAGCCTTTACGGTCGGCATGTTAAGTAGATTTACGAGTAACCCTGGGAAGGACCATTGGAATGCCTTAGAAAGTCAAATGCGATACTTAAAGTACACTGAGAAGTATGTTTTATGTTATAGTGGACATCCTCCTGTGCTTGAGGGGTATTCTGATGCCTCCTGGTGCTTAGAAATTGCTGACAGTAGATCCACTAGCAGTTTTGTGTTTACCCTAGGAGGAGCAGCAGTAGCTTGGAAGTCCAAGAGGCAGTCGTGCATTGCATTATCCTCTATGTAATCAGAACTCTATGTTTTCGCTTCAGCAGGAGAAGAAGCAGAGTGGATAAGTGATCTGATCATAGACATTCCAATGACGAGACTGAAAATGCACTCTCTTTCGCTATATTGTGACAATCAAGCCACAAAGACCATTGCAACAAATACGTTGTTCAATGGAAAGCGAAGGTAATAGGGTCTGTTTGGGACAGCTCTGGCGGCTGGAGAAGCTCTACTCCAGCCGCCAGAGCTGTTTTTTATCCGTTTGGATGTCCAGCATTTCGAAAATCGCTCTTCAAAAAACAGCTTTTTAGGCCCTATTCGGAAATCTGCCGAGCTCCCACGTTCCCAAAATCGCTCCCTAAAATTTCGCTCTCCCGATCCGCCTCTCCCCGATCCCGCCTGCGACATTTATCCCCGATCCGCCTCTTCTTTCCCATTCCCGATCTCAGCGATCTCAGGCGACAGCGAGGTTCTTCTCCATCGACAGCGAGGTTCTTCTCCATCGACAGCGAGGTTCTTCTCCATCGACAGCGAGGTTCTTCTCCATCGACAGCGAGGTTATTCTCCATCTATAGCGAGGTTCTTCTCCATCGACAGCGAGGTTCTTCTCCATCGACAGCGAGGTTCTTCTCCATCCTCCTATCTCCGACGGCGAGGGTTCTTCTCCATCGTCCAGATCTGGCGACAGCGAGGTTCTTCTCCATCGACGGCGAGGGACTATTTTTAATGTCGGTAGGGTTTAAGAGTAGATCTGATTTGGTCTGTTGTCTATGATATTGAGTAACTATTCACTGATTTTTTTAATCGATTTCTACAGTTTTTTTTCAGGGAAAACAGTTGCTTAGAACTGATTTTTATGGTCATGTTGTTTAATTCATATGTAGTTTATTTATCTAATACAATCCTGTTCTTTGATTTCTGGTTGCATTTGTGTTCTACTGATCTGGTTGGGTTGAAATTTTATGATTTTGACCATTTTATATATCTGGATTTGGATCTGTCCTGTGTTTGGATCTGGTACTGAATTGCAATATGAGTTGTTAGTAGTTGCAGCATTTTTCCCTCTCCCCTCAAGCATGGATGGCTGAAAATATGTTGTTTAGGTCATGTTGTGGTTCACTGTAAGGTATTTACATATGGTTGCTTGGTTTTGTGATTCTTGCTCTTCATTGCCGTATGTATACATATTTTTGTTTATGATTTCACTTTACCTGATGCTTTATGGGATTAGATTGGGTTATTTGAAAGAAATGTTGTAAACTTTTGTGTTTGATTTTTGATTAATGATAAATGGGGAAGGGAAAGATGGAATTATTCTCCTAGGATAGTAGCATTTCCTTCGATTGATGTAATTCATGTTAACATAGCAGGCTGTGTGTTTGTATGTTTGAAAATGTGTGTGTTCTAAAAAAACAGCTTCCAAAAGCTGTTTCTCCAAACAGCTAAATTAGAAAATCGCTCTTCAAAGCGCACTTCTGCACAGAACACCCAAACACTCTGCAGCTTTTCAAAACTGCTCCCCAGAGAGCTCTTTTAAAACAGCTCTATCCGGACAGCAGCTTTTCAATCCGCTAGAGCTGTCCCAAACATACCCTAAGGATGAAACAGGTCTGGTTGACCCATCTCACCAGTCAGGGGATAATCTCCTTATTGGACGTGAGATCAAAAGATAATGTAGCAGATGTCCTTACCAAGGTCTTATGTAAGGTTCTAACAAATAAAACATCGGGGGAGATGAGATTGAGGTTCATTTAGTATGCCTTAATACCATGCTTATGTTTTAAATCTTAGAACCGTAGTCTGCTTACATTCGAGCATCTAGAGTGAGCACACGGAAGTATTTCAGATGCTACCTGATGAAAGACAGAGATGAATAGTTGTCAGTCATTCCAAACTTGATGACTTACGCAATTGTTTTTAATTCAAATGCTAATTTGGGTATCATTCCATAAAGGAATACTGATGTTGCTGATATGCGTCCTGATATTATGATCGTTACTTATATCATTCCAAACTTGATGATATATTGGTCACGCCTTGTTGTATCATTCCAAACTTGATGGTATAGCACAATTGTGAAATATTTAGTAATAATCTTAATAATCGAAGGAACATGGTTTGATTCTATGAAATCAACTGTCTAATTTTGTGTAAATTGAAAGAGATGCTGATATGTGATTCTTTCTTCCTAGTTAGAGTATTACGTTCTTTTACTGTTAGAACTAATCACTTTATTTTTGATTAGCAAATGTTAGAATTCATAGAGATTTGTCTCATGACATTCTTATTATGTCTGTTTGCAGATCACATGGAGACTGGAGGAGAGAAAGTTGATTTCGACCCAGATGATGATGATATGTTGTTTGCATAGATCATTGATCATTTATCTGTTTTGAGTTTTTTCCAGCTTTGCTTACTGTTTCTTGTTTGTAGCCCTATGTTTGAGTTTAGATATTCTGTATTCTAAAACTCATATTTATGTTTTCTGGAAAACTCATGTTTTGTCGTTATTAACTCTTGTTTAAGTAATCTGTGACGTGACCCCGTTATTTACAATATAGGAGGAAATTGTTGAGGTATATTTAATATAACAGGTTAACGGATACTTAGCGGTTGGTTAGGATCCATTAGGGATCCACGTACCCACTGGGGATTTAGGGTTTGCCTATAAATACCATGCTATGGGCAACGAGTAGAGTGTTCCAAACTAGACACTCATGCGGATGCTTCGAGCACCATTCTAACATATACAAATCGAAAATTTCATTTTTTTAGTCTTTTTTGTCTACTATATTGTTACGTAACATGTAGCATGAAGGCAAGAACAACCCTATTGGCTGGAAGGATTGAGAAGGTTTCTCGAAGCTTCCTGGGTGGTCACCGGCGGACCCATATATGGGCACACCAGGGCACGTGCCCGGATCTTAATTATAGCGAAATGCTACAGAAGTCGCTGCCCGGTCTATTTTTGTCGCGAAATAGGGTCTTGCCCGCTCCTTTCCTCGGCGCAGAGTGAGGCAGCGTGCCCTAGTGACTCCACCGCGACGAGAAGCTGAGAAAGAAAAGCCATTTCAAACCCTTCTCCAGTTCTCCTCTCCTCGCCCTCTCCTGGTCCTGGCGTCCTGTGTCTGCGAGAGGACGACTCCACATCGACGAGAAAGAAGACGCCCTCGTTCTCAACTTCTGCGCTTCCTCTTCCTCCAACATTCCTCGGCGACGACGTAGAAAGCTTCCTTTTCCTCATTTCCTTAATGGTCGCTGAATCGAGTCTGATTTGTGAGGTAAATCTTATGTTCCTATAATCCTTTTCCAGTTTTCCTGAGTGGCTGAATCACTGAATGACTGAATTGAGTGATTCATTTTTTTGATTTTCTTTTCCTGAATGGCTGAATGGCTGAATGGCTGAATCGAGTGATTCATTTTTTTTCCTTTTCCTGTATAACATTTTGATTTCAGCCTAAAACATTCTGAATTTCCGAAAACATTTTGATTTTGAGTTAAATCATATACATTTTTTGATCCTGAATGGCCCCTGAATTGAGTGATTCCTATAACATTCTGAATTTCTGATCCTTTAGGCTATAACATTCTGATTTCAGGAAACAATCCAACTTTCTTAGTTATCTCGAGCTACTTCACTTCAGCAGTTCAGGAGGCTTCACTCTTCAGGACTTCTAGGTATAAATCTTTTGTGATTGATAATTCCTTGTTTAGTTGTTAGTTGATGTAGTTTGGGCAAGTGTTTGAATACCAGATCATTCCAACTTTCCAAGACAAAATTAGATCAACAAATTGATAGTTGTTTTAAGTTGTGCACAAGTTCTCAGTATGATTTCTTATTTCGTCTTTGCTTATGATGTCAATTGTGAGGGATTCAATTGTTGTTGTGATTATGTGAATTGTGATGGAGAAGTTTTTTTCAAAATCCACATCAAAAAGTGTAGAGTGCAAGAGACCTCGAATTGAGTTTAACTTAGAGAACTTACCCACAGATCCAGGTTTGCGGCCACCAATATTAAGTTATGAGGTCAATATTCAAGATTCAGTAAGAAGATATTACTTACAAAATGGTCCATGTCAGACACGTTTAGCTCAATTTCCACAAACTGCAATGGGTCAAAAAGCTCGAAGATTTAATAAAGATTAGTTTACTGAATTTAAGGGTTGGTTGGAGTATAGTGAAGCTAAAGATGCAGGATTTTGTTTGTATTGTTACGTCTTTCCCCAAAATGGTTGTGATCTAACTTTTATTAGTCGTGGTTTTAGATATTGGAAAGATAAAACTATACTTGAAAAACATGTTGGAAAACACAACAGTTCACCTAATGATTCTAAAAGGATGTGTGACAATTTGAGGGATCAAAAATAAAGTATTCAAATTGCATTTGCTAGACAGGAGGAAACCCAAATTGTAGAATATCGTGCTCATTTATGTGCATCCATTGATTGCATTCGTTTTCTTTTATGCCAAGGATTGTCTTTCCGTGGGCATGATGAGTCAAAGGAATCACTAAACAAAGAAAACTTTCTACAATTACTAGATTTTCTTGCTTCACATAATGATGATGTTAAAGCGGTTGTGAAAGAAAATGGTTCAAGTAACTGTCAATTAATAGCACCAAAGATTCAGAAAAAAAATAGTTTTCGCAATTTCAAGTGAAACAACAAAAACAATTATTACAGATATTGGAGAAGAGTGTTTTGCCATTTTAGTTGATGAATCTCGTGATATTTCAACTAAATAGCAAATGACAATTGTTTTACGGTATATTGATACAAAGGGGTCTATTGTTGAACGACTCTTGGTTTTGTTCATGTATTAGATACTACTGCATTATCTTTAAAAAGAGCTATTGATCAGCTTTTTATGAAGCACGGGCTTAGTTTCTCAAAATTGCGTGGTCAGGGTTATGATGGGGCAAGCAATATGAATGGAGAGTTTAGAGGTCTTAAAACATTGATTATGCGAGAAAACGCATCTGCATTTTATATTCATTGTTTTGCTCATCAGTTACAGTTAATATTAGTAGCTGTTGCAGAAGGTCATTCTCAAGTAGCAGAAATGCTTTTCTTAATTAACAATGCGTTGAATGTTGTGGGTGGCTCTTGCAAACGTCGCGACAATCTCAGAGCAGCAGAAATTGATAGAGTTGTCGGGGAACTTGGTTGTGGAGACCTAGAGACAGGTCGGGGTTTAAATCAACCATTGGAAATTAAAAGGGCGGGAGACACGCGAAGGAGTTCTCATTATGGTACTGTGTTGAATTTTATTCGAATGTTCTCATCTATTATAGATGTTCTTGAAATTATTGTAGTTGATGGAGTAGATGGAAATCAAAGAGGAGGAGCTACCAATATTATCAAGAGTATATTGACGTTTGATTTCGTATTTATTCTGCATTTAATGAAAGGTATTTTGGCAAAGACGCATGAATTGTCACAAGCATTACAGAAAAAAGATCAAGATATTATTAATGCAATAAACTTTGTGCAATTGTCAAAACAAGTATTATTCAATTTCAGAAACATTGAACTAGAATGAGAGTTATTTTTCTTGAAGTTACTTCTTTTTGTGGAAAACATGTTATTGAAGTTCCCAACATGGATAGTAAATAAGTTCAAGCTTGAAGATCAAGAAGAAATGCAAGAGATGCCACAAATTTTTATCATTATCGGGTTGAGATTTTTAATACAGTAATCGATTGGATATTAAGCGAGTTGAATGATCGTTTTAACAAAGTAAACACTGAGTTACTTCTTTGTATTTCTTGTCTTGATCCAACTGAACAATTTGCTAGATTTAATAAGCAAATATTGATTCGTCTTGCAGAGCTATATTCATATGATTTTGATCAATTAGATTTACAGTTGCTTGAAGGTCAGTTTGACATGTACATTCTTGATATGCGATCAAGCATCACATTTTCTCACGTTGAAGGGCTTAGTGGACTTGTTCAAAAATTTGTAGAGCTAAAAAAGCATGATTATTTTCAGCTGGTTTATCGACTTCTGAAGTTAGCATGTCTACTACCTGTTGCAACTGCTACAGTTGAGAGGATATTCTCGGCAACGAAGATAATAAAGACTTGTTGCGGAACAGAATGGGAGATGAATGGATGAACGATTGCTTAATTGTTTATATCGAGAATGATATTGTGAAAAATATTAGCAATGAAACAATCACCGCACGCTTCCAAAATATGGGTCCACGGAAAGTAGTTTGGTAATGGTATGTACTTTGATTATTAATATTGTTTTATACTTTACGTAACTAATAGCATTTTAGTTAATCATTAGTAAGGAAAAAAATACTATTAATCTGCATATATTTAAACTCTTATTGTTTGCTTTCCTTTTTTGGCACTTGAAATTTAAATTTTAATAATTTTGAATTAAAAAATTATCAAAAATTTATATCTTTTACTTGGTGCTCAGGTCGGATGAAAATTCTGGGTCCGCAACTGCGGGTAGTGGTGGTGGTGGTCAAGGTGGAATTACCTACCAGTTGCCCTTAGCTTGGATTTTATAGACAAATCCTAGGTTTAATACGAGTATCAGATATCTCGGTATCCGAACCGAACCCGTTAAAGCCTCTGAACCGTTATGTATCCAAATATACATTAACAGGAGAGATACAAAAAGGTAAAACGGAGAGAGAGATTCTAACTTTATTAATAAATTTCTTACTTGCTACGTACAAGAGAAGGTTTATTTATACGAATTATATACAAGATGACCGTTGGATTCAAAGTTGTCATTTTCATCTAATTTTAGACCCCAAATCCCTCCATCCATCTACGGCTGCTCTCATTTTTATTATTTTATTCTCACCGGCATCTAGCATTTAACATCTGGCATTTAAAATGGCCAATAGAGCCAAAGAGTAGCCAAGTCAAATATTTATGATGTATGCACAATTTTAAAGCAAAGATAAGAAAGCACTTTAAAATTAAAACGTACACTTGTCATTATTACATTGGACAAAACGCTTTATATAAAAGCCCATACACGTTTATTAACAATATTTACGTGTTACCGGACTTTTTCCTTGGCTGCTGCCGGAAAGTTTATATAATACGTTTCTATGTGTAACAATATAATATAATAAAAAGATATAAAATAATAAATGTTTATATAAAATATCAACCGGCGCTGACCTGGCCTCAAATGATCTAGGCTCCGTTTGGTAGAGTGGTGGCGGACTGGCGGTCATGAACGTGATCACGTTGGTAAAATCATCATTCATGAACACTCATCTAAGTAACCTCATCTACTTGAACATAGTAACCTCATCTACTTGAACATAAAAGTGGATGAAGTTTGTTAGATACTCGTTCACAAATGACGATTTTACCATCGCGTTCATGATCACCACCGTCGTGCCAAATGGAGCCCTAGTCAAGATCCAAGGCCCACTCACGCAATGGACCAGTAAACCGATGACTAATGCGTTTGTTGAGAATTTAGCACGGCTGGCCTCCCAGGCCTAGATTTTCACCGCTGTTACTCGTCGGCTGAAAATAACAGCGGGCCTATTATAATTAAGGTGATTGATATATGCACACCCAATTTGTCTATTCGCAACCCTTTGATATACGCAGCCCCAAAACCGATATTGTACACCATGTTGCTATTCATAGCACAAAACAAAAAAAATTAATTATTGATATGCACTCATACATGGCTCTCATCTATCTATATGGAAGTCCAAGAGGTAGTTATTCCCAAAACCCACAAAGGAGGTGGGGGAAGAGTGGGAGAGTGGACAAACCCACTATCTCCGCAACCAACCACTCATGCAAGACCGCGCGCAACCATGCCGCACACAACCACACGCGCTACTGCGCGCGCACTACCACGCGTGGTAGCACGGCCGCGCAGCGCCACCATGCGGTAGCGCGCGTGGTGGCGCGCAGGCAGCACCTCCATCACGGGGGTGCGGCCTAACCGTACCCCACATGGGGTGCGGCCAAGCCGCACCCCCCTTGGGGTGGGGCCAAGCCCCCTCCCCTCTTTTTCGCAGGGGGGCTCGCAGAGGGCTCGCCCGAAGTCGCGCCCCTAGTCGAGTGCGACCGAAGCCCAATCCCACTTTGGGGGGCGCGACTCCTCAATCCTCCCTTCGCTCATAACGCTCCGCGCTCATAACGCACCCAGAACGCTTCTGTGTTCGTTGCATGCTCAGAACGCATCCGTGTCCGTTGCATGCCCAGAACGCTTCCGTGTTCGTTGCGCGATCAGAACACTTCTGAGCGCGCTCAGAACACTCCCACATTCCGGGCGCGCTAAGAACACTCCTGCATTCCGGGCGCGCTCACAATTTGTCTTTCTAATTTCTCAGATTACAGGATCTGCTTGTCGCCTTTCTTACCTTCAACGAAGCTGCCCGAACTGCCCGATGGGCGAGACAGTCACTTACAAAAAATGGCGATCCGTGTGCTCCAAATCGACCAGCGTGATTCACCCATCAGGTGGTTACGACGACAAAATTACCGGGCTACCCCCGGCCAAAGCTATAAAAGGAGCCCAGAGCCTTCATTTGAGGGGACCTAGCCTTCGGCACCCGGGAGAGCTCCTTTGAAGATTTCCTCGGAATTCTCCTTCAGCGCTTGAAGATCTCCTTCATGGACTTGAAGATTTCCTTCCTCCCGAAAGGCGACTCAAAACTTTTGTTCTCCCGAGCATTCTCACTTTTGTTTTTCACCGTTCTCAGAAGGAAAAATACTTTGTTTTCCGAGAGGTAGTCTGTCACATTCGGAACTCTCTCTCTCTATATATATATATATTATTGTAACGAGCGGCGGCCTGTCGCGCTCGAATTCTAAGTACCTGACTGTAATCCCTCAGAAGATAGTAAAGTTTGGTCGGCACAGCTCCGACCGCGTGGTTTTTTACCCTTTTCGGGTTTTCCACGTTAAAAAGTCTCAGTGTACTCAACGAATCTCAAATTGACTGTTAGCGCGCTTGGCTTGCTTCAGAGCTGAAACGATGCAAGTCGATCGGTCTACCAAAAGCACCCAAGCGACCGGCAACAATTATCATTCCGATTTCAAAATTTCAACTACGCATTAATTAATAATACCTTGTTGGGAAGATGAACCCCAAAACAAAACAAAATTGAAAAATAGAGATGGAAGAACGGCATAGTGCATCAATAACTTCCGTGGAAGTCCCTCCGACGAGATTGTGTGCTCAGGCGAGGGAGCAGGCAAGCCAACGTCGAACTGGGCGGAATGGGTGAAGAGGCTCTGGTATCGGGAAAAAGAAAAAGGGGGCTGTGATTATGAAGAGGTAGGATTTCTTATTTTTATTTTTAAAACTTAAAATATAATTTGCGCATAACGAATTTGGGTGTGCATATATCAATCGCCATAGTTAATTTATTTTCTAGGAAAGCAAGAAACTTTAACTAACCGATATGATGGCCTTGACATGATCTATACTGCTCAGAAAACCTCCGCTACCGGATCCTTCTGCAACTTTATGCTGCCGCAGCAAAGCCTGCAAGTAATCGCCGCCGTCCGTACTCTGCTCCTCCGTCTCCGATTCCTCCCCCTTCTTCATACTCAGATGCCCTTGAATAGCCTCATCACAAAACCTATCCATCTCTTTACAGTTCTTCTCCAACCTCGCCTGCAAACGCAGAACCCAGCGGTCGACCCATCCCATCGCCGGAAAGTAATCCACCATCCAGAAACCGCCGAGCAGCCTCTGCGACTCCGACAGAACGTCATGAAGCCACACACCTCCCTCTCCGCCATATCCTCCGACTCCATACTCCTCTCCGACCGTCACGCGGCACACGATGTTGTTTGCGAGGGAAAGCGTCAGCTCAGTCAAGTTTGCGGCGCCGGAGAGAGCCCTGATGGCGGCGACGAGTTTAGCCACCTCCTCCATCCTCACCGCCTCGAAAGCTCGCACTCGCCCGGGTCTGAGCAGCTCGAGCATGGAGATCCTGCGGGCTTGGCGCCAGAACTCGCCGTAGGGAGAGAAGGTCACACTGGAGTTGTGAAACAACTTCTTGGCAGCGGACATGGGAGGTCGGCCGGAGAAGGCGAGGTCGTGGTGGCGGAAGATCTCTTCCGCGATATTCTGAGAGGAGACGACGAGGGTGGGGATGGAGCCGAGTTGGAGGAGCATGAGAGGGCCGTGTTTGAGGGAGAGAGTGAGGAGCGAGCGGTGTGGCCTGTTGGGGTCGAGAAGATGGAGGTTGCCGACGATGGGGAGACGCCATGGCCCCGGCGGCCGGAGATTTCTCTTTCCTACTGTTTTGAGTAGAAGGGAGGAGGCGGCCGACAGGAGGAGGAGGAGGAGCAAGAAGAATTGAAGAAGTTGTTCCATGTCTTCTTCTAAGAGAAGAAAGGCGTAGAATCTCGAGCATCATCGATCTCCTTTATCCCTCACTATTCATAGGAAATGCAAATATAGAGGAGCCGTATAAAAGTAGAAAGTATTGTACATTTGGACAGGGATCGAGCCCTTGCGATGGCGCCACATGTGCTTCCTGCATTTTTTTTATTTCGTTCCTCCGGCGTGCATTTATGTTCTCCCTGAGCGCACTTTTGTTCACCAGCGAACATTTTTGTTCGCTCAGAGCGCATTTTTTCGCCCGGAGCGCAAGCACACTTTTGTTCGCCATCGTGCACTCTTGTTCGAGCAGAGCACATTTTTTGTTCGCTCGGATAGCACTTGTTATTCGCCCGACACAAATGTGGCGCAATCGTAAGGGCTCCGTCTCCAAATCTGAAGACGAAGCCCGCAAAAAAAAATTGTGTATAAAAGACACTATAGTATATAAAGCATTCTAATAATTAAATATTAATGAATTATTGATCTTTGACCAATATTCATGAATTATATATTGATCCATATATCCATTAATATTCTTGTCCTATAGATATTAATGAATTATTAATTTGGACCATCGTTTCCTTCCCTTGGAATGGGGAGGATCCTGATTCACCAATATATAGTCTTTTCTATTATGTTCAGTTCGTTTGAACGAAATTGAAGACTTGGAATTGAAATTCGACGTCAAATTTAATTACGTCGTTCGCTTGTTAGTTAGCTTTAATAATTGAAAATTGAATTGAATATCATGGAATTGATTTTAACCTAAGCATAAAATCTAGCTAGACATATCATAATTGGGCGAGTCTGGCACGCTCAATTTATCGCGTTTTTTACCCGGGCGAGCATTTATGCGCCCGGGCGCACAATTTTTCGCCCGGGCGCGAGTTTTTTGCACGGACGCGAGTTTTTTGCACGGACGCGAGTTTTTCTCCTGAATGCGCATTTTTCGCCCGGATGCCCAAATTTTTCGCACGAACAAATATTATGGACCGCACATGTTTTCATTTTTGAACAAGCATGCAGGTCGTGCACCCTAACTCATCTCCGCACATAGTGTGCGGTCCATGTGCAGCGGGTTGTTGAGGTGAAGTTTTGAATTTGCGACCTCCTAGATAGAGGGGCATGGCGCCAGCCTCCATCACTAACTGAGTTGTAGCTCAACTGGTGATGGAGGCCGACGCCAAGCCCCTCTATCTAGGAGGTCGCATGTTCAAGACCCAACCTCAACAAAATGCTGACATGGACCGCGCTCAGTGTGCAGAGATGGCCAGTGGGGTGTACGACCTGCAGGCATGTTTAAAAATGGAACCCGGTGCGGACTCTACGTACAATGCCATCTTCGGTCATCCTCTCCAGGCGCTATTTGAGGCCGTACCCTCCATCCTCTTGAGGCGATCATAAGGCCTCCGCGCTCACAAGGCTTATGCGCTCACGACGCGCTCAGAATGCTTCCGCGTTAATTTGCGGCATGAGCGACAGTTAACTTTCTTTACTTCTCGTGTCCACAAAGATTGCGGGACTCATTTGTTACCATCATCACCACCAATAGTCATGCCCGAACTGCCTAAGTTGCTCGAAGCGCAAAATTGTCATATCGACAAAAATGATGATCAGTGTGCTCCAGATCGTGTAATCTGATTCGCCAGTCCGGTAGTTATGGTAATTACGACGCCACAATTACCAAGCCGCCACTGTCAAAAACTATAAAAGGAGCTCAAAGCTCTCATTTGAGGGGACCTTGCTTTCAGCACTCAAGAGAGCTCATTCGAAGATCATTCAGATTTCTCCTTCGACGTTTGAAGAATCTTTCGAAGATCTCATTCTCTTTCGAAGGCGATTTGAAAATCTTTTTTTGACCCTTCGAAGATCTTTTTCCCCTCTGGAAATTCCTCCTTCAGGGCTTGAAGATTTTTTCTTTCTCATTCTTCTGTGCTACAAGAAAAATTGTAATTAACAACGAGCTAAATCTCTTGCTAAATAGCCAAATTCATTTCTAAATTTATTGAGCAAAAAATTTAGATACAAAAAAAATTCCTACCTAATTTGGTCCTAGTTAATATTAGCAAGCAATTTTTTTCCTTTCTATTTAGCAAGTATTATTACCAAGGTATTTATCCTTGTTAAAATAGCAAGGAATTAAAAATTTGTTGCTGATATTTAGTAATTTGTTAAATTAAAATAAATTTCATATATAATAGCATATAAAACATTTTAGAGAGTGGAGCTGTTATGTTTCAAACTCATGACATGTAATACTTCACTCAACATACTTATCCATCTACCTAATGTTAACAATCTGTTATAAGCCTGCGATTTTCTTTACATATACAACTAGTTAATAAATATAATATATATATATATATATATATATATATATTTAACTACTATAAAGAAGTAGTTTGAATTGCATCTACGACGTTGAAGAAAACCCAAAAGCCCAACAAGTTAATCTCCATCGCTCATTTAGTTTTGTTTAAAAAATCAAAAATCTCTAGCCCTCCTAGGCCTATAGCCGGGTGAAGGATCAGAGAGAGAGAGAGAGAGAGAGAGAGAGAGAGAGAGAGAGAGCTGGCGGCAAAGGCTAGGCGGGATATTATATAATTATATTAGGTATAGTATCTGATATATATTAGAGGGAGAGAGAGGGAGGACGGAGGGGGAGCTAGAGAGATAGACAGTGACTGGGCGCCGGGAGAGAGAAAGAGAGGTAACAATTTGGAGTGAGAGAGAAGAGGAGAGAGAGAGGGGGGAGATGGACGGTGAGAGGCGGGGAGGTTACCCAAGAGAGAGAGAGCGATGCTATATTATATAATATATAATATATATAATATTATATCTATTGTTTTGAAAACCGGACTGGACCGGCCGGTTCAACCGGTGGACTATGCGGTCCGGTTAGGGGTCTAAAACCACTCCCACCGAGAACCGGTCAAGAACCGGCGAACCGGCCGGTCCACCCGTAAAACCGCGAACCGGAATGGGTTTACCTCAACCGGGCGGTTCTTGGGAGGGGCATTAATATATATTTTTTATTTTAAAACTTTTGTGGTGCTGCACTCTGTCTTTTATAGGGATATGGAGACATCATATATTGAATTCTGCGATGTGAGCGAATATAAGGACTAAATTTATAAAAAGAAATCAATGCTGAGTTTTGAACCGGTGACCTCCAACAAGATACAAAATTCGTAACTACTACACCAACACATTTTATTAGTTTTCTTTGAATTATATTATATATATGTTGCGGGTCGCTTAGGGCTCTTGGTAGACCGGTTTACTTGAACCACCTTAGCTCGGGAGCGAACTAAGCGCGCAAACAGTCACAGAGAAATTCGTTGGTTACACTTGGACTTTTTAGCGTGGAAAACCCAGAAAGGGTAAAAAACCACGTGGCCGGAGCTGTGCCGACCAAATTTCCACTATCTTCAGGGGGGTTACAATTAGAGACTTAGAAGTCGAGCGCGACAGGCCGCTGCTCGTTACAATAAGAGAGAGAGAGAGAGAGAGAGAGAGAGAGAGAACGTTCCGAGGGTGACAAGCCACCTCTCGAAAAAAACTAAGTCTTTTCCTTCTGAGAGTTGTGGAGAACGAAAGTGAGAATGCCTTGTCCGCTTTCGTGAAGACGAAAGTGAGAGCGCTGTGTCCGCTTTCGTGGGAACGAAAGTGAGACTGCTGTGTCCGCTTTCGTGAGAACGAAAGTGAGACTGCCGAGTCGCCTTTCGGGACGAAGGAAAACTTCAAGTCCATGAAGGAGATCTTCAAGCGCCGAAGGAGAAATCCGTGGAAATCTTCAAGGAGCTCTCCCGGGTCCAGAAGGCAAGGCCCTCCCAATTGAAGCCTAGGGGGTCCTTTTATAGCTTTGGTCGGGGCTAGCCCGGTAATTTTGTCGTTGTAACCACCGTAACCACCTGGGTGGACGAATCACATTGCCCGGTTCAGAGCCCACGGATCACCATTTTTCGTAAAAGACCATCCTGCCCTTCGAGGAAAGGCGACAAACTGTTCCTGAAAAGTGAGAAACTGAGAAGACAAAAAGTGAGCGAGCCGAGTCGGAAAAGTGAGCGAGTCAGAAATGTGAGAATTCTAGAAAGACAAAAAGTGAGCGTGCTAGAAAGACAAAAAATGAGCGTGCACGAAATGTGAAAAGTGCTCTGAGCGCGCTCAGAAGTGTTCCGAGCGCGCGACGAACGTGGGAGCGCTTTGAACGCGTTTAGAGGCTTTCTTAGCGTGCGTGAGCGCGAAGGCGATCTAAGCGCGCTCAGGAGCGTTCTGACAAGGGCACGAATATGGGAGGGCCCCTTGCAAGCCCCCCGGCGAGGAAAGCGAAAGGAGGAGGAGGCTCGGCCGTACCCCGCCTCGGGGAGGGGCGCGGCGTGGGCGCACCCCGCAAAAGAAAAGCGGGGTGCGGCTTGGCCGCACCCTGCAAAAGAAAAGCGGGGTGCGGCTTGGCCGCACCCTGCAAAAGGGGGGGTGCGGCTTGGCCGCACCCCAAAAAGGAGGGGGTGCGGTCCGGCCGGCCGCACCCCTCGCGGGAAGCCGCACCCCATGCGGGGTGCGGCTTGGCCGCACCCCATGTGGGGTGTGGTCGGTCGCACCCCATTAGGGGTGCGGTTTGGCCGTACCCTATGGGTTGCTCGGTTTGACGCGGCCTGCTCACCGGCGGGGGGGGGGGGGGGGGGGGGGGGGGGCGTCGCCGTGCACGTTGTGGTTGGCGTGCTTAGCGCGTATTTTTGGATTGACGGTTGGTGGCGGGAATGGTGGTTCCGGCTTTGACCTCCCACTCTCTCCCACTAAAGTTGTGGGGGGAGTGGTTTATGGGAGCAACCGCCATCCGGTTTTTCTCATAAATGAGAGCCCATGATGAATCCTCATCACAAGCCCCCAAACCTTCGGAGTCCGATCCTCCGTATGAAGGAGTACGAAGGTTTCATCTCTTGCATTGACTCCGGTCATCGTTATTGTCGGCGTGCGGCGCGTTGAACCATGGTGGACATAAGCTCATTATTTTCGTTTCATTTGCAAAGAAAGGAGGAGATGGCGGAGCGCGCCCGCGAGGGTGGTTTCGACCGAGGGGGTAAGGCGTCGGGAGGGTGCGCGCCCGCGCGTGGGAGGTGCCTACCATGGGAGCGAGTCCACGCGTGGGTGCCGCCGGCCACGAGATCGAGCCGCCGGCGTCCGGCGGGCGCGCGCAACCCGCGTGCGGGTGCAGCCGGCCGCGGGAGCGGTCCACCGGCGCCCTTCGTGGCCCGCGCGCGCGGTGCTGCCGGCCGCGGGATCGGGGCGCCGGCGGCCTCCTCGGCCCGTACGCGCCGCCGGTCAGCGGGGGGGGGGAGGGGCGCTTGCGCCCCCACGCGCGTGGCGGTTGGCCACGCGCGCGCGTGTGGTGGTTGGCCGCGCGCGCGGCGGTTGGCCGCGCGCGTCGCCCCGCGCGTGCGTGCACGGTGCTTTTCTGCGTGCTTCTGCGCGGCTGTTTGCCGCGTGCGGCGATTAACCGAGCACGCGGGGTGCCGGGTGCGCGCGTCTCGCCGCTCGTGCGGTTTGTCGCGCGCGAATTGCGTTGCGCACATGAACCGTTGCTTTCATGCGGTTGGTTGGCTTAATTGCGCGCTGGTGGGTTGAATTCACTTGACGCGCGTCTTTCGGGGTCTTTATTCACATGTGTTTATTTTGTTGGATATATGCGCTGACGCGCGCGAATTTTCCTTTGCAGGCTTCGAAACGAAGTGGCCAGTCGAGACCGATGCGTATGCGCTCTACTTTTGACGGCGCGCGAATTGACATATGGCGGAAGCGGTTCGGGTTGCCCCCTGATGTTGAGGTGAGGATCCCAGGGGCGGAAGAGCGCGACAAAATCCGCCGACCGGTTTCATGGCCCTTTCGGAGAGCTGCTTAAAGTCCGGGTTTCGCCTTCCTCCGCCCGAGGAGGTCGTTGAGATATTTCGGTTCTGCGGTGTTCCGATTACCCAGTTCACACCGGCGGGGATGACGAATATTATGGGGATGGTGGTATTCTTTCGGGAAGATAGCACGTGCCTTTCGCTCGAGATTTTCAAAGATTGATGCGAGGTTTCTACTGACCCGGGCGGTCGTATCGAAGTTCGGAGCAACAAAAGCTGGTTTCACTTTGGAGCGAAGGCTGATTACCGCCATGGGAATACTTTTTATGGGTATGTCCGGAATCGATGGGAGCTACCGGAGTTATGGAGATCGCTTCCTGGGCGTTGTCGCCGGCAGACTGGTCGGGAAGATGAGTTCCTTCCTATCCCTGGTTTTCCTGGCCGAGAGGGGCTGTCGACGGCCTTGCTTTCCATTTCTGGTTGCGTGGATGAATGTCGACTGCACTCGGTGGGGCTTTCCTGGGATCCCGAGCGGGAGGCTGCTGTTCCCTTAGATCGTGGGAAAAAGAGGAAGATCGTTTTCAAGAACGGCCCTTCCGGTCCACGCCCTGTTCCACTGGCGCCTATGAGTCAAGATTGCGAGGCCGGCCCGAGCCGTCCTAGGAGTGAGCCGGTTTCATCCGATCCGGAAGTGGAGATTTTGGCGTCTCTTATTGCCGACCGGGTCCCGCCGGAGGATTTGCCGCCACCACCTCCTCTCATGCCGGCGAAGCGAGTTTCTTCCTCACTTCAAGCGATGGCTTGTGCGGTAAGTGAAGCTCTTCTTTCTTGATCTCAGCATTTACTCTCCGTTCTTATTTACGCTTGCTAACCGTTTGACTTTTGCTTGCAGGCAGAGGCTTTGACTAGCGTTGCGCTCACATGGAACGATCACTATGTGAGCCTTAAGGACAACTACTTTGCTCTTCAGGAGGAGTTACGCGTGGCGAGGTGTGACATGTCCATTTTGCATAGGAAGAGGGACCGTGACGCAGCTCATATCAAGCCGTTGGAGGGTGAAGTCGAGAAGCTGCGAGCGGAGTACGGCGGTGATAAGGCGCTCGCCCAGGATGCCCTTCGTCAACTATCGGACGCGCAGGGGGAGATGTTTCGCCTGGAGGGGGAGTTGGGCTTCCTACGGAGCGAGGTGGACCGGCTGTCGTCGATCGAGCAGAGTCTTGAGGAGGCCAAGACGACTGGAGTAGCCGAGTACAAGGATTCCCTCACTTTTGCGGAAGAGCGTTTCCAGATGGTGGAAGAGATTCGCGCCGAGGTGATGACGAAGGAGGTAGAGCCCCTGATAGCGGACGAGTGCGAAGTCTCTTTTCAGAGAGGCATTCAGAAGACTCTCCGTATGATGGGGAGGAAGTTCGGGTGCGACACCGCTGGCCTCGAAGCCGGAGATCTTTCTGGGGATGACTACTCGGACGTGGCCGAGGACTGATGTTGTTTATCTTTCATTTTCTTGCTTTCAGCTTTGTTGTTTGTTTGTGTGTATGTCAGATGTGGTTGTATCTCCTTAATTGCATGCATTGTACTTGTTTTCCTGCATGATCTTGTCAATCTGGTTGTTAGCACCTGCACAGTTTGATTGTTTTCAAAATTACAGATGAGTTTGCACGGGTCTGAGCCCGAGGCTTTTATATATATATATATAATTAGTTTGCACGAGCCAGTGCTTGCGGCTTTTACATAAAAATTAGTTTGCGTAAGTCTGTGCTTGCGGCTTTTACATAAAAAATAGTTTGCGCAAGTCTGTGCTTGTGGCTTTCGCACGAGTCTGGCTCGCGGATTGGCCGGTGAATAGCGGGTGTATTCAAACCGAGGGTGAACGTAAGGGGGGCAGGCCCCTACGACACCGGGACTCGACGGCGGAGGAGAAGGGCGAACCTTCAATCGACGGCGGTGCAAAGTCCCCGGGGCAGGGCCCCGAAGTGGCCTGTGAATAGCTGGTGTATTCAAACCGAGGGCGAACGTAAGGGGGGCAGGCCCATACGGCGCCGGGACTCGATGGCGGAGGAGAAGGGCGAACCTTCAATCGATGGCGGTGCAAAGTCCCCGGGGCAGGGCCCCGAAGTGGCCGATGAATAGCTGGTGTATTCAAACCGGGGGTGAACGTAAGGGGGGCAGGCCCCTACGACACCGGGACTCGACGGTGGAGGAGAAGGGCGAACCTTCAATCGACGGCGGTGCAAAGTCCCTGGGGCAGGGCCCCAAAGTCGTTCCTGCATCAGAACAGTTTAGGATAGATAGAATATAGCTAGAAAATATTGATACATGCGCAAGTGCAATCTTGCGGCTTTTGAGCCAGTAAGTTTCTGATACATATTTTACGAGAGAGGAGGTAACGTCGAGCTCCCGTTGTGCTGCGCTTGCTCTAGCTTTTTCGGTCGTTCAGCATGGTGGGCGGCGGTGACCCGACGACTGATCTTTGGTGGCATCCTTCTGTGTCTCTTCACGGAAAGCCTCCAAGTGCCCTAACTGGATGAGATGTTCAATTTCTTCTTTCAGTCTTGCACAGTGCTTCGTTCGGTGCCCTCAGCCTTTGTGGAAGTGGCAAAATTGGGCTTGATCTCCCATGTGCAGGGAGAGCCATTTGGGCCAGTTGATGATCCTGTTATTGCTGATTACAGACAATATGTGTTCGCGGGGGGGGGGGGGGGGGGGGGGGGGGGTATTCAGCGGGGTGAAGCTCCGGGGAGCCTTGATCTGCTAGCCCTTGGGAGCGGTCTGCTCAGTTCTGAGTGAGCAGTTCGGCCTTCTCGAACTGCTGTTGCTGCCCCTTTCTCTTGCGGCATGTATCAAACTGCGGCGGACTTGCTGACGCCTGAAATTTGGCTTTTTCAGCCAATGTGGGAGTTGCGTGAGCCTTCCGTGCGCCTTGCTTCTCAGACTTTGGTTTCGGCGATAGGTCGTTGTTGATCCAAGCGAGCTTGGAGGCGGGTGTGTTGAAACCGTGAATCGCGTTCCTGAGGATACTCCCTTTGTTGGCCATGCGCCCGGACATGGAAACGTCGTGATCCATGGCGTCCAGTAAGAGGCTCCCAAATATTGCGTCGTAGGGGGAGTCTGCCTCGGCGACGACGAACTGAACGTCGTACTGGACTGGTTCCGCGTGTATCCCTACTTGGACAGGGAGGGTGACGACTCCTATGGTGGGTACCATAGTTCCGTCTGGGAGCTCCGCGTCGCTGGCCCTGAGTTTGAGGTTCCCGCTTAGGAGTTTGAGTCGTACTACGGCAGCCAGGAATAGGATGTTGAAGGAGATGCGGTGAGTTACCAACACTCTCCTTAGCTCACAGGGTGGACTGCCTATGCTCTCGTCTAAGGCGAAGTCCATCCATGCGCAGGGACGCTCCTGGTGAAAATTTGTGCGGATCTTCTGTTGCTGCGTGCTCCATTCCGCCTCCCTTAGGCGGGGCGGTTCGTCCGTGCCGGGCTTTTCCTGCTCTTCTTCTTGGATCCTTGGCGCGCGTGCTTCGTGTCATTCAACGAACAGCTGAGATAACTCGGTGAAGTTGTGAATCGCTCCGTTCGGCAGGGATTGATACCAGCGGAGGGCGTTCCCGCGCAGTGTCTTGGTGAAGATTTTGCAGCTGATTTGGTCGGGAAGTCTTAACGTCCGCACCGTTATCAAGAAGTGATTAACGTGCCCATACGGGTCTTCTGCTCCGTGGAACTCCTTGATGTGCGGGAGCTTTAGCCATGACGGGATTGAGTATGCCAAAATTGACTTTGATAGGGGGGATCGCCTTTGCTGGTGCGCGATATCGTTCGGATCCTGCCCCTCTGTGAGAGGGGCCGGCTTGCTAGTCGGTTCATCCCACTAGGGCTGGATTGGTGCAGCGATGAGCGCTCTTTTCGTTGGGCCTTCAGGGATTGAGGAAATGCATGCATCAGATAGTTCTGGGAAGGTGCCCACCCTCGCCGGTTCTGTGAACTCCGGTGAAGCGGGAACTGCGTTCGGAAATCCTTTGTTCGGTAGTTGGGAATCCATTCCCACAGACGGCGCCAAACTGTTGTGGGTCGCTTAGGGCTCTTGGTAGACCGGTTTACTTGAACCACCTTAGCTCGGGAGCGAACTAAGCGCGCAAACAGTCACAGAGAAATTCGTTGGTTACACTTGGACTTTTTAGCGTGGAAAACCCAGAAAGGGTAAAAAACCACGTGGCTGGAGCTGTGCCGACCAAATTTCCACTATCTTCAGGGGGGGTACAATTAGAGACTTAGAAGTCGAGCGCGACAGGCCGCTGCTCGTTACAGAGAGAGAGAGAGAGAGAGAGAGAGAACGTTCCGAGGGTGACAGGCCACCTCTCGAAAAAAACTAAGTCTTTTCCTTCTGAGAGTTGTGGAGAACGAAAGTGAGAATGCCTTGTCCGCTTTCGTGAAGACGAAAGTGAGAGCGCTGTGTCCGCTTTCGTGGGAACGAAAGTGAGACTACTGTGTCCGCTTTCGTGAGAACGAAAGTGAGACTGCCGAGTCGCCTTTCGGGACGAAGGAAAACTTCAAGTCCACGAAGGAGATCTTCAAGCGCAGAAGGAGAAATCCGTGGAAATCTTCAAGGAGCTCTCCCGGGTCCAGAAGGCAAGGTCCTCCCAAATGAAGCCTAGGGGGTCCTTTTATAGCTTTGGTCGGGGGTAGCCCGGTAATTTTGCCGTTGTAACCACCGTAACCACCTGGGAGGACGAATCATATTGTCCGGTTCAGAGTCCACGGATCACCATTTTTCGTAAAAGACCATCCTGCCCTTCGAGGAAAGGCGACAAGCTGTTCCTGAAAAGTGAGAAACTGAGAATACAAAAAGTGAGCGAGCCGAGTCGGAAAAGTGAGCGAGTCGGAAATGTGAGAATTCTAGAAAGACAAAAAGTGAGCGTGCTAGATAGACAAAAAGTGAGCGTGCCCGAAATGTGAAAAGTGCCCTGAGCGCGCTCAGAAGTGTTCCGAGCGCGCGACGAACGTGGGAGCGCTTTGAACGCGTTTAGAGGCTTTCTGAGCGTGCGTAAGCGCGGAGGCATTCTAAGCGCGCTCAGGAGCGTTCTGACAAGGGCGCAAATATGGGAGGGCCCCTTGCTAGCCCCTCGGTGAGGAAAGCGGTAGGAGGAGGAGGCTCGGCCGTACCCCGCCTCGGGGAGGGGCGCGGCGTGGGCGCACCCCGCAAAAGAAAAGGGGGACGCGGCTTGGCTGCACCCTGCAAAAGGGGGGGGGTGCGACTTGGCCGCACCCCAAAAAGGAGGGGGTGCGGTCCGACCGGCCGCACCCCGTGGGTGCGGCTTGGCCGCACCACGTGGGTGCGGCTTGGCCGCACCCCATGTGGGGTGTGCTCGGCCGCACCCCATTAGGGGTGCGGTTTGGCCGCACCCCATGGGGTGCGCGGTTTTGACGCGGCCCGCTCACCGGGGGGGGGGGGGGGGGGCGGCGTCGCCGTGCGCGTTGCGGTTTGCGTGCTTAGCGCGTATTTTCGAATTGACGGTTGGTGGCTGGAATGACGGTTCCGGCTTTGACCTCCCACTCTCTCCCACTAAAGTAGTGGGGGGAGTGGTTTATGGGAGCAACCGTCATCCGGTTTTTCTCATAAATGAGAGCCCACGATGAATCCTCATCAATATATACAGTTAATATTCGTATTAATTAACATATAATATTATTATTATTATTTATATTTGTAATAAATTTATTTATCTTAACTTATATATATAAAGGATATACCGAAACTATTTATAATTAGTATATACAATATATATATATATTTTTAATATATATCATATTTAACCAAAAAAATTTCTTTGTATAGTCGAGATGTGCCTGTCTACTTAATTAAAAGTTAAAATTTAATTTTCATAATAAATTTGATAACTTATTATACGTGATAAAATACTAATATTGAGATTTTAGATGATAATAAAATATATTACTATTTATGAAAATATTTTATATAATTTTGACTATTTTTATTCCTATTATTTTTATTAAAAATATATGGATAAGTTAAATTATAATAGACAATTTTAATATTTATTATATTATCTAACATCACGGTTCAATCCCGATCCGACCGATCCAACCGGTCCAACCTTTAACCTCTGATCTCACCGGTTCGTTCTCCGGTCCGATTCTCAAAACCTTGAATTCTATATTATATAATCTATTCTATATTAGGCGGGGAGAGAGAGGGAGGGGAGAGAGAAGGAGAGCGGGCGTAAATTTTCGCACGAACTTTATGCGGGTATAGCCGAAGGCCGCTCGAGAGCATCGAGCACGGGCGCTGCTCTTCAAAACATACACGCCGCACCCCGTCTCCTCGCGAAACCCTTCCTACCTCCCTCACGGACCCCGTCTGCTCTCTTTTAAAGACGGCTAGGGCATCACCGAAGCCACCGCACCCGGTATGCCTCTTCCCACGCAGCAGAGCTCCGACCTCAAACTCGCGCAATGCTCTCCTCCACAGACGGCTAGGGCATCACCGAACACACCGCACCCAGTCTTCATCTTCCCACGCAGCAGAGCTCCGACCACAAGCTTGCAGAGTTCTCCCATCGCCGGGGCAATCTCACAGTCCATCACAGTCAAAGGTTTTTATCCTCTACATTCTTCCGATTCCATTATTTACTTGCAAAGTTCTCTCTATTCTGCTCTTACATCAGCGTGGGATCTCTTCCTTATCCACATTCTTACATCAGCGTGAGATCTCTTTTTTATCAGCGTGAGCGTGAATGGAACTGAGCATTGCTATTTTAGCTAACATTTTCATGTGCACACAATGTGTTTGACTCATGCCCTCATATAAAACATTCCAGATTTTCTTTTTCACTCCAAGCAGTCCCAGATGTTGCTGCAGTTAGAATGGTTATATGTTCTGTGCCATTCTTATTCATGTACGCCCAAAATCCATATTCAGTTTCCTCTTAAGATTTTTTTCCTGTTAAGAGTTTTTCCTGTCCAATCTTTTTTCTATTCGGTTGGTTATCAGAGAAGTGGATTTACTGTACACTTCATACTCTATACATTTTTTTTATACTGAATATTTTGTTCCTCCATGCCCCACAGATGCAGTTCCTTCTTGATTATAAATTGCTTCATGACATTGTTGATCAAGTTGCAAGCTGCATTAGACAAA
Organism: Dactylorhiza incarnata; assembly: GCA_033032865.1. Classification (NCBI taxonomy): domain Eukaryota; kingdom Viridiplantae; phylum Streptophyta; class Magnoliopsida; order Asparagales; family Orchidaceae; genus Dactylorhiza; species Dactylorhiza incarnata. Next base: position 759,392 of record JAWHQI010000424.1, on the reverse strand, counting down.
AGAAGTGGTCGCCTTCTGCCTAAAATAAAATTCTGTAAACTAATGTTAATGAACAACCAAACTTACCATGTGCAATATTAATAGCAGTTTCCATCTTATCCCCATTTAAGAACCAGATCTTAATCCCAGACCTAGAGACAGTTTCTATGCACATAGGTACACCTTCTTGAAGCTTCTCTTCAATAGCAGTGCAACCAATTAGAACAAGATCATTCTCTAAAAGTTCGGTAACCTGAAAAATACTTTAGAAGAGTTACTTTTTCCCTATCCGACATCTTCAACGAAGCCTATCCAAATTTTTGTATATGCAATCGATTAGTAGAGAAGTGGATTTATTCTACACTTGATACTCCATACATATGTTTATAGTGAATCATTTGTTCCTCCATGCCCCACAGATGCAGTTAATTCTTGATAAACCACATATATTTTTCGTTTTTTAGCAAATATTTTCATGTGCACACAACATGTTTGACTCTTGAAATGGCAAGAATAATCGCAGTAGCTGGTCCTCCTCGATCGTCACATTGTACGGAGGCACCTACTGTTTGCTCTATTTTTTGGGGATTTGCATACTTCTGTTGTTTAATACCACCTGTACATTTCTACCTAAGTTTACTTTTTGTAAGTATTTTTAACTTACTCTTCTCATTTAGCTCCATTCCCGCGCAGATCCAGCAGTAACAGACTTCACAACGGCCCAGTGAGCAGTATCAACACAGGCAACTAACCGATTTCATTAAACATTCACAGCTATACATCACAACTATAAATCCTCCTTTCTTAGATATTCATTTTCCTAAACTAAATGAATTTCAAACACCTTACAGCTCATTTCTCAAGCAATTTGTTCTCCATTTTCAGTTTCAAGTTTTTTTGAAATTGAAAATAGCAATCAAACAAAGGAGGTTTAGCACCAGAGTGATGTACGGGCAGAGCTATACCAGGGATTACAAGATAGCTTGGCCAGCGGAGAAAATGATGCATGCACGTACTAGATCTACTCACTTTCTTTGTCATTACAAATAAATTCACATTATCCTTATTAATTCCATCATACAACCTACTTACAGCTGTTGTTGGTCGAAGAACTATTCTCCCATCTTCTTTTATTGGGAGTCCACGTGATATGCACCAAAGATACCAGGATGCAATGGCTGTTGTGCGCAATTACGGAAAATCGGACATATTTCTAACGATGACATGCAATCCATCTTGTGATGAGATAACAAGTGAGCTTAGCCCTGGACAAACACATCAGGATCGTCCTGATTTAGTATCGCGAATTTTTCAAGCAAAATTAGACTGCTTAAAGAACGACATCTTCCGCAAAGGTGTACTAGGAGGGGTTAACGCACACGTGCATGTTATTGAATTTCAGAAGCAGAGGTTACCACACGCACACATTCTTTTCATTTTTAAAGACAATGGCAAACTAAATACTCCTGATGATTATGACTCTGTCGTTAGAGCCGAAATACCAAAACAAACCGACGAGCAAGAATTGTACAGTGCAGTTTTAAAACATATGATACATGACCCGTGTGACATTTATGCCCCAAATGCAAAATGTATGAAAAATAATATATGCAGTAAGGGCTACCCAAAGCAATTCTCGGAATCCACTGTTCATGGCATAGACTCATACCCACAATACCGACGTCGAAATGATAACATATCCATTGCCTACGGTCGATCTGCCGATTTTAGCATTGACAATAGATGGATTGTTCCTTACAATCCATGACTTCTACTAAAATATGACTGTCACATCAACGTGGAGGTTTGTAGTAGCATTAAAAGCATCAAGTACTTATATAAATATGTCTACAAAGGCCCAGACTCTATGCCATTCGAGGTACGTCGAGCTCCAAATTATGATGAAATAAGTAAATATGTGGATGGTCGATGGATTTGTGCACCAGAAGCATTGTGGAAATTATTCAAATTCCAGCTGTACCAAACTTATCCATCAGTTGTGCGTTTGCAAGTCCATTTGCCAAATCAACACCAAGTACAGTATCAAATCCATCAATCAATAACAGAAGTGCTGACTAATGATCGAAATTCTAGAACAATGCTAACAGAATTTTTCATGATAAACAACGTCGGTCTTCAAGAAAATACATATTTGTAAGTCGAATTTGCAAAACATTATAGATGGTTGATCCCATCTTGAAGGTGGATAATAAGGTCTACAACTCGGAAAGTTGTAGGACAATTATATGTTGTATCACCTGCTGAGGGTGAGAGGTTCTACCTTCGTCTACTGTTGAATCACATTCCTGGACCCAAGTCATTCGAACACCTACGCACAGTTACTGATCACCTATGTGCAACATTCAAGGAAGCAGCTGAGCGTTTGGGGATTCTAGAAGAAGATAATAGCATCCGAACTTGCTTGGATGAGGCCCGTGCCTTCAAAATGCATCTGCATTACGCAGACTCTTCACAACAATTTTGATATATTGCGAGCCAACTGGAGCCCGGGAACTGTGGAACGAGAATTTATTTGCGATGATTGAAGATTACCCAAGTTCAATTCAAGCACAACAAATATGACGTTTCTGACGAACAAACTACTTCATGATCTAGATGCAATATTCAAGCAGCATAATAAAAGTATAATGAACTTTGACTTGCCAAAGTCCAGTGGAGACATCAATGATTTCGGAAATATCGCGAGCATAATTATAGATGAATTGTCGATCCCTGTGTCCAACGATGATCTAAATGCAATCGTCAATCTTAATGAGGGCCAGGTGTTTGCATACAATCTCATCAGCGCTTACATTAGAGCAAAGAAAGATGCAATCTTCTTCGTGGATGGACCCGGTGGCACGGGCAAAACATTTCTATGTCGCTCAATATTGTCCACCTTTCGAAACGAAGGTAACATTGTTCTAGCTACAACATCATCGGGAATTGTAGCAACCTTGCTTCCAGGAGGGACCACCGCCCATTCCAAATAAAAAATCCCTATCGACCTAGAAAAATGGCGATATTGCGGCACAATCTGATATGCGATTACTAATAGAAAGAGCTGCTGTAATCATCTGGGATGAAGCACCAATGGCGCACCGAAAAGCATTTGAAGCCGTCGATCATTCATTTCGGGATGTCACGGGTAACGAGAAACCCTTCGGTGGAAAAGTAATAATCTTGGGAGGAGATTTTTGACAAGTCCTGCTGGTAGTTGTAAATGCAACCAAAGTGCAAATAATTCAGGCCAGCATCATTCAATCATTTCTGTGGGCAGATGTCAAGTTACTGCAACTAATAGAAAATATGAGGGCTCGAGGTGACACACAATTCTCCGACTTCTTGCTTAGGGTTGGGGATGGAATGGAAACTACTATAACAGATGATATGATTCGAATTCCTGATAATATGGTGCCGTGGGAAGGCGAACAATCCATCTCCAGGTTGATAGACTTCGTATTCCCTAACTTAACACATCATATGTCAACTTAGATGATGTCAGTTATATTGAGACAAGAGCACTAATTACTCCGCTAAACGAGGATGTGAACAAGCTAAATGATCTTTGCCAAAATCTATTTCCTGGGGGGGGGGGGGGGGGGGGGGGGGGAGACGATATACTACTCCTTTGACTCTGTTAGTGATGATCATGCAAATTTATACCTCCCTGAATTTCTTAACTCTATTAACCCAGGAAATCTACCCCCACACAACCTCATCTTGAAAGAAGGCACAAGATACATTGACCCAAAAATAGGATTGTGCAACGGCACAAGATAGATATATAGAAAGTTTGGAAGAAATGTCATCGAGGCAGACATACTGGGAGGTAGAATCAAAGGACTCAAAGTGTTTCTTCCACGTATGCCACTCAAGAGCGCAGAAGATGCCAAAATGCCTTTGAACTAACAAGAAAGCAATTTCCAGTGCGTTTAAGCTTTGCACTTACAGTAAATAAAGCGCAAGGGCAAACAATCGGTAATGTCAGAATCTACCTGCCAAACAACGTGTTCAGTCACGGGCAGTTATACGTGGCATTATCACTAGGTGTCTCTGCAGCCAGAACGAAGATCTTGGTCAAAAATAATATAGTCGAGGGTCATGAAGGCATATACACAAAAAATATAGTGTACAAGGAGATATTTGATCTAATCTCAAGAACATTAAAATATTCTTAGAGGTTGTTTTCTACTTTGATATGTTATAAAAGATATATAAGACATTTTATTTTCCAACAGCCTCACTCAAAGGAATGCTAAGAACCCGGTCAACGGAAAGGAGACAAGAAGCTACTACAAAAGTAAAGAAATTTGTCGAGAGTTCAATGGTAAGTAAAGATTGTATTTGTAATCATTTTTTGTAGGGACGCTTACGATATACGTTGTTCAAACCAGAGAACTGGTCTCGACGTTCGAAAGGGGGATGCAACTAACCCTTACTTGACCCGAGCTAGAACCCTTGACCAGTTGCTAAGAACCGAAAGACCTTACCTTTGAAGAACACTTGAGTCCAAAAACGGACCCCTTAAGCTGCAGTGTGGAGGTCCCATCACACACCCGGAAGTTCAAAGAGAGCTTCCCCTCCCAAGCCAATGTTGAGCCTGGGCACCTTGGAGGGCACTAAGGACCACCTCACCGTCAACCTTCACTGATAGGGGGGGGGGGGGGTAGTGCTTGATCACAAGACACACACGGGGGGGGGGGGGGGGGGGGGGGGAGTACTCCAACTCTTCCCAAGGTGCCCATGAGGGTCTATTTATAGACTTCCCAAAATTGGGCTGCGGACAACCAAAATTTTCTATCCGCAACTAACTGCTAACCTGAACGATCAAAACGAGAGGGGGCGAGTGGAGGTTGAGATGTCCACTCCCCCCCCCTCCCCCCCCCCCCCCCCCCCCCCCCCCCCCCCTTGTCGGGGGTCGGGAGAGTGGACCAAGGTCCTCCTCCCTGACTGGGCAAGTGGACCTCACGGTCCACTCAGCCCACCGGGCGAGTGGACTGTTGGTCCACTCGTCCAGTTGCCTGGGGAGAGTGGACCTATGGTCCATTCGCCCCTCACCTTGGGGGTCCACTCGCCCTCCACTTGGGCGAGTGGACCAAAGGTCCACTCTCCCGGGGCCTTGGGCGAGTGGATCTAAGGTCCACTCGTCCAAGGAAGCATGCCCCCCGGGCCTTCTCCTTTTGGTCTTGACGGCCTCCGTCGGCTCGATCCGCTGCGGTCTTACCTGCGTCGAGTCACATCAGCTCGACAAATATGAGGGTTGTACATAATCCCCGCTCTTTTGTAGATTGTCTCAAGCTCGGAAAGAAAGTCCAACCCACCTATTTGACGAGCATGCGTGGTTCTAGGGGAATCTACGGAGGGCCCCGCTTGATGGCTACTCTTGCCAAGCTTTCCAGCCGAACTTAACTTGAGACGGAAGGCGAACCTTTCTCCACTTAACAACCCTCCTGTGAGCCGATCTCAACTAGAGGTGAAGAAAGCTTAACACCTTAGGTCTAGTTACAGTTGACCTGAGGTGGAGGAAAACTCAACACCTCTAGTCGAGTCGAACTTGACCTGAGGTGGAAGGCAAACCTTTCTCCACTTAACAACCCTCCTGTGAGCCAAGCTCAACTAGAGGTGGAGAAAACTCAACACCTTAGGTCAAGTTACACTTGACCTGAGGTGGAGAAAAACTCAACACCTCTAGTCGAGTCGAACTCGACCTGAGGTGGAAGACAAACTTTTCTCCACTTAACAACCCTCCTGTGAGGCGAGCTCAATTAGAGGTGGAGAAAGCTCAACACCTTAGATCTAGTTAAACTTGACATGAGGTGGAGGAAAACTCAACACCTCTAGTTGAGTCGAACTCGACCTGAGGTGGAAGGCAAACCTATCTCCACTTGACAACCCTCCTGTGAGCCGAGCTCAACTAGAGGTGGAGAAAGCTCAACACCTTAGGTCTAGTTACACTTGACCTGAGGTGGAGGAAAACTCAAAACCTCTAGTCGAGTCGAACTCGACCTGAGGTGGAAGGCAAACCTTTCTCCACTTAACAACTCTCCTGTGTGTCGAGCTCAATTAGAGGTGGAGAAAGCTCAAAACCTTAGGTCTAGTTACACTTGACCTGAGGTGGAGGAAAACTCAACACCTCTAGTCGAGTCGAACTCGACCTGAGGTGGAAGGCAAACCTTTCTCCACTTAACAACCCTCCTGTGAGCTAAGCTCAACTAGAGGTGGAGAAAGCTCAACACTTTAGGTCTAGATAAACTTGACCCGAGGTGGAGGAAAACTCAACACCTCTAGTCGAGTCGAACTCGACCTGAGGTGGAAGGCAAACTTTTCTCCACTTAACAACCCTCCTGTGAGCCGAGCTCAACTGGAGGTGGAGAAAGCTCAACACCTTGGGTCTAGTTAAACTTGACCTGAGGTGGAGGAAAACTCAACACCTTTAGTCGAACCAAACTCGACCTGAGGTGGAAGACAAACATTTCTCCACTTAACAACCCTCCTGCGAGCCGAGCTCAACTGGATGTGAAGAAAGCTCAACACCTTGGGTCTAGTTAAACTTGACCTGAGGTGGAGGAAAACTCAACAATTCCAGACACTTAGCTGACTAGAGGTCGAGGCCTTCGACACTTCCGAGGAGCTCAGCTCAACCGGAGGCGGATGACCGCTCGACACTCTCTGGAAACTTAGTCAACTGGAGGTCGAGGACTTCAACATTTCTCGGGAGATCAGCTCAACCTGAGGCGGAGGACCACTCGACACTCCCTAGAAACTAGCCAACTGGAGGTCGAGGACTTCAACACTTCTCAGGAGCTCAGCTCAACCTGAGGCGGAGGACCACTCGACATTCTCTAGAAACTAGACAACTGGAAGTCGAGGACTTCAACACTTCTCGGGAGCTCAGCTCAACCTGAGGCGGAGGACCACTCAACACTCCCTAGAAACTATCCAACTGGAGGTCGAGGACTTCAACACTTCTCGGGAGCTCAGCTCAACCTGAGGCGGAGGACCACTCGACACTCCCTAGAAACTAGCCAACTGGAGGTCGAGGACTTCAACACTTCTCGGGAGCTCAACTCAACCTGAGGCGGAGGACCACTCGACACTCCCTAGAAACTAGCCAACTGGAGGTCGAGGACTTCAGCACTTCTCGGGATCTCAGCTCAACCTGAGGCGGAGGACCACTCGACACTCCTTAGAAACTAGCCAACTGGAGGTCGAGGACTTCAACACTTCTCGGAAGCTCAGTTCAACCTGAGGCGGAGGACCACTCGACACTCCCTAGAAACTAGCCAATTGGAGGTCGAGGACTTCAACACTTCTCGGGAGCTCAGCTCAACCTGAGGCGGAGAATCACTCGATACTCCCTAGAAACTAGCCAACTGGAGGTCGAGGACTTCAACACTTCTCGGGAGCTCAGCTCAACCTGAGGCGGAGGACCACTCGACACTCCCTAGAAACTAGCCAATTGGAGGTCGAGGACTTCAACACTTCTCGGGAGCTCAGCTCAACCTGAGGCGGAGGACCACTCGACACTCCTTAGAAACTAGCCAACTGGAGGTCGAGGACTTCAACACTTCTCGGGAGATCAGCTCAACCTGAGGCGGAGGACCACTCGACACTCCCTAGAAACTAGCCAACTGGAGGTCGAGGAGTTCAACACTTCTCGAACAAGTTAGCACGTAGCGAATCGACCCGATGAGCCCCCCATCTGCCGACATTACTGAGCCCAGTGAATGGTCTCTAGTCGGGGATCTTACCATAGGCGTTACCTGAAAACCCTTTTCATTCATCGTTGAGGTGATACAAGTTCATTACAATGCGCTCCCCCGCGCTTACCCAGCCACATGCTCCCCGACCATCTTCTTCATCGTCTCCTCCACTTCTTCCGCTTTCTTCATCCACTCGATCGTATTGACCGCCGTGACGTAGCATTGGCCCCGCCTCCCGAGGATCTCCCCTGACCCGGACCTGGACTTCTCTGGTGCTGTACTTCAGGCACTAGTGGTAGGAGGACGACACCCACTTGTACGCGCTGATGAGGGGACGCCTGAAGATAGCGTTGTAACTACTCGGCGCGTCTACGATAACGAACCGGCAATTCTTTGACGTTCCCCCCAGAGTGACGAGGAGTTCGACTCCTCCCTCCACTTCCTTCCTCTCCCCGGAGAATCCGAAGAGCGGCCCATCTGATGCCAACACCCGCTTTGCTTCTACCTTCATCTCCCCGAATGCTTTCTTGAAAACCACATTCACCGAGCTCCCATTGTCGACTAGGATTCGGGAGACCGTGAAATTTTCAATTGCTGCCTTGATGACGAGTGCATTACAGAAAGGGTCCTCGTGAGCCGGCATGTCTTGGGCCGAGAAGGTGATCTTCTCGTCAGGGGGTGGGGATCGGGAGGTCGACGCGATGCTCCAACGATATATGGCGTGGAGGCTTCCCTTCCGGGTGGCCTCTATGCCTACTCCTCCGTGGATCACCCCGATCCCTCCCAGGGCCCCCAGGCCGACCCTTTCTTCGCACGGATCATCCTCCTCTTTCTTCTTCCCTTTTTCTCTTCCTCTTGGACCTTCTAGGCAGAGCTGCTTCTGTAGCATCCCAACTTTAAAAAGTGTTTAACCGGTCCACTTGGACCCTTGGAGGAGCTTAGGCCGGGTCATAGAAAACCACAACCCAAGCTCCACCCCAAAAATGGTGGTCATTTAGAGAAATGACTGTTTTGGGTAGCATTATACTTCACCACAACACTAAAGTAGTACAATGAGCATATGTGCTCCAAATTGACTTATGTTAGTTGCATTATACTCGTATGGTCGATACGAGTGCAACAGAACTCATTTCGTTCCAATCCGAGGTCACTTGGTAAAAGTGACCGTTTTGAGTACTGTAGCGCGTCACGACGACGTTATTTTAGTATTGTGAGCATACGTGCTCCGAATTGACTTCCGTCAGTTGTGTTAGACTCGTATGGTCGGTACAAGTGCAACTGAACTCGTTTCGTTCCAATCCGAGGTCATTTGGTGAAAGTGATTGTTTTGAGTACCGTAGAGCGTCACGACGACGCTATTTTAGTATAGTGAGCATACATGCTCCTAATCGACTTCCGTTAGTTGCATTTGACTCGTATGGTCAATACAAGTGCAACAGAATTCGATTCATTCCAATCCAAAGCTATTTGGTGAAAGTGACCGTTTTGAGCACCGTAGCGCGTTACGACGATGCTATTTTAGTATAGTGAGCATACATGCTCCGAATTGACTTCCGTCAGTTGCGTTTGACTCGTATGGACGGTATGAGTGCAACGAAACTTGTTTCGTTCCAATCCAAGGTCATTTGGACAAAACGACTATTTTGAGTAACATCGAGCGTCACAACAACGCCATTTTAGATTAATGAGCAAATGAGCTCCGAATTTAATTCTGTCAGTTGCGTTAGACTCGTATGGTTGATACGAGTGCAACAGAATTCATTTCACTCAATTCTTACGTCGTTTAGTCAAGAAAATAAAATAAACGCTCGTAAAATTATACGAAATCTCGGGATACGTGAATGCTGGATTTCAACCCCGTCACAATGATGTTGACCCGACACTCGGCGACGCGGACCTATGTGAACTTTGACATGCATGGGGGACCCCACTTAGGGTTGACTTTCGTCAACCCTCTTATGGAAAAAAATGATTTTTTTGGGTTTCTTTAATCCTCTTCACCCAAACTCCACCCACCCAAACCCCCCTCCATATCATAGGCAGCTGGTGTATGAGATCAAGGCCAACCAAAACACCCCCCAACTCATCCCCTCCACTCAAACCAAAAGGAGAAAGCACACATCCAAGAGGTGAGCCCTCATTGGCCCATCCAAGCTAGCTTAACCCCTAGGTCTAACCCATGTGTACCCTCCCACCATTAGGAGGCTACCAACACACACCTTAGCCCAACCATGGCCTGTGCATGGCCAAGAAGGAGGAGGAGAGGGAGGAGGGCTCACGACCACTCCTATAAAATGCCTCCCAAGGCTTCACCAGGAGGGACCATCTGCAGGGGAGCTCCTCCTAGACATTTTCGAAACCAGCCCCACCACCCACGCGCCCGCCGGAGCCGGAGAAGAGGCTCTCAGCTCCACCGCCACCTCCACCACCCTCCCATGGCGACCTCGCCGGAGGGCTCCCGTGTTAATCATACATATTTATCTTATCCTTAATCTTCGTGCTCGCCTTTATAAAACTCTTTTTAGTATTGTAATATTTGTTCTTGGGGACTTGGTCTGTGCGGTCTGCATCATGTCAGACCCGCACCTGCTTTTCTTTTGTGCTATTTTAGTTTGGCTATCTCCAGTTGGATGAGTTAGTCGCTGCCTTTCTTCTTTCTCTTCTTCATCCTGTTCTCCCCCCTTTCTCTCTTGTTCTTTTCTAACCTGCAGGAAGAAGCTAAACAGGAAATGTCAACATGGTATCAGAGCTAACGGCTTGCGCCATCAGAAGATCCGGTGCAGTATCTTGAATCACCATTGGATTCGTGTTTTTAGCATACTTCATCATATGGCAGCCTCTACTGGATTACAAACTTTTATGTACAACCAAACCGGTATTCCCATTTTTGAAGGGGAATCATATGATTACTGGAGTAAACAGATGAAGATATTCTTCATCTCCCAGGGGCTGTGGGATCTTATTGAAGAGGGACACACAACAGCTGGAACTAGCAAGAAAGAAGCGGCAAAAGGAAAAGATGTGAAGGAAGAAGAAGTGGACACTGCCAAGCTTACCATGGAAAATCAGAGAAGGGATGCAAAAGCTGTCCTCTGTATCCAACAGGGAGTAGGCAGATCCATCTTACCTCTCATCATCGATGCCGAAACAGCAAAAGAAGCATGGGGAATATTAAGAGAAGAATACAGGGGAAATGTGCAGGTTATTGGCATCAAATTAACCATTTTATGGAGAGAATTTGATACCTCTGTCATGGTAGACAATGAATATGTACAACAATACATCTCCCGACTCTCCCTGATCGTGAACCAAATCAGAACGTTCGGTGATGATTTACCTGAGAAACGTGTTGTCTCCCACATCCTTGGCAGCCCGGGCTCTCGCTATGAGCATGTTGTAGCAGCCATTCAGGAAGCCAAAATCATCAGCAAGATGACAGTGTAAGACCCCCCCTTCAAAATCGACGGTCCGACCGGGGGATCTTATCGCACACCACCCTTTTTGCACGACGCCGAAGCGATCACAAAGGGTGAAGCTACTAGCTTCTTCAACCCCCTTCCTTGAACACTCCAAGGTCATGCATTGGGGTGATGTTAAGCGAAAGTCACCACACATCAACAGAGTGAGGAAGCAGTATTGTAGAGGAAGACATCATCAAAGAGTGTACTTTATAACACTTAGCGGAAGACGTAGTAATATAGCGAAAGATTAATCATCACAGAAACCTTAAACTCAAGACTTGTATGAATAGCATCCATACCTCCGCCGCATTAATTCATTGCCAATATATAGATATTGTGAGGTGGGGCACAACAAAAGGGATGCGGCTTAACAACTTGTACCTGAAGTAGCCTGCTCTGTGGCTTCATCCACACCTGGGTACTGTCTCTCATCCGCACATATCACCTGTGCTAAAGACAAGTTATTAGAATTACAAACAGAATCCAACTCCTACATAATATAACAGTTATAAGGGAGGGGATATCTGGACTCTTATTGGGCCGAGGCAGTCTTCCCACGACCACCGCCTACGTACTCCGTATCGTCCTGCATACGGTCTCAGACCCACGTAGTTCTATTAGTTTCGCACGGGTTGCCCTCCCAGACCATCCGTCGTGCGGGTTGCCTTAGAGTAAAACTCATCGGCCATCCTATATTCTCCGAAGGTACATTTTTCGAAGGGACATTTCATTCCCGTAGGAATTATTTCTCGAAGGCAACATTTCATTCCCGTAGGAATTATTTCTCGAATGCAACATTTCATTCCCTTAGGAATTATTTCTCGAAGGCACATGGTGTTCCTGTCAAATCTAAATTAATGTCAAAACGGAATAAAACCCAAAAACATCAATTCGTCCGCGCTGCTGCGAGAGAGGCAGCCAGTTCGGTACTATTTAGGGTTGACGCTGAAGGAATGCCCCATCTTCACGTCAACTCTAAATTATATACAATAAAGAAGAAAAACCAAAACATCGATCTGTCCGCTCGGCTCTACAAGCGGCGGCCAGTTCGACACTATTTAGGGTTGACGCTGAAGGAATGTCCCATCTTCACGTCAACTCTAAATTATAGGCAATAAAGAAGAAAATGCCAAAACATCGATCTGTCCGCTCTACTCTACAAGCGGCGGACAGTTCGACATTATTTAGGGTTGACGCTGAAGGAATGTCCCATCTTCACGTAAACTCTAAATTATAGGCAATAAAGAGGAAAAGGCCAAAACATCGATCTGTCCGCTCTGCTCTACAAGCGGCGGACAGTTCGACACTATTTAGAGTTGACGCTGAAGGAATGACCCATCTTCACGTCAACTCTAAATTATAGGCAATAAAGAGGAAAATGCCAAAACATCGATCTGTCCGCTCGGCTCTACAAGCGGTGGACAGTTCGACACTATTTAGGGTTGACGCTGAAGGAATGTCCCATCTTCACGTCAACTCTAAATTATAGGCAATACAGAAGAGAAGGCCAAAACATCGATCTGTCCGCTCTGCTCTACAAGCGGCGGACAGTTCAGCACTATTTAGGGTTGACGCTGAAGGAATGTCCCATCTTCACGTCAACTCTAAATTATAAGCAATACATAAGAGAAGGCCAAAACATCGATCTGTCCGCTCGGCTCTACAAGCGGCGGCCAGATCGGCACTATTTAGGGTTGACGCTGAAGGAATGTCTCATCTTCACGTCAACTCTAAATTAAAGAAAATAAAGAAGAAAAGGCCAAAACATCGGTCTGTCCGCTCTGCTCTACAAGCGGCGGACAGTTCAACACTATTTAGGATTGACGCTGAAGGAATGTCGCATCTTCACGTCAACTCTAAATTATAGGCAATACAGAAGAGAAGGCCAAAACATCGATCTGTCCGCCTGGCTCTACAAGCGGCGGCCAGATCGGCACTATTTAGGGTTGACGCTGATGGAATGTCCCATCTTTACGTCAACTCTAAATTATAGAAAATAAAGAAGAAAAGGCCAAAACATCGGTCTGTCTGCTCTGCTCTACAAGCGGCGGACAGTTCGACACTATTTAGGGTTGACGCTGAAGGAATGTCTCATCTTCACGTCAACTCTAAATTATAGGCAATAAAGAGGAAAAGGCCAAACATTGATCTGTCCGCTCTGCTCTACAAGCGGCGGACAGTTCGAAACTATTTAGGGTTGACGCTAAAGGAATGTCCCATCTTCACGTCAACTCTAAATTATAGGCAATAAAGAGGAAAATGCCAAAACATCGATCTGTCCACTCTGCTCTATAAGCGGCGGACAGTTCAGCACTATTTAGGGTTGACGCTGAAGGAATGTCACATCTTCATGTCAACTCTAAATTATAGGAAATACAGAAGAAAAGGCCAAAACATCGATCTGTCCGCTCTGCTCTACAAGGGGCGGCCAGATCGACACTATTTAGGGTTGACCCTGAAGGAATGGCCCATCTTCAGGTCGACGCTAAATTAATAGGCAATAACGAAGGAAGAACCAAAACATCGATCTGTCCGCTCTGCTCTACAAGAGGCGGACAGTTCAACACTATTTAGGGTTGACGCTGAAGGAATGGCCCCATCTTCAGGTCGACGCTAAATTAATAGGCAATAACGAAGGAAGAACCAAAACATCGATCTGTCCGCTCTGCTCTACAAGAGGCGGACAGTTCAACACTATTTAGGGTTGACGCTGAAGGAATGGCCCATCTTCAGGTCGACGCTAAATTAATAGGCAATAACGAAGGAAGAACCAAAACATCGATCTGTCCGCTCTGCTCTACAAGAGGCGGACAGTTCAACACTATTTAGGGTTGACGCTGAAGGAATGACCCATCTTCAGGTCGACGCTAAATTAATAGGCAATAACGAAGGAAGAACCAAAACATCGATCTGTCCGCTCTGCTCCGCAAGAGACGGACAGTTCAACACTATTTAGGGTTGACGCTGAAGGAATGGCCCATCTTCAGGTCGACGCTAAATTAATAGGCAATAACGAAGGAAGAACCAAAACATCGATCTGTCCGCTCTGCTCTACAAGAGGCGGACAGTTCGACACTATTTAGGGTTGACGCTGAAGGAATGGCCCATCTTCAGGTCGACGCTAAATTAATAGGCAATAACGAAGGAAGAACCAAAACATCGATATGTCCGCTCTGCTCTACAAGCGGCGGCCAGTTCGGCACTATTTAGGGTTGACCCTGAAGGAATGACCCATCTTCAGGTCGACGCTAAATTAATAGGCAATAAAGAAGGAAGGTCATAATATCAATCAGTAAAATAGGCCGAAAGCAGATGCCATAATATCAAACAGTAAAATAGGACGAAAGCAGAGACCATAATATCAAGCAGTAAAATAGGCCGAAAGTAGAGGCCATAATTTCAAGCAGCAAAATAGGCCGAAAGTAGTGGCCAAAATTTCAAGCAGTAAAATAGGCCGAAAGCAGAGGCCATAATATCAGGACAAGTGCGAGACTGGAGAATTGAAAGTACAGAAAGTAGATGCGGGGGACCAGTGCGAGACTGGATTTAAAGATACTGAAAACAGTAAATAAGGACCAGTACGAGACTGGAGGAAGTAAATAAATAAACAGGTTAGTAGTCCAATCACTCCATAACAGGAGGCTTCAAAGTCGACTCCGTTTTTAGGAGGAAAGTTCTGTTCCATCTCCGTTCATAGGAGGAAATTCTGTTCCATCTCCGCTCATAGGAGGAAATTCTGTTCCATCTCCGTTCATAGGAGGAAATTCTGTTCTTTCTCTGTTCGTAGGAGTTTACTTATATTTTATGAGGTTCCTTATTTTTCGTGGAATTTCTTATTTCCGTATGCCTTGGGTTCATATTTTAAATATCCGGACGTTATCGAATTGGCGGCGTCGCCTCGCGATTGTGACCTTAACTGCGCGTCGACATTTTTACTTTTAAAAGTATCCAAACTTTTTTAGAGGCTGTGATCCAGCCGCCCAAGCTTCCCATAATTTTTGAAGACGTGCTGGAGGAGAGCGTGATGCATTATTAATTCATAACATAGGTTTTAAGCATCTAAAAATAGTAAACCCATTTCAAAAATTCTAAAATAATTACAGTAGATGTAGGTGGGTAGTAGGAAGCTTCCCAAATTTTCTCAAAATTTTCCATCACTGTTACGACCCTCTGAAAATTCAAAAACCCCAAATATCATAATATTTTAATTTCTAAAAATACTTAGCCTCCTTCAAAAATTATGAAATTTTTACAGGAGCTAGCCCTTGCCAAGATGAGCAACTTTGATGTTCAAGGTTTTTGCATTTGGGCTTTATATAAGACCCAGAAAAATCAAATGTATAAAATATAATAATAAAATTTTATCAAAAAATTTTTTATCAATAATTTTGACAGGAACTGCCGTTCCTGTACGCCGCCTCCCCCATTGCGGGCTTTCCCCGCCGGCGTCCGGCCACCGGCCAGCCGTGGCTCCGCCCCCAGCCAACTCTACGAGGGCGGGCGCTCCCTCCGGCGGTGGTCCGGCGGCCTGCCGCCGCCGGCCACCGCCGGAGTTAATTTTATCAAATTTGAACGGAGGAGAGGGAGGGCGGCGGCGGCGCTCCGGTCGCCGGATTTCGCATGCGATGCGTCCGGCAGTTAGGTAGGGAGGAGAGGAGAAGGTCCCACCTTGTTTGGAGGCCTCCGGGATCTCTCGACGAGATCCGCCATGGAAGGTGGTGGAGGGTGGTGGAGGCTCGGCTCGCGTTTTCCGGCGAGGTGGGGCTCCGACAGGGGGTGGCTTGGGCTCGACTGAGCTGGGGGAGAGGAGTGTTTTGCTCTGGAGGAGGTGGGGCTTCTTTTATAGGGGTGGCAGTGGCCTCCCCTTCCCTCCTCTTCCTTCCTGTTTAGCCAAACCACAACCATGGTTGGACCCAACCATGGTTGATTAAAGGGGCAGCTGGCAGCCATCCGTTGGAGGGGAGGTGTACCTGCTGGGGTTAGAGGTAGGGTTAGGGAGACCCATGGTTGAGGGTGGGTTTAAAAATATCTAAATCCACTAATAGGCTTGGAGTTGGCCTAGGTTTGGATCCATGCCATGAGATGTCTCCTCCACTCCATTGGCTTGGGCTTGGTTAGGCTAGGCTTGGATAGTCCAATGAGGGCTCACCTCTTGGATTTGTGTTTTCTCTTTTTGGTTTGAGTGGAGGAGATGAGTTGGAGGGGGTTTGGTTGGCCTTGATCTCCTTTGCCTTGAGATTAGAGCATGCTTGTTGATTAGCCAATCAAGAGTTGGCATGAGGATTGATGTCCATCAGCCATGAATGAAGATGAGTGGCTTGGGTTTAAGTGGAGCTTGGGTGGATAGAGTTTGAGTTTTTAAGAAAATTACCTCTTTGATGAGAGTTGACCAAGGTCAACCCTAAGTGGGTACCCCATAAGGGTCAAGGTCAATATGGGTCTGAGTCATCGAGTGTCGGGTCACCATGGACGTGGCAGGGTTGAAATCCAGCGTTTAAGTATCTCGAAAATCTTATAATTTTACGAACGTTTATTTTTATTTACTTGACTAAACGACGTCGGAATCGAGCGAAACGAATTTCGTTGTACTCGTATCGGCTATACAAGTCTAATGCAACTGACAGAATTCAATTCGGAGTTCGTTTGCTCAATATTCAAAAATGGCGTTGTTGCGACGCTCGATATTACTCAAAATAGTCGTTTTCTCCAAACGACCTCGGATTGGAACGAAACGAGTCCTGTTGCACTCGTATCGACCATACGAGTCTAACGCAACTGACAGAATTCAATTCGGAGTTCGTTTGCTTAACATTTGAAAATGGCGTTGTTGTGACGCTCGATATTACTCAAAATAGTCGTTTTCTCCAAACGACCTCGGATTGGGACGAAACGAATTTCGTTGCACTCGTATTGGCCATACGAGTCTAACGCAACTGACGAGAGTCGATTCGGAGCACGTATGCTCATTATACTAAAATAGCGTAGTCGCGACGCGCTACTATACTCAAAACAGTCATTTCTCTAAATGACTACCATTTATGTGGCGAAGGTCGGGCCGTGGTTGTCCTGTGACCTGACCTAAGCTCTTCCAAGGGTTCAACCGAACCGACTAGACCCCTTTTTAAAATTTGGGATGTTACAATCCAATAAAACAAAGAAAATTTTCGTCCCTGAAAATACGAGTGGGTCATGGGGATTCAGAACGGGACGTACTGTAGACCACTAGAGGTGTCGAACGATCCCAAATTTTAAGGATCTCTAGGTTTGGTTTTACCTAACGAGCTATGTTGATGGCTCCTGCCATGTAATATACAAGTAGCTTACGTGAACTACGGGGTAGCTTGAACGATTCAAATTGATCTAATCGTGAGAAACAAGAAACCCTTCATCACTCGATACCCCTCCCGTGAACCGAGCTTAACGGGAGACGAAGGCAACTCAACACCTTCCAGGAGCCGAGCTCAACTGGAAGCGGAGGCAACTCAACACCTTCCAGAGTTTGCATATCTGAAACGCAAAATTTATGAGTTGTGTCCCAAAGGCACATAGTAAAAATCCATCAACATATAGCTAATTCTCTTACGGGGCTACGTGTCAGTGGAACATATAAAAGTTATAACTTGCATAAGCTTTTGTAAAACCCATCAACATATGACCGACTTCCATACGAAGGTTATATGTTGGTGGAACAGATGAAAATTGTAAATAAGTAGAGTAAATCCATGAACATATAACAAACTCTCATACGAAGGTTATATGTTAATGGTACAGATAAAATTGCAAATAAGCAGTAAAAATCCATAAACATATAACCAACTCCCATACGAAGGTTATATGTTAGTGGAACACATAAATTTGCAAATAAGCAGTAAAGATCCATAAACATATAACCAACTCCCATACGAAGGTTATATGTTAATGGTATATGCAGATATGTATGTTTTGATGCAAATGATGCATATGCAAATATGTATGCATTGATGCATATGCAAGCCATGCATAACGAGTACTCATGACTCAATCACAACACACAATGTTGAAACAGTTTGACCGTTTTTCTTCCAGCAGGGTTGCGACCCCCGCGGGCCTCACCGATGTGGCCGTCGGTGACAGTGGCCGGTCCTGCCACTTCTTGGTGTGGACGTACCGCACTACCCAGGCCCTAATGCACAACCCAGTGTACTCCTGGATGTGAGCAACATCCGTCAATTACAAAATTCGGCTATCCAGCGGAGGGACCCTTCGGGGAAATAATTAATAACCTCCCGGGGTTCACACTCTCCCTAGTGCCTCATGAGTTGTCAACCTTCCCATTCTTGTATGAACGGTCCTTGGGCATGACTGACCTGCCACGATAATCACATATAATATTTTACCAGTTTGCTCTTATGTTGCCATATTTTGACCGCTTCTTTTTGCAGGGTAGCCAACCCCGCGGGCCTCACCGATGTGGCCGTCGGTGATAGTGGCCGGTCCTGCCACTTCTAGGTGTGGATGTACCGCACTACCTAGGCCCCAACGTACAACCCCGTGTACCCTCGGACGTAGGAGACATCCGACAATAACTGAATTTGGCCAACCAGCGGAGGGACCCAGCGGGGCATATAAGATACAACCGAGCTCCCGGGGTGCACACCTCACTGTCGCCTAGAGTTGTCAACCTTCCCGCACCGGTATGTACGGTCTACGGGCATGACCGACCCGCCACTTTTCCCAATGCAAGCAATTTACAATAAAAGCAATAAAATATGTAACCATCACCTTCGGGTCCTCAGTAGCTTACCCTTTTTAATGAGGCTTCCCGGCTGGCTGAGTATGCAAACATCGCGAGTCCCGCGAATGCTAACAATGTACTTTTAGGATGGTTTGTATACAAGCTTTTATATATTTGCCACAAATTTACTTCAATCCAGCACATTGCTTTAGTAAATATTTCCTGAAATATCGACGTTATTGAACAGACTAACATTTCATCATAGCTCTTCTACGATTACACAACTTTATTTTAAGCCGATCGTCAAATTGATCAAGTCAAAGCATACTTCATATTTGCAATCGTTAGAGCAATTCTCCATATACACGCAAAATTTCATTTAGTTAGCTTACCTTAAATGAAATTTTGAAAACGAGAATTTTAATCCCAATAACACAAAGAGGCTTAAACCTGGGATTAGAAATTAATAATGAAGTTCTTACATTGTACACAAAATTCCATTTGATTAGTTTACCTCGAATGGAATTTTGAAAATGAGCATTTAATCCCAATAAAACAAAGAGGCTTAAACCCAGAGTTCAAAATTTGAAATGATCATTTGTAGGGTTTAATGAGAGTGTTTTATGGGTATAAGATAGATGATTGTTCGAGATCAGATGTAGTAAAGGACATTTAAGTGTCGATCTTTTAGGTCCACCACCGCTTCCGCTGCAGTGGTTCGTCCCGAACCATGCTACAGGCATGACCGACCCGCCACTTTTCCCAATGCAAGCAATTTACAATAAAAGCAATAAAATATGTAACCATCACCTTTGGGTCCTCAATAGCTTACCCTTTTTAACGAGTCTTCCCGGCTGGCTGAGCATGCAAACATCGCGAGTCCCGCGAATGCTAACAATGTACTTTTAGGATGGTTTGTATACAAGCTTTTATAAATTTGCCACAAATTTACTTCAATCCAGCATATTGCTTTAGTAATTATTTCCAGAAATATCGACGTTATTGAACAGACTAACATTTCATCATAGCTCTTCTATGATTACACAGCTTTATTTTAAGCCGATCGTCAAATTGATCAAGTCAAAGCATACTTCATATTTGCAATCGTTAGAGCAATTCTCCATATACACGCAAAATTTCATTTAGTTAGCTTACCCTAAATGAAATTTTGAAAACGAGAATTTTAATCTCAATAACACAAAGAGGCTTAAACCTGGGATTAGAAATTAGTAATGAAGTTCTTACATTGTACACAAAATTCTATTTGATTAGTTTACCTCGAACGGAATTTTGAAAATGAGCATTTAATCCCAATAAAACAAAGAGGCTTAAACCCAAAGTTCAAAATTTGAAATGATCATTTGTAGGATTTAATGAGAGTGTTTTATGGGTATAAGATAGATGATTGTTCGAGATCAGATGTAGTAAAGGACATTTAAGTGTCGATCTTTTAGGTCCACCACCGCTTCCGCTGCAGTGGTTCGTCCCGAACCACGCTACAGCGAGTAGCGGAGCAAGAGGTGTTTCTGTGATCACGAGTAGGTCGACAAGATCGGTTGCGCTCTGATCCATTTGTAAGACCCCCCCTTCAAAATCGACGGTCCGACCGGGGGATCTTATCGCACACCACCCTTTTTGCACGACGCCGAAGCGATCACGAAGCGTGAAGATACTATCTTCTTCAACCCCCTTCCTTGAACGTCCAATGTCATGCATTAGGGTGATGTTAAGCGAAAGTCACCACACATCAACAGAGTGAGGAAGCAGTATTCTAGAGGAAGACATCATCAAAGAGTGTACTTTATAACACTTAGCGGAAGACGTAGTAATATAGCGGAAGATTAATCATCACAGAAACCTTAAACTCAAGACCTGTATGAATAACATCCATACCTCCGCCGCATTAATTCATTGCCAATATATAGATGTTGTGAGGTGGAGCACAACAAAAGGGATGCGGCTTAACAACTTGTACCTGAAGTAGCCTGCTCTGTGGCTTCATCCACACCTGGGTACTGTCTCTCATCCGCACCTATCACCTGTGCTAAAGACAAGTTATTAGAACTACAAACAGAATCCAACTCCTACATAATATAACAGTTATAAGGGAGGGGATATCTGGACTCTTATTGGGCCGAGGCAGTCTTCCCACGACCACCGCCTACGTACTCCGTATCGTCCTGCATACGGTCTCAGACCCACGTAGTTCTATTAGTTTCGCACGGGTTGCCCTCCTAGACCATCCGTCGTGCGGGTTGCCTTAGAGTAAAACTCATCGGCCATCCTATATTCTCCGAAGGTACATTTTCCGAAGGGACATTTCATTCCCGTATGAATTATTTCTCGAAGGCAACATTTCATTCCCGTAGGAATTATTTCTCGAAGGCAACATTTCATTCCCGTAGGAATTATTTCTCGAAGGCAACATTTCATTCCCGTAGGAATTATTTCCCGAAGGCACATGGTGTTCCCGTCAAATCTAAATTAATGTCAATACGGAATAAAACCCAAAAACATCAATTCGTCTGCGCTGCTGCGAGAGCGGCAGCCAGTTCGGTACTATTTAGGGTTGACGCAGAAGGAATGCCCCATCTTCACGTCAACTCTAAATTATATACAATAAAGAAGAAAAACCAAAACATCGATCTGTCCACTCGGCTCTACAAGCGGCGGCCAGTTCGACACTATTTAGGGTTGACGCTGAAGGAATGTCCCATCTTCACGTCAACTCTAAATTATAGGCAATAAAGAAGAAAATGCCAAAACATCGATCTGTCCGCTCTACTCTACAAGCGGCGGACAGTTCGACACTATTTAGGGTTGACGCTGAAGGAATGTCCCATCTTCACGTCAACTCTAAATTATAGGCAATAAAGAGGAAAAAGGCCAAAACATCGATCTGTCCACTCTGCTCTACAAGCGGCGGACAGTTCGGCACTATTTAGGGTTGACGCTGAAGGAATGTCCCATCTTCACGTTAACTCTAAATTATAGGCAATAAAGAGGAAAAAGCCAAAACATCGATCTGTCCGCTCGGCTCTACAAGCGGCGGACAGTTCAGCACTATTTAGGGTTGACGCTGAAGGAATGTCTCATCTTCACGTCAACTCTAAATTATAGGCAATACAGAAGAGAAGGCCAAAACATCGATCTGTCCGCTCTGCTCTACAAGCGGCGGACAGTTCAACACTATTTAGGGTTGACGCTGAAGGAATGTCCCATCTTCACGTCAACTCTAAATTATAGGCAATACAGAAGAGAAGGCCAAAACATCGATCTGTCCGCTCGGCTCTACAAGCGGCGGCCAGATCGGCACTATTTAGGGTTGACGCTGAAGGAATGTCCCATCTTCACGTCAACTCTAAATTAAAGAAAATAAAGAAGAAAAGGCCAAAACATCGGTCTGTCCGCTCTGCTCTACAAGCGGCGGACAGTTCAGCACTATTTAGGGTTGACGCTGAAGGAATGTCCCATCTTCACATCAACTCTAAATTATAGGCAATACAGAAGAGAAGGCCAAAACATCGATCTGTCCGCTCGGCTCTACAAGCGGCGGACAGATCAGCACTATTTAGGGTTGACGCTGAAGGAATGTCCCATCTTCACGTCAACTCTAAATTATAGAAAATAAAGAAGAAAAGGCCAAAACATCGGTCTGTCCGCTCTGCTCTATAAGCGGTGGACAGTTCGGCACTATTTAGGGTTGACGCTGAATGAATGTCTCATCTTCACGTCAACTCTAAATTATAGGCAATAAAGAGGAAAAGGCCAAACATCGATCTGTCCGCTCTGCTCTACAAGCGGCGGACAGTTCGGCACTATTTAGGGTTGACGCTGAAGGAATGTCCCATCTTCATGTCAACTCTAAATTATAGGCAATAAAGAGGAAAATGCCAAAACATCGATCTGTCCACTTTGCTCTATAAGCGGCGGACAGTTCGGCACTATTTAGGGTTGACGCTGAAGGAATGTCCCATCTTCATGTCAACTCTAAATTATAGGAAATACATAAGAAAAGGCCAAAACATCGATCTGTCCGCTCTGCTCTACAAGGGACGGCCAGATCGGCACTATTTAGGGTTGACCCTGAAGGAATGGCCCATCTTCAGGTCGACGCTAAATTAATAGGCAATAACGAAGGAAGAACCAAAACATCGATCTGTCCGCTCTGCTCTACAAGAGGCGGACAGTTCAACACTATTTAGGGTTGACGCTGAAGGAATTGCCCATCTTCAGGTCGACGATAAATTAATAGGCAATAACGAAGAAGGAAGAATCAAAACATCGATCTGTCCGCTCTGCTCTACAAGAGGCGGACAGTTCAACACTATTTAGGGTTGACGCTGAAGGAATGACCCATCTTCAGGTCGACGCTAAATTAATAGGCAATAACGAAGGAAGAACAAAAACATCGATCTGTCCGCTCTGCTCTACAAGAGGCGGGCAGTTCAACACTATTTAGGGTTGACGCTGAAGGAATGACCCATCTTCAGGTCGACGCTAAATTAATAGGCAATAACGAAGGAAGAACCAAAACATCGATCTGTCCGCTCTGCTCTACAAGAGGCGGACAGTTCAACACTATTTAGGGTTGACGCTGAAGGAATGACCCATCTTCAGGTCGACGCTAAATTAATAGGCAATAACGAAGGAAGAACAAAAACGTCGATCTGTCCGCTCTGCTCTACAAGAGGCGGACAGTTCGACACTATTTAGGGTTGACGCTGAAGGAATGACCCATCTTCAGGTCGACGCTAAATTAATAGGCAATAACGAAGGAAGAACCAAAACATCGATATGTCCGCTCTGCTCTATAAGCGGCGGCCAGTTCGACACTATTTAGGGTTCACCCTGAAGGAATGGCCCATCTTCAGGTCGACGCTAAATTAATAGGCAATAAAGAAGGAAGGTCATAATATCAAGCAGTAAAATAGGCCGAAAGTAGAGGCCATAATATCAAGCAGTAAAATAGGCCGAAAGCAGAGACCATAATTTCAAGTAGTAAAATAGGCCGAAAGTAGAGGCCATAATTTCAAGCAATTAAATAGGCCGAAAGCAGATGCCATAATATCAGGACCAGTGCGAGACTGGAGAATTGAAAGTACAGAAAGTAGATGCGGGGGACCAGTGCGAGACTGGATTTAAAGATACTGAAAGCAGTAAATAAGGACCAGTACGAGACTGGAGGAAGTAAATAAATAAACAGGTTAGTAGTCCAATCACTCCATAACAGGAGGCTTCAAAGTCGACTCCGTTTTTAGGAGGAAA
Organism: Dactylorhiza incarnata; assembly: GCA_033032865.1. Taxonomy (NCBI): domain Eukaryota; kingdom Viridiplantae; phylum Streptophyta; class Magnoliopsida; order Asparagales; family Orchidaceae; genus Dactylorhiza; species Dactylorhiza incarnata. The sequence goes on along the minus strand of JAWHQI010000424.1, from coordinate 735,264 downwards.
GTTCTGTTCCATCTCCGTTCATAGGAGGAAATTCTGTTCTATCTCCGTTCATAGGAGGAAATTCTGTTCCATCTCCGTTCATAGGAGGAAATTCTGTTCTTTCTCCGTTCATAGGAGTTAACTTATATTTTATGAGGTTCCTTATTTTTCGCGGAATTCCTTATTTCCGTATGCTTTGGGTTCATATTTTAAATATCCGGACGTTATCGAATTGGCGGCATCGCCTCGCGATTGTGACCTTAACTGCGCGTCGATATTTTTACTTTTAAAAGTACCCAAACTTTTTTAGAGGGTGCGATCCAGCCGCCCAAGCTTCCCATAATTTTTGAAGACGTGCTGGAGGAGATCGTGATGCATTATTAATTCATAACATAGGTTTTAAGCATCTAAAAATAGTAAACCCATTTCAAAAATTCCAAAATAATTACAGTAGATGTAGGTCAGTAGTAGGAAGCTTCCCAAATTTTCTCAAAATTTTCCATCACTGTTACGACCCTCTGAAAATTCAAAAACCCAAAAAATCATAGTATTTTAATTTCTAAAAATACTTAGCCTGCTCCAAAAATTATGAAATTTTTACAGGAGCTAGACCTTGCCAAGATGAGCAAATTTGATGTTCAAAGTTTTTGCATTTGGGCTCTATATAAGACCCAGAAAAATCAAATGTATAAAATATAATAATAAAATTTTATCAAAAAATTTTTATTCAAAAATTTTGACAGGAACTGCCGTTCCTGTAGGCCGCCTCCCCCTTGCGGGCTTTCCCCGCCGGCGTCCGGCCACCGGCCGGCCGTGGCTCCGCCCCCAGCCAACTCTACGGGGGCGGGCGCTCCCTCCGGCGGTGGTCCGGCGGCCTGCCGCCGCCGGCCACAGCCGGAGTTAATTTTATCAAATTTGAACGGAGGAGAGGGAGGGCGGCTGCGGCGCTCCGGTCACCGGATTTCGCATGCGATGCGTCCGGCAGTTAGGTAGGGAGGAGAGGAGAAGGTCCCACCTTGTTTGGAGGCCTCCGGGATCTCTCGACGAGATCCGCCATGGAAGGTGGTGGAGGGTGGTGGAGGCTCGCCTTGCGTTTTCCTGCGAGGTGGGGCTCCGGCAGGGGGTGGCTTGGGCTCGACTGAGCTGGGGGAGAGGAGTGTTTTGCTCTGGGGGAGGTGGGGCTTCTTTTATAGGGGTGGCAGTGGCCTCCCCTTCCCTCCTCTTCCTTCCTGTTTAGCCAAACCACAACCATGGTTGGACCCAACCATGGTTGATTAAAGGGGCAGCTGGCAGCCATCCGTTGGAGGGGAGGTGTACCTGCTGGGGTTAGAGGTAGGGTTAGGGAGACCCATGGTTGAGGGTGGGTTTAAAAATATCTAAATCCACTAATAGGCGTGGAGTTGGCCTAGGTTTGGATCCATGCCATGAGATGTCTCCTCCACTCCATTGGCTTGGGCTTGGTTAGGCTAGGATTGGATAGTCCAATGAGGGCTCACCTCTTGGATTTGTGTTTTCTCTTTTTGGTTTGAGTGGAGGAGATGAGTTGGAGGGGGTTTGGTTGGCCTTGATCTCCTTTGCCTTGAGATTAGAGCATGCTTGTTGATTAGCCAATCAAGAGTTGGCATGAGGATTGATGTCCATCAGCCATGAATGAAGATGAGTGGCTTGGGTTTAAGTGGAGCTTGGGTGGAGAGAGTTTGAGTTTTTAAGAAAATTACCTCTTTGAGGAGGGTTGACCAAGGTCAACCCTAAGTGGGTACCCCATAAGGGTCAAGGTCAATATGGGTCTGAGTCATCGAGTGTCGGGTCACCATGGACGTGGCAGGGTTGAAATCCAGCGTTTACGTATCTCGAAAATCTTTTAATTTTACGAACGTTTATTTTTATTTACTTGACTAAACGACGTCGGAATCGAGCGAAACGAATTTCGTTGTACTCGTATCGGCTATACAAGTCTAATGCAACTGACAGAATTCAATTCGGAGTTCGTTTGCTCAATATTCAAAAATGGCGTTGTTGCGACGCTCGATATTACTCAAAATAGTTTTTTTCTCCAAACGACCTCGGATTGGAACGAAACGAGTCCTGTTGCACTCGTATCGACCATACGAGTCTAACGCAACTGACAGAATTCAATTCGGAGTTCGTTTGCTTAACATTTGAAAATGGCGTTGTTGTGACGCTCGATATTACTCAAAATAGTCGTTTCTCCAAACGACCTCGGATTGGGACGAAACGAATTTCGTTGCACTCGTATTGGCCATACGAGTCTAACGCAACTGACGGGAGTCGATTCGGAGCACGTATGCTCATTATACTAAAATAGCTTAGTCGCGACGCGCTACTATACTCAAAACAGTCATTTCTCTAAATGACTACCATTTATGTGGCGAAGGTCGGGCCGTGGTTGTCCTGTGACCCGACCTAAGCTCTTCCAAGGGTTCAACCGAACCGACTAGACCCCTTTTTAAAATTTGGGATGTTACAGACAGTGTCTGAGCTCATGGGCTCGCTGCAGGGTCATGAAGCACGAATGAAGAGTAAAAGCATACAAATGGAACAGGCTTTTCAGAGTCGTCTGACAATTTCACCTCAGAAACCTGCATCTAACTCATGGAATCAGAATTTTAAAGATAAAGGCATGGACGATAGGACTCAGAAACCTTATTGTAAACTATGCAACAAAACCACACACTTCACCAAAGATTATTTTTCAAAGTGCAAGAGGTGTAAGAATCCAAATCATCTGCAAAAGGATTGTTGGCATCAGGAACATAGATCCAAGGAAGAAGCTCACCTCACCAATAATCACCCTATGGATCCACCTGAGTCTCTTTTACTCATGCTCACACCCAGAAAATGCTGAATCAGAGGTATGATTCCTTGATAGTGGGTGCTCCAACCACATGTCAAACAATAGGAAGGCATTTGTTCAATTAGATGAATCTGCCAAATCAGAGGTATTGATGGGAGATGGAAATGTTAAAACTGTTGAAGGGAAAGGAGTGGTGTCAGTAAAATTAAAGACTGGAGCTGTAAAACATATCCATGAGGTGCAGTTTGTTCCCAGCCTATCACAAAACTTACTCAGCCTGGGGCAACTATTGAGAAAGGGGTATAAACTCGTTTTTAAAAATGAAGAATGTGTCATCCTTGACATTCATACAAGACAGATTGTCACCAAAGTAAAGATGTCCAAGAATCAGATTTTCCCACTACAAATGGAGTTGAACGACAATGAACATCTCGGCCAGGCTAATGCTGCCATAAGTATGGAGAACTCAATGTTGTGGCATTGCCGGTGTGGACATTTGAACATGTCAGACTTAAAAAAATTGGCAGGGCTGGCAATAGGCGTGCAAGGAACCATTCATGATGCACAATTCTGTGAGGTGTGTGCTCTTACCAAAATCCACAGGACTCCTTTTCCTCAACAAAGCAAATCAAGAGCTACAACCCAACTGGAGCTAATTCATGCCGATATATGGGGGCCCGCATCTACAACCACATGGGGAAGCAAAAGGTATTACCTCCTCTTTGTAGATGACTATAGCCATATGATGTGGATTTATTTCTTGAGCCTTAAATCCGAAGCCTTCTCAGTTTTTGTTAAGTTTAAAGCTATGGTAGAGAATGAGACTAATCAGAAAATTAAAGGAATCCACACAGATAGGGGAGGTGAATTCACCAGTAATGAATTCCCTTCATACTGTGAGGCTCAAGGTATCAAACACCAGCTCACAGTCGCTCATAGTCCTCAGCAGAACGGGGTAGTTGAACGAAAAAACAGAACGGTGGTTGAGATGGGTCGGAGCATGCTGCACTATAAGCAACTTCCCAAGATCTTCTGGGGAGAGGCCATGAGCACGGCTGTCTACATCCTTAACAGAGCACCAACAAGAGCTCTCACTAAATCTACACCATATGAGCAGTGGTACCACTAAAAGCCGTACATTCATCACCTAAAGATCTTTGATTGTCTTGCTTACTCTATTCCAGCTAATGACAACAGAGACAAATTAGAAGTAAAGGGAGAAAAACATGTTTTTGTCGGCTACAACATGGAATCGAAAGGTTATAGACTTTTAATCCAGTGCACAACAAACTTATCATAAGCCGTGATGTTGCATTCGATGAACAAGGATGCTGGGAAAATTGGGGCCAACATCAGGATCAGAATCAAGGTCCAGTGTTCTCATTTTCTATGGAGGATGTTGTGGAAGGATTATCAGCTGACCTCAATCCACAACCGCCCAGTCCAAGAGCATCAGAAGAGTTCATAGAGGAATCACCTTTGGACTCAAACGATTCATCACATCCCGGTAAGTTTAAATCTCTCTCTGATATTTATGAATCTTGTAATATAGCAATGCTATGCAAGGAACCTGCCAAATTCTCTGAGGCTGCCTGTCAACCCAATTGGGTCAAAGCCATGGATGACGAACTTGCCATGATACACAAGAACGACACATGGGAGCTGGTAGTCAAGCCTCCAAATAAAGACATTATAGGGATAAAATGGGTGTACAAAATGAAGCTGAATGAGGAAAGGGGAGGTGGAGAAATTTAAGGCTCGATTGGTGGCAAAAGGTTACTCTCAAAACCCTGGCCGAAACTTCACTGAAACCTTTGCTCCGGTGGCTCGGATGGAGACAATCAGAATGATCATCGCTTTTGCAGCCCAACGAAGCCTGAAAATACATCAACTGGATGTTAAATCCGCGTTTCTTAATGGTAAACTTCAGGAGGAGGTGTTTGTACAGCAACCAGAGGGATATGTCGTGAATGGGGAAGAAGAGAAAGTCTACAAATTAAAGAAGGCTCTCTATGGTCTAAGGCAGGCCCCCCGGGCGTGGAATGAGCGGAACGACAACTACCTGAAGCAACATGGATACACAAAGAATTCGTATGAGGCCTCCCTTTACATCAAGCATACTTCAGACTCTGAATTTGTCATTGTCTGCCTCTACGTTGACGACTCCTCATCACAGGGTCACGCCCTTAGTTGGTGGAGGAATTCAAGGATGTTATGAAAAGCGAATTTGAGATGAGTGATCTTGGAATTATGAAATATTTTCTAGGTTTTCAGATCATTCAACATCCTGACAGGATCTTTGTGCATCAACAGAAATACATATCGGAGCTTCTATATCGCTTCAATATGCATGACTGCAAACCCACCTCCACTCCAATGGGTAAAGGTGACAAGCTGCAAAAAGGAGATGGTGAAGAGAATGTGAATGAGGAAGAATATCGCAGCATGGTTGGTGCTCTGATTTATTTAACCAACAGCAGACCGAACATAGAACACTCTGTGGGGATTGTTTCCAGGTTTGCATGTGAGCCCAACGTTGTTCATATGAGGGCAGTGAAGCGCATATTGAGATACCTACAAGGAACTAAAAGCTTTGGCATGTTATTTACCAGACAGGAACAGGAGGGAGAACATCTCACAGGCTATTCAGATAGTGACTGGGCAGGAAGCTCAGATGACCGGAAGAGCACCAGCGGATATCTTTTCCAGCTTGGTGAGAAAACCATTTTCTGGAACTCCAGAAAACAAAGCAGCATTGCCCTATCATCAGCAGAAGCGGAATACATGGCCGTGGGAGAGGCGGTAAAAGAGGGCTTATGGCTTAATCGACTTCTCTCAACTCTTAAGCAAGAAGAAACGCGTACTCTCAAGCTCATGGTGGACAACACCTCTGCAATATCCATAAGCAAAAATCCCGTCTTCCACAATCGCACGAAACACATTCAAATTAAGCATCATTTCGTAAGGGATTTGGTTGAAGAGAAGGAAATCAGCTTGTCCTACTGCAACACAAAGGAACAATTTGGCGGATGGACTAACAAAGGCTCTGTCGGCTGAAATGTTTAGAAGCTTTCGCAAATCCATCGGTATGGTTAGTATCGAGGAGCTCGACAGGATGAACGACGAGCCCTACATTAAGGGGGGGGGGGGGGGGTGTTAATCATACATATTTATCTTATCCTTAATCTTCGTGCTCGCCTTTCTAAAACTCTTTTTAGTATTGTAATATTTGTTCCTGGGGACTTGGTCTGTGCGGTCTGCATCATGTCAGACCCGCACCTGCTTTCCTTTTGTGCTATTTTAATTTGGCTATCTCCAGTTGGATGAGTTAGCCGCTGTCTTTCTTCTTTCTCTGCTTCATCCTGCTCTCTCCCCTTTCTCTCTTGTTCTTTTCTAACCTGCAGGAAGAAGCTAAACAGGAAATGTCAACATCCCGGAGGACCCCAAATAGGATGCGACCTTCTCCTCTGCTCCCTACCTAACTTTCGAACGCCTCACGTGTCAACTCCGGCGGCCGGAGCGCCGCCGCTGCCTCTCCCCTCTCCTCCGTCCGAAACAGGAAAGCAAGCAACTCCGACGGCGGCAGAAGGCCACCGGACCACCGCCGGAGGAAGCGCCCGCCCTCTAGAAGTTGGTCGGGGGCGGAGCCATGGCCGGCCGGTGGCCAGCCGGCGGCGGAGGAGACCCGCATGGGGCGGCTGTGCGTGAACTGTCTAAATTTTTTATAAAATTTTATAATTATATATATTATCATATTTGAATTTTCTGTGCCCTATATGAATCCCAAATGCAAAAACTTTGAACATCAAAGTTGCTCATCTTGGCAAGGGCTAGCTTCTGTAAAAATTTCATAATTTTTGGAGGAGGCTTAGTATTTTTAGAAATTAAAATACTGTGATATTTTGGGTTTTTGATTTATCAGAGGGCCTTAATAGTGATGGAAAATTCTGATAAAATTTGGGAAGCTTCCTACTACTGACCTACACCTGCTATAATTATTTAAGCATTGTTGGATAAGATTTGCTATTTTTAGATAATAAAAATCTCTGTTTTAAATTAATGAAGAATTATTCTCTCTTTCAAAATGTCTCCAAAAATTATGGACAGTGTGAGGGTATGGATCACACCCTATGAAAAAGTTTGGGGATTTTTAAAAGTAATCTTGCTATATTTGGGAATTTATTTGGCGGTTGTGAGAGACAAAATAAATTAGCAATGACTCTTTATAACTCAAAAGGCTTTGGAAAATTTATGATAACTCTTTATGGATGCTATCAGCCTAGGATAAAAGTGGGATGATTTTCAGATATGAGCTTCTATTCTAATGATCTTAAAATGAAATAATAACTCAACGAGCTGCGATTAGAATAATGCTCGGACATTGAGAATCGCCTCTTCTGAGGTTTTAAGAAACTCATAATATCGTTCCTCAAGTCCGATTAAGTCATGCTTAAAGGTTGCAATTAAAACCCAAGGTCGGACTTGTTGCGGGTCGCTCGGGTGCTTTGGTAGACCGGTCGTTGAACCACCTTAGCTCGGAAGCGGACCGAGCGCGCAAACAGTCAATTAGAGATTCGTTGAGTACACTGAGACTTTTTAACGTGGAAAACCCAGAAAGGGTAAAAAACCACGCGGTCGGAGCTGTGCCGACCAACTTCCACTATCTTCTGGCGGGTTACAATTAGAGACTTAGAACTCGAGCGCGACAGGCCGCTGCTCGTTACAATAATAGAGAGAGAGAGAGAGAGAGAGAGAGAGAGAGAGAGTTCCGAAGGTGACAGACCACCTCCAGACAAACTAAGCCTTTTTCCTTCTGAGAATATTGGAGAACAAAAGTGAGAATGCTGAGTCGCCTTCCGGGAGAACAAAAGTGAGAATGCTAAGTCGCCTTTCGGGATGAAGGAAATCTTCAAGTCCACGGAGATCTTCAAGCGCCGAAGGAGAATTCCGTGAAAATCTTCAAGGAGCTCTCCCGGGTGCAGAAGGCAAGGTCCCCTCAAATGAAGGCTCTGGGCTCCTTTTATAGCTTTGGTCGGGGGTAGCCCGGTAATTTCGCCGTTGTAACCACCGTAACCACCTGGCGGACGAATCACGTTTTCCAATTTGGAGCACACGGATCGCCATTTTTCATAAATGACCGTCTCGCCCCTGGGCAGTTCGGGCAGCTTTGTTGAAGGCGAAAAAGGCGACAAGACGTTCCTGCAATCTGAGAAACTAAAAAGACAAAATGTGAGCATGCTAGAAAGACAAAAAGTGAGCGTGCCCGAAATGTGAAAGTGCTCTGAGCGCGCAAGCGCGCTCAGAAGCGTTCTGAGCGTGCAACGAACACGGAAGTGCTCCAAACGCGCTTAGAGGCGTTCTGAGCACGTTACGAGCGTGGGAGCGCTCCAGGCGAACTCCGGGTCCCAAAGGGAGCACAGCGAGCCTGGAGAGGGTGGACACCCCCGAACCCCTTCATGGTGAGGGGGTTTGACCGCACCCCAAGGGATGCGGTTTGTCCGCACCCCACTAGGATGCGGCCCGGCCCAAAGGGGTGCGGCCCGGGCGCACCCCAAAGGGGCTGCGGCTTGGCCGCACCCCGCTAGAGGTGCGGCTTGGCTGCACCCTAAGAGGGGTGCGGCTTGGCCGCACCCTAAGAGGGGTGCGGCTTGGCCGCACCCCACTAAGATTGCGGCTTGGCCGCACCCCACTAAGGGTACGGCTTGGCCGCACCCCAAGGGGGTGCGGTTATGCCGCGCCCCCGTGGAGGGGCGGACTGCGCGCTACCGCGCGCGCTACCACGCGCGCTACCATGCGGTAGCGCCGCGCGGTAGCGTTACCGCGCGGTTGCGGTATGTCCGACGAGGGCGGTTGGTAATGGAGGGAGTGGGCTTGCCCGCTTCCCCACTCTCCCATCATCATGGTAGTGGCCTTGGGGAGTAACCGCCCCTTCTTATGCATATAAATAAATGGGGGTCTTGCATGAGTGCGCATCATAAGCCCCCCAAACCTTCGGAGTCCAAGCTTTCGTGCGGAGGAGTGCGAAGGTTTTGTCCTTGCTTGCGACAATTCCGATTTGCTACACGGTGCGTTGAATCATGGCGGAGGTAAGTTCTTCTTTCGTCTTCGTAGGAACAAGTAGAGTGTGGAGGAGTGCGCCCGCGGTGGTGGCTCCGACCGAGGGAGAAAACGTTTGAAGGCCGTATGCATGCCCACGCGGGGGTGGTGCCGGCCACGGGAGAAGGCCGCCGACGGGTGTGCGCTGCCCGCGCGCGGGTGCTGCCGGCTGCGGGAGCAGGCCGCCGGCGAGCGTGCGCTGCCCGCGCGCGAGTGCTGTCGGACATGGGAGTAGGCCGCCGGGGAGGGGGCCGCGCGGTCCGTGCCGGGCGAACCTTGCTAGCGGCGGTTGCGCGCCCGGCCGGCGCGCGGGCTGCCGCGCTCGGCCTTGCTGCCGGCCATGGGAGCAGGCCGCCGGGGAGGTGGCTGCGCAGTCCGTACCGGGCGAACCTTGCGCGCGGCGGTTGCGCGCCCGGCCGGTGTGCGGGCTGCCGCGCGCGGCCTTGCTGTGCGCGCGAGCTGCCGCGCGCTGGCTGTCGCGCGTGGGTTTGCTGAGTGCGTGGGCTGCCGTGCGCGCACGATTTGCTGTGCGCGGGGGCTGATGCGTGCGCGCAATCAGTTGTGTGCGCGGCTTGATATGCGCCTTTCTTATTTTTTATTTTTATATACTATATATTTTTGTTGTTTTCAGGCTTCGAAACGGGGTGGCCAGTCAAGGCCGATGCGCCTGCGCTCCACTCTTGACGTTGCGCAGATTGATATATGGCGAAAGCGGTTTGGGTTGCCTTTTGATGTTGAGGTGAAAATTCCGCGGGTGGAGGAGCGTGCTCAAAATCCGCCGACCGGTTTTATGACCCTTTCTGAGAGCTGCCGGAAATCTGGGTTTCGCCTTCCTCCCTCTAAGGAGGTTGTTGAGATACTCCGGTTTTGCGGTGTCCCGATTACCCACTTTACTCCGGCCGGGATGGCCAACATCATGGGGACGGTGGTGTTTTTTCGAGAACATAGCGCGCGCTTTTCGCTCGAGATTTTCAAGGATTGGTGTGAGGTTTCTACCGACTCAGGTGGCCGTATTGAAGTCAGAAGCAACAAGAGCTGGTTTCGCTTTGGGGAGAAAACCGACTACCGCCATGGGAACACTCTTTATGGGTACGTTCGGAATCAGTGGGAGATGCCGGAGCTATGGAGAGCACTTCCTGGACGTTGCCGCCGGCAGACTGGACGGGAGGATGAGTTCCTTCCTATTCCTGGTTTCCTCGGCCGAGAAGGGCTTTCGAAGGCCCTGTTCTGTATTTCCAGTTGCGTGGAGGAAAGTCGACTGCTCTCGGCGGGGCTTTCTTGGGACGCCGAGCGGGCGACCGCCGTTCCCTTAGAACGTGGGAAGAGGAGGAGGGTTGTTATTAAGAACGGAGCTTCTAGCTCGTGTTCTATTCCGCCGACGCCTATGAGTCACGATTGCGAGGCCGACCCGAGCCGTCGCAGGGGAGAGCCAATTTCACCGGATCTGGAGATTGAGATTTTGGCGCCTCCTACTACCGACCGGGTCCCGCAGGGAGACTTGCTGCCACCTCCCCTCTTGCCGACGAGGCGAGTTTCTTCTTCTCTTCAGGCGATGACTTCTGCTGTAAGTGAAACTCTTCTTCTCTAATCTTGGCCCTTCCTCTCCGTTACCGCTTACGTTTGTTGACCGTTTATCTTTTGTTTGCAGGCGGAGGCTTTGACTAGTGTTGCTCTTACATAGAACGATCATTATGTGGGCCTCAAGGATAACTACTTCGCTCTTTAGGAGGAGTTACGCGTGGCGAGGAGCGATTTGTCCATTTTGCAGAGGAAGAGGGATCACGACTCGTCTCATATCAAGCAGTTGGAGGCCGACATCTCTTCTTCTCGATCTGAAGTTGAGAAGCTGCGGGTAGAGCATGGTGGTGACAAGGCGTTTGCCCAAGATGCCCTTCGTCAGCTGTCGAAAGCGCAGGGGGAGATGTTTCGCCTGGAGGGGGAACTGCGCTTTCTGAGCAGCGAAGTGGACCGGATGTCGTCGATCGAGCGCAGTCTCGAGGAGGCCAAGGCGATTGGAGTAGTTGAGTACAAGGATTCTCTTACTTTTGTAGAAGAGCGTTTCCAGATGGTGGAGGAGATTCGTGTCGAGGTTATGATGAAGGAGGTTGAGCCCTTGATAGCGGACGAGCGCGGAGTCGCCTTTCAGAGAAGCATTCAGAAGACTCTGTGTATGATGGGAAGGAAGTTTGGGTGCGACACCGCTGGCCTCGGAGTTGGAGACCTTTCAGGGGACGACTACTCAGATGTAGCCGAGGACTGATGTGGGTTATATTTCTTTTTCCTGCTTTCCGTATTGTTGTTTGTTTGCGTGCAGTGTTGCGTTTGGTGTGGTTGTATTCCCTTATTGTACATGTTGCATTTATTTCTTTTTTTGATCTTGTTGTTTTGGTCGTTGACACCTGCATAGCTTGATGGTATTTTCAAAATTACAGACGAGTTTGCGCGAGTTTGAGCTCGCGGCTTTTTCATAAAAAATTAGTTTAGGCGAGCCTGAGCCCGTGGATTTTTTTATGTAATAGAAAATAAGTTTGTGCGAGTCCGAGCTCGCGAATTTTTACATAATAGAAAATAAGTTTGGTCGGTGAATAGCGGGTGTATTCAAACCGGGGGCGAACGTAAGGGGGGCAGGCCCCTACGACGCCGGGACTCGACGGTGGAGGAGAAGGGCAAACCTTCAATCGACGGCGGTGCAAAGTCCCCGGGGCAGGGCCACAAAGTGGCCGGTGAATAGCTGGTGTATTCAAACCGGGGGCGAACGTAAGGGGGGCAGGCCCCTACGACGTCGGGACTCGACGGCGGAGGAGAAGGGCGAACCTTCAATCGACGGCGGTGCAAAGTCCCCGGGGCAGGGCCCCGAAGTGGCTGGTGAATAGCTGGTGTATTCAAATCGGGGGCGAACGTAAGGGGGGCAGGCCCCTACGACGTCGGGACTCGACGACGGAGGAGAAGGGCGAACCTTCAATCGACGGCGGTGCGAAGTCCCCGGGGCAGGGCCCCAAAGTGGGTTCCTGCAGTAGAGTAGTTTAGCACAGGTAAAGCATAATTATAAAATGAACATTAATACATGCGCAAGTGCAATCTTGCGGCTTCTGAGCTAATAAGCTTCTGACACAAGTTTGACGAGATAGAAGGTAACATCGAGCTCTCTTTGCGTTGCGTTTGCTCAAGCTCTTTCGGTCGTTCAGCATGGTGGGGGCGGTGACCCGGTGACCGACCCTCGGTGGCATTCTTCTGAGCTTCTTCGCGGAAAGCCTCGAGGTGTCCCGACTGGACAAGGCGTTCAATTTCTTCCTTCAGCCGGGCACAGTGCTCCGTACGATGTCCTCTGCCTTTGTGGAAATTGCAAAACAGGGATTGATCTCCCCTGTGCTGGGAGAGCGACCTGGGCCAGTTGATAATTTTGCTATTGTAGATGACAGACAGTATATGTTCGCGGGGCATTTAACGGGGTGTAGATCTGGGAGCTTTGATTTGATATCCCTCGGGAGCGGTTTGCTCGGCTCTGAATGGGAGGTACGACCTTCTCGAACTGTTGTTGCTGTCCCTTTCTCTTGCGGCACGTATCCCCAAGTTGTAGTGGGTTTGCCGGTGCCGGAAGATTAGCTTTTTCCGCCAATGTGAGGGTTGCGCGACACTCGCACGCCTTGCTTCTCAGGGTTTGGTTTTGGTGACGGGTCGTAGTTGATCCAAGGGAGCTCGGCTGCGGCCGTGTCAAAACCACGAATTGCATCCCTGAGGATTCTCCCTTTGTTGGCCATGCGTCCAGACATGGAAACGTCGTGGTCCAGGGCGTCGAGTAGGAGGCTCCCAAATATTGCGTCGTAGGGGGAGTCTGCCTCTGCGATGACGAACTGAACGTCGTACTGGACTGGTTCTGAATGCATCCCTACTTGGACGGGGAGGGTGACGACTCCTATGGTGGGTACCATAGTTCCGTCTGGGAGCTCTGCGTCACTGGCCCTGAGCTTAAGATTCCCGCTTAGGAGTTTGAGCCGAACCACGACTGCCACGAACAGGATATTGAACGAGATGTGATGGATTATCAACGCCCTTCTTAGCTCACAAGCTGGATTGCCTATGCTTGCGTCCAAGGCGAAGTCCAACCATCCTCGGGGACGCCCTTGATGAAAGCTTGTGTAGATCTTCTCGTGCTGCTTGCCCCGCTCTGCTTCCCCAAGGTGGGACGACTCGTCCGTCTCGGACTCTTTTTCCCGGATCCTTGGCGTGCGCGCTTCGTGCCATTCAACGAACAGTTGGGACAACTCGGTGAAGTTGTGAATCGCTCCGTTTGGCAGGGATTGATACCAGCGAAGGGCGTCTCCGCGCAGTGTTGATAGTTTATATATGTGTAGTCAATAATACCTAGAGGGGGGGGGGGGGGGTGAATAGGTTTTACTTAATTTCTTTCTATAAACCTAATGTTTCTAGCTGCAGAAAATACAATCACAGAAAACACACAAGGATGTATAGAGGTTCCTCAAGACAGGGTGTCTTGAGTAGTCCTCTTTCCCCCTTCACCTTTCTAACAATGAGTTAGACAAGGCCAACTCCTCCAAACTTCAATCTCAGCTCCTTGAGCTTACACCACAAGTTCCTCAGAACTTCTCAGATCAAGAGTGATCCTACCTCAGGCACAGCAGCCCTACACTCAGGCTCAGCAGCCCTACACCTCAGGCACAGCAGCCCTACACTCAGGCTCAACAGCCCTACACCTCAGGCACAGTAGCCCTACACTCAGGCTCAACAGCCCTACACCTCAGGCACAGCAACCCTACACTTAGGCTCAACAGCCCTACACCTCAGGCACAACAGCAGCCCTACAACTCAGAGTTATGAACTCCTACCACTCAGAAATCCCACAGATTTCCTACCTCAGACCTATCAAGAAGTCCTACCACTCAAGCTGTCAACACAGCTTTACACACAGGCTCAACAGCCTTTTACTCAGGCAACAATGCCTTACAAAGATATAATAGAGTTTGAGTTGAACACAGAGGACAAAAGGATTACTCTTAGGTCTTCTGAATCCTTTCTTCAGATCTGAAAACAGCAGCTTCAGATTTGTATCACTTTGATCTTCTCCTTCAGCCAAGCAAAAGATCAACTTGCCCTTCTTGAGTTGGCACAGGAAGAGCTATCTAATCTCCCTTAGAAGATTAACTTCAGCAGCAGAGAATGACTTCAACTGGCTGAATCGTGAATGCTCGATTACGGCGTGTAGGAAAAGCTTCTCAATAGAACAGTACTCGTTGTTGTGCCCTAGCATCTCCTTTTATACCTCCAGAAGGCTTCAACGGCTATATCGATCCTCCTGACACGGTATGGGGCTGATTGGACTTGCTTTTTCCTCTCAAATGTCATTTGCGCCAAAAGCAGATCCCGTCAAGACATTTGGATCTGTCTCAGCGGTTGGGCTGAGACAGCATCCAGTCTCAGCGGTTGGGATGAGACAGCATCCAGTCTCAGCTGTTGGGCTGAGACAGCATCCAGTCTCAGCGGCAGCTCCAATCCCCTTCTCAGCGGTTGCTCCAGTCTTCTTCTCAGTGGACCCGCTGAGACGGCTCCTCGTCTCAGCGGTTCTGACCCAACGTCTCAGCGGTTATGCTGAGACAGATCTTCATCTCCTTGTGGATGATTCCTTCTTGTCTAAGGCCATGTTTGGCCCTTTCTTTTGAGTCACCTGTGCCTGTATATTCTACACAAGTATAGCTTTGTCAAATACAATATGTCCTTAGTATTGAGAGTGATGCCTCTTCAAATCAAGGTAATATTGAGGGCAATTTACCCAACAAGTGTCTTGGTGAAGATTTTGCACCTGATTTGGTCGGGAAGTCCGAACGTCCGCACCGTTATCAAGAAGTGATTAACGTGCACGTACGGGTCTTCTGCTCCGTGGAACTCCTTGAAGTACGAGAGCTTTAGCCATGATGGTACTGGGTATGCCAAAATTGACTTTGACAGGGGGGATCGCCTTTGCTGGTGCGTGATATCGTTCGGATCCTGCCCCGCTATGAGAGGGGTCGGCTTGCTAGTTGATCTAATCCACTGGGGCTGGATGGGTGCAGCGATGAGCGCTCTTTTCGTCGGGCCTTCAGGGATTGAGGAGCTGCATGCGTCGGATAGTTCGGGGGAGGTGTCCACTTTCGCTGGTTCCGTGAACTCAGGCGAAGCGGGCACTGCGTTCGAAAATCCTTTGCTCGGTAGTTGGGAATCCATTCCCACAGATGGCGCCAAACTGTTGCGGGTCGCTCGGGTGCTTTGGTAGACCGGTCGAATTGAACCACTTTAGCTCGGAAGGCGACCGAGCGCGCAAACAGTCAATTAGAGATTCATTGAGTACACTGAGACTTTTTAACGTGGAAAACCCAGAAAGGGTAAAAAACCACGCGGTCGGAGCTGTGCCGACCAACTTCCACTATCTTCTGGGGGGTTACAATAATAGAGAGAGAGAGAAAGAGAGAGTTCTGAAGGTGACAGGCCACCTCCAGACAAACTAAGTCTTTTTCCTTCTGAGAATATTGGAGAACAAAAGTGAGAATGCTGAGTCGCCTTCCGGGAGAACAAAAGTGAGATGCTCCGGAGAACAAAAGTGAGAATGCTGAGTCGCCTTTCGGGATGAAGGAAATCTTCAAGTCCACTGAGATCTTCAAGCGCCGAAGGAGAATTCCGTGAAAATCTTCAAGGAGCTCTCCCGGGTGCAGAAGGCAAGGTCCCCTCAAATGAAGGCTCTGGACTCCTTTTATAGCTTTGGCCGGGGGTAGCCCGGTAATTTCGACGTTGTAACCACCGTAACCACCTGGAGGACGAATCACGTTTTCCGATTTGGAGCACACGGATCGCCATTTTTCATAAATGACCGTCTCGCCCCTGGGCAGTTCGGGCAGTTCGGGCAATTCGTGCAGCTTTGTTGAAGGCGAAAAAGGCAACAAGACGTTCCTGCAATCTGAGAAACTAAAAAGACAAAAAGTGAGCGTGCCCGAAATGTGAAAGTGCTCTGAGCGCGCAAGCGCACTCAGAAGCGTTCTGAGCGTGCAACGAACACAGAAGTGCTCCGAACGCACTTAGAGGTGTTCTGAGCACGTTACGAGCGTGAGAGCGCTCCGGGCGAAATCCGGGTCCCAAAGGGCGCACAGCAAGCCTGGAGAGGGTGGACACCCCCGAATCCCTTCATGGGGAGGGGGTTTGACCGCACCCCAAGGGATGCGGTTTGGCCGCACCCCACTAGGGTTGCGGCTTGGCCGCACCCCACTATAGGTGCGGCTTGGCCGTACCCCAAGGGGGTGCGGCCCGGCCGCACCCCACTAAGTGTGCGGCTTGGCCGCACCCCACTAAGGGTGCTGCTTGGCCGCACCCCACTAAGGGTGCGGCTTGGCCGCACCCCAAGGGGGTGCGGATTGGCCGTACCCTACTAGGGGTGCGGTTAGGCCGTACCCTACTAGGGGTGCGGTTAGGCCGCGCCCCCGTGGAGGGGAAGCCTGCGCGCAACCGCGCGTGCTACCATGCGGTAGCGCCGCGCAGTAGCGTTACCGCGCGGTTGCGGGCGGTCCGACGAGGGCGGTTGGTAATGGATGGAGTGGGCTTGCCCGCTTCCCCACTCTCCCCTCATCATGGTAGTGGCCTTAGGGAGTAACCACCCCTTCTTATGCATATAAATAAATGGGGGTCTTGTATGAGTGCGCATCAGGACTATAACAAAAAACAGAATTTGGAAGAAGTTCCTATGAACGGAGATAGAACAGAACTTTCCTCTTATGAACGGAGATGGAACCGAAGCCTCCTGTATATGGAGTGAAGGACTACTAACCCTTTTATTTTATGGCACTTTCTTTTACTCCAGTCTTGTACTGGTCCCGCTCCTTTCAGCTTCAGTACTTTCATTTCAGTTTACTGCACTTTCTTTCAGTTCTACTCCAGTTCAGTACTGGTCCAGTTCTTTCCAGTATTTTATTTCAGTTCGTTTCCGTTCAGTACTTTTACAGTTCCATATTTTACTACTGCAGTTCATTTCTATACTTTTTCCACTACTTCATATCTGTGGTTTATTCCAGCAGTATATTAATTTAGCGTTGACCTGAGGATGAGGCATTCCTTCAGGTTCAACCCTAAATAGTGTCGAACTGGCCGCCGCTTGTAGAGCAGAGCGGACAGATCGATGTTTTGGCTTTTCCTTCTTTATTGCCAATGATTTTGAGTTGATGTGAAGACGTGGCATACCTTCGGAGTCAACCCTAAATAATGTCGAACTGGCCGTCGCTTGTAGAGCAGAGCGAACAGTTCGATGTTTTGAATTTTTCTTCCTTATTGCCATAAATTTGGAGTTGACGTGAAGATAAGACATTCCTTCAGGGTCAACCCTAAGTAGTACCAAACTGACCACCGCTTGTAGAGCAGAGCGGACAAATCGATGTTTTGGCTTTTCCTTCTTTATTGCCTATAATTTATAGTTGATGTGAAGATGAGACATTCCTTCAGCATCAACCCTAAATAGTGCCGAACTGGCCACCGCCTGTAGAGTAGAGTGGACAGATCAATGTTTTGGCTTTTCCTTCTTTATTGCCTATAATTTAGATTTGACGTGAAGATGAGACATTCCTTCATCATCAACCCTAAATAGTGTCGAACAAGCCGCCGCTTGTAGAGCAGAGCGGACAGATTGATGTTTTGGCTTTTCTTCTTTATTGCCTATAATTTAGAGTTGACGTGAAGATGGTATATTCTTTCAGTGTCAACCCTAAATAGTGCTGAACTGGCCGCCGCTTGTAGAGCAGACGGACAGATCGATGTTTTGGCTTTTCCTTCTTTATTGCCTATAATTTAGAGTTGACGTGAAGATGAGACATTCCTTCAGCATCATCCCTAAATGGTGATGAACTGGCCACCGCTTGTAGAGCAGAGCGGACAGATCGATGTTTTGGTTTTTCCTTCTTTATTGCCTATAATTTAGTGTTGACGTGAAGAGGGGACATTCCTTCAACGTCAACCCTAAATAGTGCCGAACTGGACGCCGCTTGTAGAGCAGAGCGGACAGATCGATGTTTTGGCTTTTCCTTCCATATTGCCATAAATTTAGAGTTGACGTGAAGATGAGACATTCCTTGAGGGTCAACCCTAAATAGTACCGAACTGGCTGTCGCTTGTAGAGCAGAGCGGACAAATTGATGTTTTGGCTTTTCCTTCTTTATTACTTATAATTTAGAGTTGACGTGAAGATGAGACATTCCTTCAGCATCAACCCTAGATAGTGTCGAACTGGCCGCCGCTTGTAGACCGGAGCGGACAAATCGATTTTTGGCTTTTCCTTCTTTATTGCTAATAATTTAGTGTTGACGTGAAGAAGGGACATTCTTTCAGCGTCAACCCTAAATAGTACCGAACTGGCTGCCGCTTGTAGAGCAGAACGGACAGATCGATGTTTTGGCTTTTCCTTCTTTATTGTCTATGATTTAGAGTTGACGTGATGATGTGGCATACCTTCGGAGTCAACCCTAAATAGTGTCGAACTGGCCGCCGCTTGTAGAGCAGAGTGGACAGATCGATGTTTTGGATTTTCCTTCTTTATTACCTATAATTTAGAGTTGACGTGAAGACGTTGCATACCTTCAGAGTCAACCCTAAATAGTGCCAAACTGGTCGCCGCTTGTAGAGCAGAGCGGACTGATCGTTGTTTTGGTTTTTCCTTCATTATTCCCTATAATTTATAGTTGACGTGGAGATGGGGCATCCCTTCAGAGTCAACCATAAATAGTGCCGAATTGGTCGCCGCTTGTAGAGTAGCGCAGACGAATCAATGTTTTGAGGTTTTGGTTTCTGTATTGACTGTAATCTAGATTTGACGTAAATATATTGTGCCTTCGAGAATTGATTCCTATGGGAATGAGTTGTGCCTTCGAGAAATATTCCTACGGGAATATATTGTGCCTTCGAGAAGTATTCCTACGGGAATATATTGTTCCTTCGAGAAATACCCACGCGGGATTATATTATGCCTTCGAGAAATACCCATGCAGGAGTATATTGTGCATTCGAGAAATATTCCTACGGGAATGTATTGTGCCTTCGAGAAATACCCACGCGGGAATATATTGTGCCTTCGAGAAATATTCCTACATGAATATATCGTGCCTTCGGGAATTATTCCTACGGGAATATATTGTGCCCTTGAGAAATATTCCTACGGGAATATATTGTGCCTTCGAGAAACACCCACGCAGGAATATATTGTGCCTTCGAGGAATATTCCTATGGGAATTAAATGTGCGTTCAGAGAATGTGCCTCAAGAAAATGTCGGATGGCCGATGAGTTTTACTCCAAGGCAACACGCACGACCGACGGTCTGGGAGGGCAACCCGTGCGAAACTAGTAGAACTACATGGGTCTGAGACCGTATGCAGGATGATACGGAGTACGTAGGTGGTGGTCGTGGGAAGACTGCCTCGGCCCAACAAGAGTCCAGATATTCCCTCCCTTATAAAGGTTATATTATGTCTGTTCTTGGAAGGGGTTGGATTCTGTTCGTAGTTCTAATAACTTATCTTTAGCATATGTAACAGGTGAGGGTGAGAGACAGCACCCATGTATGGATGAAGCCACGGAGCAGGCTACGTCAGGACTAAATACGGCGGAGATATTGCAATAATCCATACAGGTCTTGAGTTTGAGGTTTCTGTGATAATTAATCTTCCGCTATAATATCACGTCTTCCGCCAAGTGCTATAAAGTACACTCTTTAATGATGTCTTCCGCTAGAATACTGTTTCTCTACTCTGTTGATGTGTAGTGACTTTCGCTTAACACCACCCCTAGGCGTAACAACGGAGTGTTCAAGGAAGGGGGTTGGAGATGCTAGAACCTTCACCCCTCGGGATCGCTTCAGCGTCGTGCTAAAAGGGTGGTGTGCGACAAGATCCCCCGGTCGGACCGCCGATTTGGGAGGGGTGGGGGTCTTACAGCTTCTCCTCTGCTAGGGCTCTCCCTCCTTCCCTCATCTCGAGGAACTCCGGGAAGGCCGCGGTTGCGTGACCTTCCTGCTGGTGAAAGTCACAATACGGTAGCGCCAACTCGTCTGCCTCCTTCCCCCAGCGGCTCCTCTTCTTTCCTCCTTTTTTTCCGCCCGATCGCCATGGCCTGCAAGGGTTGGGCTTGCAACGGCCTTGGGTCTGGCTGCCAGCCCGCCGGGTTGAAACGTCCCTGCCTCCCCTGGTAGTTTCCTCCTCCATGGCAATGGCCTCTTTCTTGGCCCTGAGGGGGCTCTCCCGGCGACCTCCAGGTTAGTCGGACGGCTGGCGGTTGAGACCTACAGCCTTGCTCCTGCCCAAAGGGGGGTCCCTGGTGTCCCCGACTCCTCATTTCTGCCCTCCTTCTTCCTTCATGCTCCTTCCTCTCCTCCTCCTCTTTCTCACCCATGTCCAACCTTGCCATGAATTCTTGGTTTGTAGCCTCACACTCAATTTCCTGAGCGGCGCGCTCTATCAGCTCTTCGAAAGATAGGGGTGGGTCCCGAGTCAAGCTCATCCTGCACATCCCCTGCTATAATCCGAGGGTGAAAGCCAGCTGCAGGGTATGCCCGGGCACCTCAATGACAAGGAGAACTTCCTCCTGGAATCTATCCACGTAACTCCCCAACGTCTCCCCTGGCCTTTGCCGAACCAAGAACAGGGCCTCCACCCCCATTCTCTTCTAATTCGAGGTGGAGAACCTTAGCAAGAAACTCCGGCGTAGGTCCTCGAAGCCGTAGATGGTTCCCACTGGGAGTTGGTGGAACCAGTCTCTCACCTTCCCCCTGAACGTGACCGCGAAGATTCTACATTTAAAGGCATCCGACATCTGCCTGATCGAGGCCATGTCTTCGAACCACTGGAGGTGCTGAATAGGGTCGTCCTTCCCTGCATAGTAAGACATATCATGCTCGTTGAACCTCTCTGGAATGGGAGCTGAGATGATCAGCTCGTAGAAGGGACTTCCCCATCCTCCCTGGCGAGTCGAAGGCGTTCTCTCTGCCTCCCTACTGGGGTAGCCGGTCCTGGGAGAGCTGTTGAAGAGCACTCTTTCTTGGAGACCTGAGCCTTCCTCTGTGGCTAGCTCCTTCCCTTGCCGATGTGCTTGCTCCGCCTCCATCGGAGATGGCGAGGCGAGCGCGGTTGCGGGTGGTGTCGAGCACTCGTCGTGAGGGGGGAGTGCGACCCGTAAGAGCTCCAGGACCGACTTTCTGAATTCATCAAAATCACCCTTCTTCACGTACTCGTGGGTAGGGGTGAGTCCCTCAGCTCATCGACTCCAGCCATGAGACTTGCTCAGAGCTTTCCGAACTAGTTGCTTCTGTAACATCCCCCAAACTGCTAGACCCCTAAGTTGGTTTTGTCATGACTGGGTCATGACAAAACCATAGGAAGAACCTTTTTGAACCTAAGAGCTTAGGAAAGGAGGAGGAAGCCACCTTGGTCTGCAAATAGCAATTCCCATCTTCCAAGCTTGGGATTGGAATTTAGTGCTTCAACTTAACCCTTGGACCCCACCTTAGTGTCCCTAACCCTTTGGGGGTCCCCTTAGGGCACCAGGGGCCCATTGAAGTCAACCTAAGAGACCAATTTGACCAAAGTCAACATACACCCTCAAATTGGTCAAAGTAGCCCTTTTAGAGCCAATCAACCCTCACCATGTCAAATTGATCACACTCCTAGGTTTATAATACCATTATAGACCTAATGGACCCAAAAGCCCCATCATGGGACCCCCAGGGGTGCAAATTGACCAAAATGCCCTTTTTAGGTCAAAATGACCTTTCTTCTCAAAGTACCCCAATTGACCTTCACCACATTAAATTGACCTCACCCATAGGGCTATCATGTCATAGGGAAGCTAGTGGACCAAAAAGCCCCATGACCAAGTCAACCCTAGGGCTCAATTTGACCAAAGTCAAATTAGCCTATTTTGGTCAAATCACCCTAGATTGGGTCAACCAAGAACCATATGACCAAATTGACTCCACCATTAGTTCCTAAACTTAATTTAGAACCTATTGAACCCAAAAGCCCCATCCTAGGGTTCCCCAATTGACCAATTTGGCCAAAAGTCAAAATTGCCCAATTTAGGTCAAAATGCTCAAACCTAACCCAATCTCTTTGGGCTAACTCAATTGGGTGGTCAACCAGCCCATGTGGGCCCTCATTAAGCTCAGGAGAGAGTATAGAAACCGACCATGGCAATTAGGAGAGAGAAAATGGGGGTTTCACCATTTTTGAAGAGAGAGAAGAGGCCATTCATGGCCATTAAGAGGATTTACCTCTTAGCCTCCCCAATTGATGCCTCCATTCAACTCCTCAGCCGATGAGGAGGAGTTTCCATCAGTTACAAAGGGGGATTAAGGCAGGAAGAGGAAGAGGGGGTCGGTCCTTGATGTAACCGAAGGGGGGCTTTAATGGCAATGATGTTTAAAGCCATCACCACCCCCAATCGAACCCCCCTTCACCTTCAGTGACCTGAGAGGAGAGAAACCCCCTAGTTACCTGGAGATTTCGTGCACTGTAGGAGGGAATTGGCATGGCTTCTCAACCGGCGGCAGCTCCCATGGTGTACTCAAGGTTGACTCGACGGCAAGCCCTCCAGCAGGTCCCGTTCTCCTCCCTGAACTCTAAGGGTTAGATCCAAATCGACGGCGGCTCGAATCGTGGTCAATCGGCCGTGAATTGAGTCGGCCAATCCTCCCGTTGATCGGGTTGGGTATCCTTCTACAGATCACGATTCCGGCCACCTCCGGCCGATCAAACACCGCTCATCGCCGGCCCCCACCTCAACGGAGGTGGTGGTGGCGTTGGTCGGCCGGGGCGGCGCTCAGGTGGCCGGGAAATCATCGCTCAAGGTGGCCCAGGCGCGGTAAATCTCAGCCGCTGACTCATTGGGGACGATGACCCAGCGCCCTCCGATCTGCTTTAGGATTCGTGCTCATTTAATTCAATCCTTATTAAATCTGTGATTAAAATGCAGCCCCTATTTAAATCTGGGAAAAATACTTAGAGGCCGAATCATGAAAAGTGGTCAACATAGAAAATGTAGACCTTTGGGTCTAGTTTCATACAAAATTGAAATCACTCAATTTGGAGTCCTGGTTAGGGCTCAGCACTCATTCTAGTGGAGGCTGTCTTTAGGGCTAATCAGAACTCATTTTTGATGCCCACCCCATTATATAACTCCAAATGACTTGATTTTTGGGGTGTAGTCTAGTCTTGTGCATACCTAGCTCATGTCCAAAGATCACAAGGATTGGTGAAGTTTTCTTCTTAATTTTTGGGAAAGACCAATAATCCTAGTTTAACCTAATTAGGTGTCCTAAACACCTCAAAACCCTTCCAAACTTGGATGGGTGGTCCTAAGGGGTATGTATAGGCCCTGGTTAAAATATCATGATTTATGGAGTTGTTTTGGTAGGGTATTCCACCAAAATAGCCTTAGGCTCCCTAGGTTTGGGCAAAACTTTGGGTGAGTGCCCCCACCTTTCCACAAGGTCTTTTGGCTCCATATTTGGGGTGCACCTCACCCTCCCCCATGCCAACCTATGGTCCAAGTTTGGTGGCCATTGGAGGAGTTTTGCCCTAGTAAATCAAAAAGGGGCTAAATTGCTATTTGCACCCCAAATAGGTACCCATTGGAATTCCACCCCTCACCAATTATTGGTAGGATCTTAGGTGGTCTTCCACTGACCTATGGTCAGTATAGTGAGTGGTATGGGTATGGGCAAGGTAGGGAGACCTTTGAGTCTAGTTTCTCTTAAAGGTTGTGTTTAGGGCAAAAGTAAACATAAGAGAACTTTGGAGTGTGGAGGGGTTTCCTCCCACTGATTGATGGGGTGACCTAGGTCACTGCCTTGGGAGGTATGAGACACCTCAAGGAGTAGCTTTGAGTGGATTTGGAGATGCCTAGACCCTAACCCTAGGATAAACCCTTAAGGGGTGCAAATAGGGGTCAATGAAGGGAGTAGGGTCAAACCCTAGTGGTTTGACCTAAAGTTTTGGTGGGTAGGTCTTAGTGACCAGAGAAGACTCCCTTGTGAGTTTGAAGAGACTTGGAGTTGTCTAACCTAGGTAATAAATCCTTGGGTAGATTTGTAAATAATTGGAATTTGGGGTTCTAGGAAGAAATAACACTTAGGGAATCATCATCTTCTGTCACCCCCTTGTTTTTGAGGTTATAAATCTCTGGAGTTCCCACTAGAGCTATTGGAGAAGGTTAGACCCTAACCCTAGGCTAAACCCTAAAGGGGTGCAATTAGAGGTTAATGAAGGAAGAGGGGTCAAACCTCAGTGGCTTGACTTGAAATTTTGGGTAGATGGCCTTAGTGACCAGAGACTGCTACTGTAGGAGTTTGGAGGGATTTGGAGTTGCCAATCATGAGTAATAAACCCTAGGGTAGATTTGTAATTATTTAGGGTTTGAGGTTTTAGGGAGAAATAGTATCTACCAATTTACCATCTTCTGTCATAATCATGGTTTTAATGTCTTATATCTCTGGAAGAATTGGTTAGAACATGAGTAAACTCTTGGAGGGTTAAATTGTAATATTTCACATTGTGGGCAATTTTTGGGATGATCAATTTAGGATATTAAGTCTCTGAAGTTGCATGAAACTTTGCTGGTTGCCTTTTTATATCAATATGTATCCACTGTAATTTTCTCATAATTTATAGATCAATATTTTTGGTACCTCTAGTTCATTTTGAAAGAAATTGCAAATATATCCTTGGATGGAATTACAAACATACCCTCTGAATAGCATGGTCAAACTTTGTAGGATTAAATATTTTATTAATAAGCACCACTGTGTTAATTTGCACAAGGATTGGAGTTCATATGAGGGTACCTCCTTTGGAAATTATTGGAAATAATTGTGTTTTGGAATTTCTAAAAATAATAAATCTTGCTGGTTTTCCCTAAAACTTTATCTCTACTGTTTATTAGGTACCCTTGATTTATGAGTAAATTGGAGTGGGCATAGGAGGTCAGAAAATATACTTGTAGTTCAAACCTTAGTTATGTGGCCATTTGGAAAATTATTTAAAATACAATTATTAATGGAAAATTATGAAACCCTAGATTTGATCTGAAGTAGGTAGTATGGGTCCCCAGTAAATCCCTTGGGTCAAGAAGTTGGATATTTAGTGTACCTCTCTTCATGAGCATCAAAACGTTAAGGGTGGTCTGCGTTTAGCAATTTGACAACTTTGGGGTTAGAGGTCAATCTGGTAGTCTTGGGTCTGAAGTGATGAAGGTTGGGTGGTAGCCTTGTATTATGTATGGGTCTCTAGAGAAGTTGGGGTTTGGTAAGTCTTAGGGTGGTGGGGTGCCACCCTCGGCTAGGTCGTCCGGGAATTGACGAAAGATCGTCTTTTCTTGTTAGCGTCTTTGAGCACCTGAGTTTCTAAGGCAGGAAAGTCACTCTGAGGGAGTGCTTATGGAAGTCTAGCCGGTTTAGTCCGGTGATCTTTTGTTTCTGAGGTATTTATTGGTGACGGGCGGGTTAGCCCGGGGAGCTTGTAGCTCGGTATTGTTGGAAGATAATTTGCATGTGCATAAGGTGGTGGGTCCTTCGTGTTGGCGGTCGTTGCACCGACGTTAACACTTGGGCTCGGCAAGTGTGGTATTTACACTTAGCCATAAAAGTCTGGCGGTCCAGTCAGTAAGAGTACGCAGACGCTCCGCGGGTTTTGTGGAGGCGTACGATAGGTCTAGGTCGGGTAGTGCATATACCAACCTAGAGGTGGGCGAGGCCCAACCCACCGCTTCCGTTTGCCACTACGGGAGTATCCTGAGGAGTCTAGCTCGCTCCAAAAAGAGGGAACTAAAGGTCTATGCGCATTGAGTCGTAGTGGGTGAGTTGCACTTGTTTGATCACCGCATAAGCACATACTTGCATGACATAGCATAATCATTGCATTCAACCCCTGACACCTATCGTATAAATTGGTATGGGACTTTTTATACGATAGGCCCTGCTAAACGACCCCTTGGTCTATAGGTCTGTATGGGCACTCCTATAAATCAATGGTTAATACTATAATATTTAGATTGTTTCTACATTTACTCATTACTGCTTTACCTTTACTTTACCCTGCTATTTCTATTTTGTTTCATTTATATATATATATCACCTGTGTAGAGTAGATATTACCTTGTCACCTGCATTTGTTCCTACCCCTTGTTTGTCCTCCGCTTCCTCCTTTCCATCCGGTGCCTAGGAGCCCTGGGGGGAGGGGTGGGGAATTGGCTGAGTCTTTATGACTGACGGTCGGTGGACCTTATCATTTTAGGAGACCGTGGCGACGGAGCAGCACCAGAGGCCGGTGCAAATGGAGGCGGGGCAGTCTAGCTCAGGAGCTCAGATGACAGGATCCGTGAGTGTTGGTTTAGTTGTTTTGCTTCCGCGAGTGAATCATGTAGTGAGGATCTGATGTATTGGGCAAGGCCCTAGTTATCTTGTTTTCCTTTCTTTCAGTTATGGTTGTGGACACCTTTTGATGATTTATTTGTATATGTGATGTGGACATGTTTTGCTTGCTTTCTTCATGTTAGCTTACTTTTCTTGTGATCGATTTGGCCGGCAGGATCGGCGTTTTGTAGTGACGACCTTCCCGAGCGAAGGTGTCACCACAAAACGGCGGTTCTGGGCCTAAGACCCGGTGGTTTTTGCAAAAAAAAATAGGGTCTTACAAGTGGTATCAGAGGAAACATCGATCCAAGGAAAAGAAGTCCACAAACCCTGGGCCACCCCGCGCGAGCTTAGTTTGCGGACAAACTAGCAGCGGAAGCAATGGTGTGCCCATAAGGGAAATCACATGTAAAAGTCCACTTATAACTGAAATTTTTCTTCCCTTTAGCTAAGTCCCTTATAAGTGCAATCTTTCTTGTGTAGCCGGCAACGGAACCTTCACCGCAGCATGGAGTCCCGCCGACTCCGAACGTCGTTCCACCACCACCGGCTCCTACCCCGTTCCAGCAGACGGAGTTGGGGCAGACTCTGACTGCCATTTTGGAGACATTCAGAGCACAGCAGGCACCGGCTCCTCAGCAAAACCCTGGGGCCAACTGGCTGAGCATCTTTCGGGGTCTCTCCCCACCAGCATTCATCGGGACGGAGACTGTTGTGAGGACCGAAGAATGGGTAGACATCATGGAGGAGATGTTGTCAGGAATCCAGTGCCCGACAGACATGGAGGTGCCACTGGTGGTTTCATGCCTGGAATCCCATGCTAAGAGGTGGTGGAAGAGGTTCCTGGCTACATCGTACCCGGGATTAGAGGCAGCAGATGTTGCTTAGGATGATTTCAAAGCGGCGTTGTTGGAGCACTTTGTGCCGCAGTCGGCAAGAGATGACTTGGAAGATAGATTTCTGCAGTTGCGGCAGGGGAGTAGATCAGTGCTGGAGTACCATCAGGAGTTCACCCACCTGTCCCGGTTTGCGGTATCCTACCAACTGGACGATGCGGGATATGCTAAGAGATTCTATAAGGGCCTCCGTGACGAGTTGAGGCAGGCCCTCCTTTTTGTCTCCGACGGTTGTATGTCCAGGATTCTGGAGATGGCGAAGAAGCTGGAAGGAGACCATCAAGTTGTTCGTGGGAGGAAGAGACCCATGGAGGACCAGGGAAGAAATGGCAGGAGAGATCAGCCGAGAAACAGAGACGCCGGAGAAGGAAGGACGGAGGTCCGACCCCGTCAGGGGGAGAGGCAGGAACAAAGGGAGCCGGTAGTTTTGACTCCTCAGCCTCTGCAGATGAGGGAAATGCCAAGGATTGGAGGAGGTGGGCAACCTCCGGAATGCTACCACTGCCACCAGGTCGGCCACATCAAGAGGAACTGCCCCCAGAGGAATGCTCTTCCAGCACCTCAGGCAGCACCTCGGGGTCAGCATCCCGGAGGCCGAGGACGTGGTCGAGGCCGTGGATTTCAGGGTGACGATCGGAGGCACTACAGAGAGCAGGCTTATGCCTTAGATTTGGCCAGGCCCAGGGACCCGGCAAGGGTCATCGCAGGTATTTGTCGCTTTTAATTTTAAATAGTTAATGTTTTGAAAGTTTCAGCTTTACCTTAGCTTTGAACCAATCGTCAAACCCTTCAGGTTTAGTTTCCATTTTCGGCAAACCTGCTTTTGCCTTGTTCGATACGGGTGCCTCGCACTCGTTCGTCTCGGCCAAGTTTATCGAAGACCTAGACCAAGTCAAGCACCTCAAAAGCGACTATAGGAGAGTGAGATTTCCGGACGGATCAGAGGTCTTAACAAATTTAGCATGCCTAATAAGTCTGGAGATTGGGGGAAGACTGTTCGAAGTCCCGGCAACTGTTCTGAAGATGAGGGATTACGACCTGATCCTGGGCATGAGTTGGTTGTATGAGAACCGGGCAAGGATTGACTGCCCGGCAAGGCGGATCGTGCTAGAGCATAAAGACGGGGTTGTGGCATTCGAAGGTACTCAACTTACCTCTCGTCTCTTTTTATCGTCCATTCAGGCCGTTAAGGCCCACCTGCAGGGAGACGAGGTTTACCAGGTGCTCTTCGAGGCGACTGAAGTCAAGGACTCAGTGCCTAGTATCCCGGTAGTTCGAGATTTTGCGGATGTCTTTCCGGAGAAGCTTCCTGGGCTACCACCGCACCGCGAGAAGGATTTTCAGATTCAGCTGGTGCCAGGGGCCAAGCCGGTGTCCAAAGCTCCTTATCGGATGGCCCCGAAGGAGTTGGTAGAGTTTCGGAGCCAGCTGCAGGAGCTGGTGGAAGCCGGGTTCGTTAGGCCGAGTTCCTCACCTTGGGGAGCTCCGGTGTTATTTGTGAAGAAGAAGGATGGGACGCTCCGACTGTGCATCGATTACAGAGCTCTGAATAGGCTGACGGTGCGGAACACGTACCCTCTGCCAAGGATAGACGAGCTCTTTGACCAGCTAGAGGGAGCCCACTGCTTCTCGAAGCTGGATTTGAGATCGGGATATTATCAGCTAAGGATCCAAGAGGAGGACATCCCGAAGACGGCTTTCAGCAGCCGGTATGGATTGTACGAGTTCACGGTGATGCCGTTCGGGCTCACAAATGCACCTTCAGCATTTATGAGCTTGATGAATCGGGTGTTTGAGCCTTACCTCGACATCTTTGTCATAGTGTTCATCGACGACATCCTCATCTACTCGAGGACGGAGGAGGAGCATGCGCAGCATTTGGCACTAACCTTGGGGAAGCTGCGGGAGCATCGGTTATATGCTAAGTTCAGTAAATGCCAGTTCTGGTTGAAGGAGGTGGCCTTCCTGGGCCACATCATCAGTGGAGCAGGCTTGGCAGTAGATCCAGCAAAGGTTCAGGCGGTACGGGACTGGCCGCCGCTGAAGACGGCCACCGACGTAAGAAGTTTCTTGGGACTTGCCGGCTACTACCGGAAGTTCGTTCAGGGATTCTCTCAGATAGCCCTCCCGCTTACCGCTCTGACAAGAAAGGATGCTGTATTTTCTTGGACGCCGCAGTGCGAGACAGCTTTCCAGGAGCTGAAGGGTCGGCTCACTTCAGCTCCCATCCTTGCCCTTCCGTCGGGGAAGGAAGGATTTCAAGTGTATACGGATGCATCTTATCAGGGGATGGGTGCCGTTCTGATGCAGAACGGGCATGTGATAGCTTATGCCTCCCGCCAGTTGAAGGACCACGAGCGGAACTACCCAGTGCATGATTTGGAGATGGGAGCAGTCGTATTCGCTCTTAAGATCTGGCGACACTACCTCTATGGTGTCCACTGCGACATATTCTCAGATCACAAAAATCTGAAGTATGTAGATACGCAGAAGGAGTTGAATATCCGACAAAGGCGATGGGTGGAGTTCCTATCAGATTACCAGTATACGATGCATTACCACCCAGGGAAGGCAAACGTAGTAGCAGACGCTCTGAGCAGGAGAGCTACCACATCAGGAGCAGAGCCTAAGCTGATGGCCATGGAGTTGGTGCGAATGTTCGAAGATATGCAGATCTCCCTGGTATCGGAAGATGACCCGGAGCTGTACAAGGAGTACCTAGTGGCGATTGGTGCCACATATGACATTCGAGACCGCATCAGGGAAGGGCAGAGGCAGGATGCCAAGCTGGAGCCGATATTTAGAGCCTTGGAGGAAGGCTCAGCTGGAGATTATTCGATGAAGGACGGCCTGTTGAGTTTTAGAGGTCGGGTGTATGTGCCGGCAGGAGATCAGATCCGGGAAGATATTATGGCAGAGGCTCACTGCAGTAAGTATTCAGTGCACCCGGGCATTACCAAGATGACGACAGATCTGAAGAGGACCCTGTACTGGCCGGGTATGAAGAGGGATATCATTTATTTTGTGACCCACTGCGAGACCTGCCAGCTTGTGAAGGCGGAGTGTTGGAACCCCGCAGGATTATTGCAGCCACTCCCAGTGCCGGAGTGGAAGTTCGACGATATAGCGATGGATTTTATTCATGGTCTTCCCCGATCTCGTACGGGGAATGACTCGATTTGGGTGATTGTCGACAGGCTGACGAAGGTGGCTAGATTCATTCCGATCAGGAAGGATGATTCAGTCAGAGTCTTGGTTCGAAAGTTTGTGGAGCAGTTTATCCGTTATCATGGTGTGCCAAGGACGATAGTTTCCGACCGAGATGGACGTTTTACGTCAAGGGAGTGGAGAGCGGTGCAGGCCTATCTAGGCACCCGGTTGACCTTCAGTACAGCTTTTCACCCCCAGACAGACGGGCAAACGGAGCGCACCAATCGGACCTTGGAGGATCTGTTGCGTCTTTGCATTCTAGACCGTGGGGAGCCTTGGGAGAGACTGTTGCCGTTGGTCGAGTTCTCTTATAACAACAGTCACCAGGCTAGCATAGGCAGAGCACCTTACGAGGCATTATATGGACGGAGGTGCAGGACACCGTTATCTTGGATTCAGGATGAGGACCCCAAGGCTCTTGGCTCAGAGTTCGTGGAGGACACGGAGGCCCAGGTGAGGTTGATTCGAGATAGGATGCTGGAGGCCCAGAGCAGGCAGGCCAAGTATTACGATGCGCGTCATCGTATGGTGGAGTTCCAGGTGGGAGACCGGGTTTTCTTGAAGATACGTCCGATGCATGGAGTCTCGAGGGTTCGCGGCCGGAAGAAGCTCAGTCCAAGGTTTATGGGACCCTATAGGATCCTGGAGCGGATCGGCCCCTTGGCTTACAGACTGGAGCTACCGCCGGAGTTGGAGGGACTGCATGACGTATTCCACGTCTCTTCACTTAGGAAGGCTTTACTTCGGCCTGAGCAGCAGGTGTCTACTTCTGAGGGGCCAGTAGCTACAGATCGATCGATTCACTTGGAGCCGGTTCGGATAGACGACACAGAGCTACGAGTCTTGCGGCGCAAGAAGGTCCCACTGGTCAAGGTCCTGTGGAGGAATCATGGACAGGAAGAACATACTTGGGAGCCACTGGACTTGATGCAGCAAAAATATCCGCAGCTTTTTACGGCAGGTACAACTTACTTTTTCTGGGATGTTACAGTTTTTCCTCTAGTAGAAGCCCCATAGGCTTGTCTGAATTTCGGGGACGAAATTTTTATTTTTATGTATTGGGATTTGTAACATCCCCCAAACTGCTAGACCCCTAAGTTGGTTTTGTCATGACTGGGTCATGACAAAACCATAGGAAGAACCTTTTTGAACCTAAGAGCTTAGGAAAGGAGGAGGAAGCCACCTTGGTCTGCAAATAGCAATTCCCATCTTCCAAGCTTGGGATTGGAATTTAGTGCTTCAACTTAACCCTTGGACCCCACCTTAGTGTCCCTAACCCTTTGGGGGTCCCCTTAGGGCACCAGGGGCCCATTGAAGTCAACCTAAGAGACCAATTTGACCAAAGTCAACATACACCCTCAAATTGGTCAAAGTAGCCCTTTTAGAGCCAATCAACCCTCACCATGTCAAATTGATCACACTCCTAGGTTTATAATACCATTATAGACCTAATGGACCCAAAAGCCCCATCATGGGACCCCCAGGGGTGCAAATTGACCAAAATGCCCTTTTTAGGTCAAAATGACCTTTCTTCTCAAAGTACCCCAATTGACCTTCACCACATTAAATTGACCTCACCCATAGGGCTATCATGTCATAGGGAAGCTAGTGGACCAAAAAGCCCCATGACCAAGTCAACCCTAGGGCTCAATTTGACCAAAGTCAAATTAGCCTATTTTGGTCAAATCACCCTAGATTGGGTCAACCAAGAACCATATGACCAAATTGACTCCACCATTAGTTCCTAAACTTAATTTAGAACCTATTGAACCCAAAAGCCCCATCCTAGGGTTCCCCAATTGACCAATTTGGCCAAAAGTCAAAATTGCCCAATTTAGGTCAAAATGCTCAAACCTAACCCAATCTCTTTGGGCTAACTCAATTGGGTGGTCAACCAGCCCATGTGGGCCCTCATTAAGCTCAGGAGAGAGTATAGAAACCGACCATGGCAATTAGGAGAGAGAAAATGGGGGTTTCACCATTTTTGAAGAGAGAGAAGAGGCCATTCATGGCCATTAAGAGGATTTACCTCTTAGCCTCCCCAATTGATGCCTCCATTCAACTCCTCAGCCGATGAGGAGGAGTTTCCATCAGTTACAAAGGGGGATTAAGGCAGGAAGAGGAAGAGGGGGTCGGTCCTTGATGTAACCGAAGGGGGGCTTTAATGGCAATGATGTTTAAAGCCATCACCACCCCCAATCGAACCCCCCTTCACCTTCAGTGACCTGAGAGGAGAGAAACCCCCTAGTTACCTGGAGATTTCGTGCACTGTAGGAGGGAATTGGCATGGCTTCTCAACCGGCGGCAGCTCCCATGGTGTACTCAAGGTTGACTCGACGGCAAGCCCTCCAGCAGGTCCCGTTCTCCTCCCTGAACTCTAAGGGTTAGATCCAAATCGACGGCGGCTCGAATCGTGGTCAATCGGCCGTGAATTGAGTCGGCCAATCCTCCCGTTGATCGGGTTGGGTATCCTTCTACAGATCACGATTCCGGCCACCTCCGGCCGATCAAACACCGCTCATCGCCGGCCCCCACCTCAACGGAGGTGGTGGTGGCGTTGGTCGGCCGGGGCGGCGCTCAGGTGGCCGGGAAATCATCGCTCAAGGTGGCCCAGGCGCGGTAAATCTCAGCCGCTGACTCATTGGGGACGATGACCCAGCGCCCTCCGATCTGCTTTAGGATTCGTGCTCATTTAATTCAATCCTTATTAAATCTGTGATTAAAATGCAGCCCCTATTTAAATCTGGGAAAAATACTTAGAGGCCGAATCATGAAAAGTGGTCAACATAGAAAATGTAGACCTTTGGGTCTAGTTTCATACAAAATTGAAATCACTCAATTTGGAGTCCTGGTTAGGGCTCAGCACTCATTCTAGTGGAGGCTGTCTTTAGGGCTAATCAGAACTCATTTTTGATGCCCACCCCATTATATAACTCCAAATGACTTGATTTTTGGGGTGTAGTCTAGTCTTGTGCATACCTAGCTCATGTCCAAAGATCACAAGGATTGGTGAAGTTTTCTTCTTAATTTTTGGGAAAGACCAATAATCCTAGTTTAACCTAATTAGGTGTCCTAAACACCTCAAAACCCTTCCAAACTTGGATGGGTGGTCCTAAGGGGTATGTATAGGCCCTGGTTAAAATATCATGATTTATGGAGTTGTTTTGGTAGGGTATTCCACCAAAATAGCCTTAGGCTCCCTAGGTTTGGGCAAAACTTTGGGTGAGTGCCCCCACCTTTCCACAAGGTCTTTTGGCTCCATATTTGGGGTGCACCTCACCCTCCCCCATGCCAACCTATGGTCCAAGTTTGGTGGCCATTGGAGGAGTTTTGCCCTAGTAAATCAAAAAGGGGCTAAATTGCTATTTGCACCCCAAATAGGTACCCATTGGAATTCCACCCCTCACCAATTATTGGTAGGATCTTAGGTGGTCTTCCACTGACCTATGGTCAGTATAGTGAGTGGTATGGGTATGGGCAAGGTAGGGAGACCTTTGAGTCTAGTTTCTCTTAAAGGTTGTGTTTAGGGCAAAAGTAAACATAAGAGAACTTTGGAGTGTGGAGGGGTTTCCTCCCACTGATTGATGGGGTGACCTAGGTCACTGCCTTGGGAGGTATGAGACACCTCAAGGAGTAGCTTTGAGTGGATTTGGAGATGCCTAGACCCTAACCCTAGGATAAACCCTTAAGGGGTGCAAATAGGGGTCAATGAAGGGAGTAGGGTCAAACCCTAGTGGTTTGACCTAAAGTTTTGGTGGGTAGGTCTTAGTGACCAGAGAAGACTCCCTTGTGAGTTTGAAGAGACTTGGAGTTGTCTAACCTAGGTAATAAATCCTTGGGTAGATTTGTAAATAATTGGAATTTGGGGTTCTAGGAAGAAATAACACTTAGGGAATCATCATCTTCTGTCACCCCCTTGTTTTTGAGGTTATAAATCTCTGGAGTTCCCACTAGAGCTATTGGAGAAGGTTAGACCCTAACCCTAGGCTAAACCCTAAAGGGGTGCAATTAGAGGTTAATGAAGGAAGAGGGGTCAAACCTCAGTGGCTTGACTTGAAATTTTGGGTAGATGGCCTTAGTGACCAGAGACTGCTACTGTAGGAGTTTGGAGGGATTTGGAGTTGCCAATCATGAGTAATAAACCCTAGGGTAGATTTGTAATTATTTAGGGTTTGAGGTTTTAGGGAGAAATAGTATCTACCAATTTACCATCTTCTGTCATAATCATGGTTTTAATGTCTTATATCTCTGGAAGAATTGGTTAGAACATGAGTAAACTCTTGGAGGGTTAAATTGTAATATTTCACATTGTGGGCAATTTTTGGGATGATCAATTTAGGATATTAAGTCTCTGAAGTTGCATGAAACTTTGCTGGTTGCCTTTTTATATCAATATGTATCCACTGTAATTTTCTCATAATTTATAGATCAATATTTTTGGTACCTCTAGTTCATTTTGAAAGAAATTGCAAATATATCCTTGGATGGAATTACAAACATACCCTCTGAATAGCATGGTCAAACTTTGTAGGATTAAATATTTTATTAATAAGCACCACTGTGTTAATTTGCACAAGGATTGGAGTTCATATGAGGGTACCTCCTTTGGAAATTATTGGAAATAATTGTGTTTTGGAATTTCTAAAAATAATAAATCTTGCTGGTTTTCCCTAAAACTTTATCTCTACTGTTTATTAGGTACCCTTGATTTATGAGTAAATTGGAGTGGGCATAGGAGGTCAGAAAATATACTTGTAGTTCAAACCTTAGTTATGTGGCCATTTGGAAAATTATTTAAAATACAATTATTAATGGAAAATTATGAAACCCTAGATTTGATCTGAAGTAGGTAGTATGGGTCCCCAGTAAATCCCTTGGGTCAAGAAGTTGGATATTTAGTGTACCTCTCTTCATGAGCATCAAAACGTTAAGGGTGGTCTGCGTTTAGCAATTTGACAACTTTGGGGTTAGAGGTCAATCTGGTAGTCTTGGGTCTGAAGTGATGAAGGTTGGGTGGTAGCCTTGTATTATGTATGGGTCTCTAGAGAAGTTGGGGTTTGGTAAGTCTTAGGGTGGTGGGGTGCCACCCTCGGCTAGGTCGTCCGGGAATTGACGAAAGATCGTCTTTTCTTGTTAGCGTCTTTGAGCACCTGAGTTTCTAAGGCAGGAAAGTCACTCTGAGGGAGTGCTTATGGAAGTCTAGCCGGTTTAGTCCGGTGATCTTTTGTTTCTGAGGTATTTATTGGTGACGGGCGGGTTAGCCCGGGGAGCTTGTAGCTCGGTATTGTTGGAAGATAATTTGCATGTGCATAAGGTGGTGGGTCCTTCGTGTTGGCGGTCGTTGCACCGACGTTAACACTTGGGCTCGGCAAGTGTGGTATTTACACTTAGCCATAAAAGTCTGGCGGTCCAGTCAGTAAGAGTACGCAGACGCTCCGCGGGTTTTGTGGAGGCGTACGATAGGTCTAGGTCGGGTAGTGCATATACCAACCTAGAGGTGGGCGAGGCCCAACCCACCGCTTCCGTTTGCCACTACGGGAGTATCCTGAGGAGTCTAGCTCGCTCCAAAAAGAGGGAACTAAAGGTCTATGCGCATTGAGTCGTAGTGGGTGAGTTGCACTTGTTTGATCACCGCATAAGCACATACTTGCATGACATAGCATAATCATTGCATTCAACCCCTGACACCTATCGTATAAATTGGTATGGGACTTTTTATACGATAGGCCCTGCTAAACGACCCCTTGGTCTATAGGTCTGTATGGGCACTCCTATAAATCAATGGTTAATACTATAATATTTAGATTGTTTCTACATTTACTCATTACTGCTTTACCTTTACTTTACCCTGCTATTTCTATTTTGTTTCATTTATATATATATATCACCTGTGTAGAGTAGATATTACCTTGTCACCTGCATTTGTTCCTACCCCTTGTTTGTCCTCCGCTTCCTCCTTTCCATCCGGTGCCTAGGAGCCCTGGGGGGAGGGGTGGGGAATTGGCTGAGTCTTTATGACTGACGGTCGGTGGACCTTATCATTTTAGGAGACCGTGGCGACGGAGCAGCACCAGAGGCCGGTGCAAATGGAGGCGGGGCAGTCTAGCTCAGGAGCTCAGATGACAGGATCCGTGAGTGTTGGTTTAGTTGTTTTGCTTCCGCGAGTGAATCATGTAGTGAGGATCTGATGTATTGGGCAAGGCCCTAGTTATCTTGTTTTCCTTTCTTTCAGTTATGGTTGTGGACACCTTTTGATGATTTATTTGTATATGTGATGTGGACATGTTTTGCTTGCTTTCTTCATGTTAGCTTACTTTTCTTGTGATCGATTTGGCCGGCAGGATCGGCGTTTTGTAGTGACGACCTTCCCGAGCGAAGGTGTCACCACAAAACGGCGGTTCTGGGCCTAAGACCCGGTGGTTTTTGCAAAAAAAAAAAATAGGGTCTTACAGCTTCCACGCTCACCGCACCAGAATGTTGAAACCAGAAAACTGGTTTTGACGTTCGAAAGGGGGATGCAGCTATCCCTTACTTGACCCGAGCTAGAACCCTTGACCAGTTGCTAAGAACCGAAAAACCTTACCTTTGAAGAACACTTGAGTCCAAAAACGGACCCCTTAAGCTGCAGCGTGGAGGTCCCACCACACACCCGAAAGTTCAAAGAGAGCTTCCCCTCCCAAGCCAATGCTGAGCCTGGGCACCTTGGAGGGCACTAAGGACCACCTCACCGTCAACCTTCACTGACAGGGGGGGGGGGGGGGGGGGGTAGTGCTTGCTCACAAGACACACACGAGGGGAGGGGGAGTCCAACCCTTCCCAAGGTGCCCATGAGGGTCTATTTATAGACTTCCCAAAATTGGGTTGCGAATAGCCAAAATTCTTCTATCCGCAGCTCAACCGGCGAACCTGAACGATCAAAACGAGAGGGGGGTGAGTGGAGGTTGAGACATCCACTCCCCCGTTGTCGGGGTCGGGAGAGTGGACCAAGGTCCACCTCCCTGATTGGGCGAGTGGACCTCACGGTCCACTCAGCCCACCGGGCGAGTGGACCATTTGTCCACTCGTCCAGTTGCCTGGGGCGAGTGGACTTAAGGTGAGGGGCGAGTGGACCTAAGGTCCACTCGTCCAAGGAAGCATGTCCCCCCAGGCCATCTCCTTTTGGTCTTGACGGCCTCCGTCGGCTCGATCCGTTGCGGTCTTACCTGCGTCGAGTCACATCAGCTCGGCAAATATGAGGGTTGTACATACGTCGTAAAGCTAATCAAGTAATTAATATTCCCCGTGCAACTGTACCCAGGCCACGATATTGTCCCTGCGCGACGATGCTCCCACACTAACATCCATCGGGCAAGGTTCTCCGGGGTACTGCTGCGCACGGGAGTTTGCGAGCGGGGAAGCACCGTGGCGCATGGGCAATGTCGTGACCTTGGTACTGTCATGCGGGGCACAAGGGGCCCTACAAAAAATTAGTTGGACAATTTAATTTACAAAAATCGTCTATGCAGGTGAAGAACACAAGAATGCAAATCATGCGATAACTGACTGGATCAATGAAATATATAAAGAACCGGATGGCACTACAAACACAATGTCGTGGCACAGGTGGCCTAAGAGGGATAGCATCAACGGGACCGAAATTTCTTACCAAAAGCTTCCTACAGACTGGCCAACCATCAAACAAAGTAATTTCATTTTTAGTGTGTTCGCCAAATGTATACGGTAGCAAAAATTTATGTAGTATACATGCTCAAGTTTTCTCTGATTTTATTCGATTGTATGATGTGTTTTCTCAATTTTTGTGTCCACTTTGTTTCTTCTGTGGAGTTGTTGTAGTCATTCATGCAAAATAATTTGTACATTTAGTTTCTTATTAGGAGAAATTTCTATAGGTTTAGGTCATGGATTGATGGAAGTGAGATACATTGGCTGCATTTCCAGATCTTTCACTTCTACCAATACCTGAAACCAAATAAACCAATAAAGAGACATTAGCTGATCCTGCAATATGATCCTGCAATATTGAACATGCCACCGGTTTGAGCTCACTGAGGTATGCGGGCATGGTTTACGTGCCCTTAGTAGCATGTTATGTATTCACTTCATAGATGGACTCATTAAATATTTAATTTTTGGGTGTTTAATTTTTAATGCAATTTTCATTCTTCAATTATGTCAGGAAACTAGAGCGACAGATCTCTGAATTCATTTGATTCTGATGATGATGTACAAATAACTTACATTACAAATAACTTGCATTACAAATAACTAATTGATGAACACTTTAGTAAATTTATAGTCTTTTCATCACCACTTTTCACCGTTAATAAATAAAATTGGGTGCGTGCTGTGGGTGGGCGAAAGCCGCCGGAGGCGGGCAGAGTACTGTCGCACGGGACCCCCCGTGCACTGTCAAGCCCGCCGGGGGCAGGCAAGGTACTGTCGCGCGGGGCACGCCCCCACCCCCCGTGCACTGTCACTCGTATATATATATATATTACTTATAAAGAAATATGAATGACTTTTAAATTCTATGCATTTAAAAGCTATCAAATAAATCTTGTCCGTTCGATGTGAAGATTTAATCATAATTCCGCACTGCGAATATCTATTCAACCCAAATTCTTTTCCCTCTCTCTCACTAAAATCCAGAGCCCTCTGAAATCGGAGAGAGAGAGAGAGAAAATAAAGAAAGAAAGGAGAGCGGGGGAGAGAGTTTGGCGGAGAGGGAGAGAGAGTGGGAGAGAGAGAGAGGGAGAGAGAGCAAGAGAGGGAGAGAGAAAAATAAATATTTTAAGTATATTTGTATACTTTTTTACAAAATAAATGTTGTAATATTGATGTATATTTTTTTACGGTCATTTCGAGTACTCATATGTATATGTTAGGGGTGCAGTCCGCAGACGCATCGAGCACGGGTGAAGCCCTTGCGGAGGCGGGCGAATTCTGCCTGGATGCGGCCGAAAGTCGCCCGACAGCATCGCGCCGGGGGCGGGCGAAGGCCGCCGTCGCCTACCGGGTACTGTCGCGCTTGGCCGTAGGGGCGGAGCCCCGTATCGGGCACTCGTGTGTGTGTGTATATATATATATATATATATATATATATATATATATACGAGCATCATCGCACGGGCTATGCCCGTGCTCGATGCTCTCGGGCGGCCTTCGGCCACAGCAATGCGGGCTTCGCCCGCATAAAGTCCGTGCGAAAATTTACGCCCGCTCGCCTTCTCTCTCCCCTCCCTCCCTCTCTCTCTATCTCACCGCCTAACAGCTATATGCCTATATCTTATATAATATAGAATAGTATTTCTCTCTCTCTCTCCCCCTAACAGCTATATCTTATATCATATAAAATAGATATAATATTATATATATTATTATATATTATATATATTATTATATAATATAGCATCGCTCCCTCTCTCTTGCGTAACCTCCCCGCCTCTCACCGGGAACGGGATCCTCTCCAGTTGGGATGAACTATCCAGTTCATCATCCAACGGCGGATGTTTAATGATCGCAAATGCTACCTCGCCAACTCAGCTCGCCAGCAAAGCTCTCGCCAGCTCATCAATGTCATCTCACCGCCCCTTTCCCCCTCTCTCTCTCCCCTTCTCTCTCTCACTCCAAATTGTTATCTCTCTTTCTCTCTCCCGGCGCCCAGTCACTGTCTATCTCTCTCCCCCTCCGTCCTCCCTCTCTCTCCCTCTAATATATATCAGATAATATACCTAATATAATATCCCGCCTAGCCTTTGCCGCCCGCTCTCCCTCTCTCTCCTCTCTCTCTCTCCCTCTCTTTCTCTCTGATCCTTCACCCAGCTGTAGGCCTAGCAGGCTAGAGATTTTTGATTTTTTAAACAAAACTAAATGGACGATGGAGATTAACTTGCTAGGCTTTTGGGCTTTCTTCAACGGCGTAGATGCAATCCAAACTACTTTTTTATACGAGTGTCCGACACGGGGCTTCGCCCCTACGGCCAAGCGCGACCGTACCCGGCCGCCGACGGCGGGCTTCGCCCGCCCCCGGCGGGATGCTGTCGGGCGTGCCTTCGGCCGCATCCAGGCGGAATTCGCCCGCCTCCGCACGGGCTTCGCCCGTGCTCGATGCGTCTGCGGACTGCACCCACAACATATACATATGAGTACTTGAAATGACCGTAAAAATATACATCAATATTACAATATTTATTTTGTAAAAAATACAAATATATTTAAAATATTTATTTTTCTCTCTCCCTCTCTTTCTCTCCCACTCTCTCTCTCTCTCGTATACATGCTCTTACAGTTTTGACAATAATGAAATACGGCCGTATAAAAATAATTCAAACAGCCAAGCAAACATGAGAGGGGAGAGCATACTTTTGGGTCAACATTCCGTGGACCAATCCCAACCAATGCAGAACCAACTAATTTTCAGAACTGCTCTCTTCCACCTGGGATTTGATAGTGGTTTTAATTTAAAGCTACATGTTAAGCTAGCTGAAATAGGTGAAGTGGCAGGATATCTGCACAAGCAATCAACCAAATTCATGCAACACAATGAGGTTCATCAGTTATACCAAAAATACTACCTATACTGATTAGTAAACATTGACATGCCAAAAAAAAATATGCAAAATCAATGAGGTTCATTATTCATTGTTTTTGTAGAACAACCGTGGATACCTTCCTTTGATTTTCAAGCTGCGATTTCAAAAGATCATTGTATTCCACAAAAATCTACCACAATAGTGAGAACAGCAGGATTCAACAAATAAGTCAAAGCATAATTTAAAGATCAAAGTATAAGACTAAATCATGTATAAATTTTAAAAACATACACCTAACATCAGCATCTTCATTTCTTCCTCAACTAGTTGTGAGCCAACCTTCTGTAGACCAGCCTTCAGTTCCTCAAATGTTATCTTTCCATCATCATATGCATCCATCAGTATGAACATGTCACTAATGATCTTCACTTCTTAGCCGCAAAAAAAGAATTCAATGTCATGAATCAAAATTTGAATAATAATATTACAACAATTTAGGAGTGTGTGAGAGAAGTTGATTATATGCTGTATTCTAATAGTAACATAAGTTTTTAATAAAACATTTAAGTGTAATATTTTGGACTTTTATTAATTATCATGCATCAATCTCCACCTTTATTTGTGGTATGCATCTTCATCACCTTTAATTGACTCCCATGCTTCCTTTTTAATACATTTGTATGGATACACTTCTATTGCTAGTATTCTCATGCTTAATTAGGTTGACTCTTTTATTTCATGTAAACGTGTATTCTCATGCTTAATTATGTTGACTCTGTTATTTCATGTAAACGTGTATTCTCATGCTTAATTAGTTTGACTCTTTTATTTCTCGTAAACATGTATTCGCATTGTCAATTAGCTACAATTGCTACTTGTTAACATAATTAGAACTTCCGTGAATAATTTATGTATGTAAGCGGTTTGGTTCTCGGTGAAATCGAAACCGAACTGAATGGCCTTAGTTTTTACACACCCCAAACCAAAATGAACCGAAATTGCACTATTCGGTTTTGGTTTTAACCCTCAATTCAGTTTTCCTAATATTTGAATACACCAATAATTTACATATGATTGTTAACAATCCGCCCTAAATGTATGCTTATCTATATTACAGGATTTTTTGTGGTCCACCCTAATCTGCTTGCTATTATATGGAATACACCAATAATTTATTATAGCCATGTTGACAACACACAAATGCCTAAAGAAGAAACAGTAACATTTATTGAAATAGAAGAAACAACATGAGAGCAAAGAGAGCAATTTGAAGAAACCTGCTCCAAACAGTAGCATCAACCACATTATTGCATATCATTTTGGATGGATACAAGCTAAAGATGAACACATAAACATGGGGGTGATGTCAGTATTATTGAATTCCGAAATAGAGAGCCATGAAATATATTAGCAATCTTGAGTTATGTAGATCTGAGCCGCGGGAAAGTAAAAAATACCAGAATTTTTATCAAATGAAACCCTAACAACAGGAATGAGAATGAAAAAATGAACCATACCTTCAACAGGAATGAGGAAGAATTTTTAGCAGATCTCGACTGACTCGATAGATCTCGGTGAGGACGATGAGTTGTTGTAGGCGAGGAAGACTTCGATCAGTTGTGGGAGAGAAGGCTTCGATCAATTGTAGGTGAGTAAGGATTCGACAGATCTCGGCGATCACTTGCAGGTGAGGGAGATCGGGATCTGCGGGTGGCGGAAAGGGTTTCGAGCAAGGGGATCTGCAGGTGCGAAATGCGAAAATGAGATGGAATGAGTGAGTATTCGCGGGATAGGGTTTTGGGGAGTGGCCGCGCAAATGAACGTAGGGTTATGCCGTGGCAAATGAATCCATCATTAAGTATTTGCTACAAAATTAGAAAAAGTGTAGCCAATAGTCTATTTTTTTGCCACGATTATAGTTTATCATGGCTAATATATACGTATTTGTCATGACCTTTTCAGCCCTGGGTAAAACATAACTATTATCCACGATTTTTGCAGCCGTGACTAATACTGTTGTATTAGCCACGATTTTTGAACCATGACAAAAAAAGTGTAGCTAAAAATCACTTTTCTAATAGTGAAATATTCACATACGACTTTAACGGGTCGTCTCGATGAATCGAGTCCACCTTTACGAAAATTTCCAACAAAAACTACTTACAATTTTTGGAGAAAACAATTGCAATAAAAACACATATAGCGGCAAATAAAACAATTGCAATCAGAACCATCCTTCGTGGAAGTTTATGAGCAGATGCTTGAGATCATATTCCCATACTATATACCTGGTAAGTTCGAATAGGCCACGGCGGCCTACGAAGACATGCAGAGCAGATGATGCAGATCGAATGCTTTCATTCACACATGTTTCATCGAAAATCGCTGCACGGAACGAAACAGACCGCTGCTTGGGAAAAATGAGTGCGGTCAGTCTTTTTGAAAAGTCCTAAAAAAACTAAAATATGAGTTCGAATAGCAAAATCTGTAGTGTTAATAACAATCGCCTTTATATAAAATACTCAGACTGTCCGGTTTCAATAAAATTGTCTTGTTAATCAGTTTTCAGGTCCAACCAGAGGGTTCACCGGTTTGATGGCAGTTCTTGGGTAGACCGAACGGTGCACCGTTTCACGATCGGACCGGTCGAACCGGCCGGTCCGATTGGGTTTTCAAAAAACACAGCTTAATGCATTTGTCAACACTTATATTTGACAACTAAGCAGAGAGGCTCTTTCTTATGCACAGTGATACCAATGCTTTCATTCACATATGACTTGCCGGAGTTTTTGTGATCTGTTTGATTGCCAGCGGCGGCGAGCTGCAGTTCTTGCTGTAGCTTGATCATGACCCTTGGATT
The DNA here is from genome assembly GCA_033032865.1 of Dactylorhiza incarnata. Classification (NCBI taxonomy): domain Eukaryota; kingdom Viridiplantae; phylum Streptophyta; class Magnoliopsida; order Asparagales; family Orchidaceae; genus Dactylorhiza; species Dactylorhiza incarnata. Next base: position 691,459 of record JAWHQI010000424.1, on the reverse strand, counting down.
CCTAATCAATTCTGTCATCGTCCATGTGATTGTTGAAGATGATGTATCCGTTCTGGCTATAAATACTTCCTGCGACAAGTAATTCAAAAAAATATTCAATATAGTAAAATTTATTTATTTTATTTCGAAGAAAAAAAAAGGCAGAAAAATAAGCTATGAGCATTTCAATACTTCCTATAATGATGTATCCTGGTGGCCCGGGAAAGGTTGCCGCGGAGGCCGTTGGTGACGGCAGCGGTGGCGGCTTGCGCGAAGGTCGAGCGTGCGGTGGCCTCGCAAGTGCGCGCGCGCTGCAGCCTTGCGCACCGCGCAGCCATGCACGATGTCGTGCGTGCGGCGCCCATGCGGGCATTATTTTGCGGCTTTGGGACCCTTCGGGCGGCTCGCGCGCTCGGCTCACTCAGTCGGTTCGGCTTGTAGGAACAATTTAGATCAACTCGAGTCAGATCACTTTGGGGGGGGGGGGGGGGCTGCGTGTGTGCGGCTACACGGCACGCACGCGCGTGCGGTGTCGTGTGGCATACGTGCGGTGTCGCGTGCTGTCGCGCGACACTTGCGCGGTATTGTGCGATGTTGCGCAGGGCGGCACACTGCCATGCGACGTGCATGCGGGACCGCGCGGTGCCGCACGCTGTGTCTCGTGATACTTGCACTGCCACGCGTGGTCGTACGATGCACACGTTACCCTACAATGCGTGGTTGCGCCCTGATTGGGTGATTTTTTCGCGCGCGTACACATGGTTGTGCGCGGTGGAAACGTTGCATACGTGCAGCTTGTTCGGGGCTTCAGTTGACTCCCGACAGGCCGACACCTTCTAATCTTTCTTGGCTTGTTGCACTAACTCATGTTCTTGCTTCAAGTACGGAAGCGTAACATTCCTGCGACATCCATGCGTCTCTCCTCAACTTTGAGCGAGTATCGGATTAGTGCGTGGCAAAAACATTTTGGCATTACGAAGGACTTGGAGGTGAAGATCCCACTTCTCGAGGAGCGCGCCCAAAATCCGCCTGAGGGTTATGTCACGATTTCAGAGCGATGCCTGAAAGCTGGGTTCCAAGTTCCCCCTGATGTGGAGGTGGCGAAGATTTTCCGATTTTGCGGCGTGCCGATCACTAAGTTTTCTTCGGTGGGGATGACGAGAATTATGGGTATGGTTTGCTTCTTTCGGGAGCATGGCTCCCGACTAACTGTCCCGCTTTTTCGGGAATGGTGCGAGATAGGTCCCGACTCCGGTGAGCAGATAGAGGTCAAGAGAAACAAGAGGTGGCTTGCGTTTGAGGACAAGACTGACTACCGTCATGAGGGGGGGGGGGGGGGGGGGGGGGGGGGGGGCTTTTTGGGTTCATCAGGAACCCGTGGGGACTGCCTGAGGTTTGGCAAGAGCTTCCTGGACGCTGCCGCAAGCTTGTGGTCTGGGAGTACGACCTTTCTCCCATGCTCAGGTTCGAGGATCCGCGCAATGTGGCGAGAGCTATTCTCAGGATCGGTGCGTTTGTTGATGAGAAGATGTTGGTTTTGGCGGGCCTTTCTACTGACGTAGAGTGAAGCTGTGTCGTGCCCCTAGAGCAGGGAAAGAAGAGGAAGTTGGTCTTCTCACTGAAGCATGGGAAGGCGGGATAGTCCTCATCTCCTTCTGAGGCCATGGTTGAGGTTGACGATGATGGTCCTGGCGATTTGGAGGGTGGAGCCCTGACTACTGCTCCTCCTACTGAGGAGATTTTAGAGTTGTCGTTGTTGAGCCAATTCCGCGGGATAGGATGGAACCGTTGTTGGCGGTCTTCGGGGGTATTCAACGCGAGTCCTCCTCCTATCGGGCCATCATGCTGAAGGTACACCCTTTGCTTTGTTTGCTTTGCAACCGTCCTTTTTGTCGTGGTTCTGACCTTGCGTGTCACCCTTCTAGCAGGACAAGCTGTGCAGCTTGCCCCTTACCTGTAACGATGACTACGTGATTTGAAGGATGAGTTTAGGTCCCTTCAGGAGAGCCTGAGCAGGACGGGGGATTCCCTAGGTTCGGATAGGGAGAGGAGGGAGAAGGTGATCTCTCACCTGGATCAATCGAAGTCTGAGCTTGCTGTGTCCTAGGCAAAGAACGATGTGCTGTGGGGGGATCTCGATGCGGTCATGGCGGACCAAGCGGATACTTTCAGCTATCTTGAGGTGGCTCAGTCGAAGATGTCCAGACTGGAGGCCGTGGTGACGCGACTGAAGGAGGAGACGACTCGTATGGCTTCTGTGCAACATGATGTTGAGGCGATCAAGGCATCTGTGATCGCTGAGTACAAAGAGTCTTTTGACTTCATGATTGAGCGCGCCCAGATCTAAGAGGAGGCTTGTGCGGAGATGATGGATACCGAGGTGGACCCTCTCATAGAGGACGAGCGCGAGGCCACATTTCATCTTGGTTTCGGTAAGGGCCTTCATTTGGCGCGAAGGATGTCGGAGCATGATGATCTCGGGGTGGATGATGCTTTGGACAACGATCCTCATGACATGGACAGTGAGGGATGACTTTCCTGCCTGGTTGTATCCGTGCTATGCTAGCACTTTGTATCTTTACTTGCTAGTTTATTTTTGTAGCAATAGGTGCAGTTTAGCACCGTGTCATACTTTTGTTCGTTATGTAGCCTTTACGGGATTTGTTGAGACTATAAAGTTGTTCTCCTGCTTGAGTTTTGTGTGTTGCGATGGTCTAGAAGTGTTTTACTTTTCACATTCTTTTCGTACAAGCACATGAGCTTAACATTGCGTGTTTAGCTTTACAGATCGCCACTGGAAGTTAGTGTCGGGGACTAAGGCTTGAACGTAATGCTGTGAGAAGTTTTCTCCCTTGTTCTGATGGCACGGGAGGAATTGGAGTCTGATTTTACCCAACGGCGTAAGAAGGATGAGGGGTCCTGGTGTGGCGTGCACACTCCTTCCAGGTCTTCGTCTCCGAAGTTGATGGCGGCATTCTGATGTGTCTTCTGATCCCCTGGGTCCTTCTCCAGACGAGCGATAGAGAGGACTCAGCTGTGGGGAATGGTGACCCGACTATGGTCTCCACCTCTCCTACCATTTGCTTGCCTCCCTACGCACCATGGTGTGCGGGAGGCTGCTCTCGCACCGGCTGCTGAGGCGGGGATCGATTTGGTACTTGGTTTTGTAAGAACCTCCCCAGATGCCCTTAGCGAGTGAGACACTCGATTTCCTCCATTTTCCATGTGCAATCTGTTGGATTTAGTGGCCAACCTTAGAGTAGAGGGTGAATAAGGTTTTCAGTGAATAACGTGAGTTTTAAAAGTTTTTGTAGTAGGAATACGCTTTCTGGATGCTAGCGCGGGACGGTAGGGTTACCGCCGACGGTATCTCACAGAAACCGTATTCTCGACCTACAGAAGATCGTTTCAGAATACACATGAAGACTACTTCATTTAATCAAGAGTCATATGTAATTGTACAGTAAAACAAGAGATGTTGTATACATTATAATCTTAAGTTAATGGTTACAATTACAAAACTAGTCTCAATGACGTCGGAGATCGGAAACGACGAATCGAATAACTCTTGGGTTTTCTATACCGACCCACACTGAGGACCGGTTGGCTCTCTCCCTTCTCCCCAAAGGTCTTCGAGCCGTCTCTCTCCCTTCCCACCCGGAAGGTCTTCGAGCCCACTAGATCTCCCCTATCTAGACGCCCTCCCCGGACGATTTCTCACGAATTCCTCCCCGGATTCCGACGACCTCCTCGGTCGATTTTTCCACGATACAAAAAAGGAAGAAAGAAGAGAAATACAAAAAGATAGAAGATGAAAGTTCTGCTCCCTCAAAAGTTTTCTACGGAGGCGGTGATCGATCGATGCTTTTGGCTTACGTTCTTTGTGCACACGATCGTTCTCTGATTCATATTCGTTGTCTGCGCTCTCTGAAGATCTTCTTCGTGCTTGAGTGAGGGAAAGAGTTCTTCCCCTTGGTTGGCAACTCCTTGTGGTAGAGACGGCTGGAAGCCTGCTCTGTTCGTTCTAGGATTCTGTGTTCATAGTCACCCCGAAATAGGAGAAAAGAAATCTCTTTTATACGAGTTTAAATAGGCTACCGCCGGCGGCATCGCTAGCGCCCGGCGGTAGGTCTATTTACGCGTATTCCTCCCAGTTGTTCTGCTTCATGTAAGGAAGGTGGCAAAGCTTTCCTTGAAATCTTTACTTAGAGCGGCTTGTTAGAGTTATCGCGACATGGTAGCCTTGATTGTTTTGCCACCTTCCCAGCTGGTTGAAAGCAGATAAGGAAGGTGACAGTCCTTTCCTTGAACGTCAGTCTTACCGCAGAGCGGTAGAGATAACGCGGCGCGTTAGTATCTTTTCCTTTTATGGCCTCCACTAGTTTCCTGTGTTGTGTCCTCGGATCGCTGACGTGGACATCCAGATAGCGCGCGCGATAGCAATAGCGCACAACGGTAGTTAAAGAGCATGGTCTCGACGATATCTTCATCTAGTCAATATGTAGTCCGTCAAGTCGATCCTTCTTGTTATCGACATGGCTAACGCTCGGCGGTAGGGCTAGCGTCAGCGGTAGCAACCTTATCCAATCGACATGTGTTGTCTCGACAATATCTTTTGCCAAGTCGATGTTGGCTGAGCTAGCGCCCGACGATATCACTAGCGCCAACGGTAGCTTACAAAGATTTGAGTTCTTGTTCGACTTCACACATGTAAACCTGCATACTATGTCCAAAATATGTATGATCAAATACAACTTGGAATTTGTTATTTATGAAACATAAGAGATGCAGAATGCATGTTCCAACACAATCATATGTACTATGTCCATGCCCGCGATGGTAGTCACGGTATTGCATTTGGTCTCCCCGGTTCAGGGGGATCGGCTTGGGCTTGCGGAGCACCTCAGAGTCTCGGATGGCCATGAACACATTTGTCTGGGTGGTGTTCAGGAGTTTGTAGTCCTGGCACCCGCGGGAGCCTTGGTCCTTGCGAGGCTTGTCTCGACATTCGTCTTTCCTCCTGAAAGTCGATGGCGCGGGCTCTTGCTCGCTCTTTCATCTGCTGCTATCTGCGCCTCGACCCGGTGGACTAGGTCGGCGTAGCTTGGAACGGTCTCCCTCATAAGGGCGGAGTAGAACCCACTTAGGAGGAGCACCCTGAGGAAGACACAGTGGAGGAGCTCGGGGTCGACTCCCGGAATTTGTCGTGCCTTGGAGGTGAAGCTACGGAAGAAGTCCTTAAGCGTTTCCCCCTCGCTCTAGCGGATGCCGGAGAAGTGAGATCTTTGACGACCTGTTGGTTAGCTATGAACTGGTCGACGAAGAGGCGTGTGAGTTCCGTGAAGTTGCTGATCTCCCCTCCCTCAGGGAGAGGAACCACATGCGCACTTGTCCCTTCATAGTCGCAGGAAACTTCTGACATAGAAGTTGATCGACCGCGTTGTAGAGGCGCATGATCATCGCGAAGTGGTTGACATGCTTCATTGGATCATCTGTCCCGTCGAAGGTCTCGAAGTTGGGCAGCTTGAAACCGTTCGGGACGGGGTGCGCTAGAACCCAAGGAGCGAGTGGAGAACCGTGGTGAAATGGGCGTCGTGCGTTCGCTGGGCGACGCCTGCCCTGATCATACTCATCCTCAATCATGTCTCTTACCTCTTTTCGGGTGAGTCTTCGTTTTTCCTGGCCGATGTACGCTTCCATTGGGCGAGGGTTGAGCTGAACATTTCCAAGCGGCACTGCCGATCGTGAGACATGCGTAGAGCTTGCTGCGTCGGATAGTTCGTCGGCAGAAGGGTTATCGAGGCGGGCGACGTCTTCAGGCAAGACGCGCCCTGGGGCGAGCTCGCCCCCTTGAGCGACGACGGGGTTGGGAGGATTGAAGACTCCTAGATCTTGAAGAAGAGCAAGCACCTCTACCTGAAGCTCCTCCATTAATCGTACGCGCTCCTCCACGAAAGTTGCTGGTGTGGAGGAGGTTCCCTCCAGAAGAGCAGCGTTGCTTGCGGGTGAATTGGCGGGGGCCAAATTGGCGCGCTCCTCCGGAATTGCCCCGTTCGCGGTGCGTGCACCTCTCCTTGTTGTTGCATTTGGTTGGGGCACTTGTGCGGATCAAGCACGGTCTTTAGAAATCTTTCAGAGTTTTGAGAACATCTTCTCATAGACGGCGTCAAACTGTTGCAGGTCACTCAATGCTCTCCCAGTCCGGAGAATCGAATCGCCTTAGCTCGAGAGTGAGTCAAACGCGCAAACAGTCAAAAGAGAATCAACGACAATGACAGTGGAACGTTTTACGCAGCAAAACGCGGAAAGGGATAAAACCACGAGGCCGATTTGGTGTCGACCAAATTTCACTATCTCCTTAGCGGTTACAAGTGGTTGAGACCTCGGGAGGGCGACATGTCACCTCTCCCTTTCCAGGTCTTGTGAAGAAGAAAGGGGAAAAAACACAAGTCTTCAAAAACGCTCACGGGAGTAGTCCCTGGAGCCTTCTCTAGCGCTCATGAGAGTGTTTTCTAGTGTTTTGAGGGGAGTGGACTTGGAAGAGAACGAAGCTAATTTTTGAACGAAGGAGTGAGCAGAATGATAAATCAACGTCGAAAAATCTCAAAGCTCTCTTTTTTGGATGCATAATAAAATAATACACAAACTATGCAGATGATCTAGGAACTATAGACGATGAAGCGTATGTTTGAAAATATCAAATAGGAGATTATAGTCAATAAAACATCATAATTTAAGCTTTGTTTGTTTGATTGTTTTTTCTATGTTTATCGAGATTTTTAATATCAAAGCAAATTGGCGTTGGCGGCGGTGATGATGGCGTTGGCGGCGGCGGCAACGGCGTTGGCGTTGGCGACGATGGCGTTGGCGACGATGGCGTTGGAGTTGGCGGCGACGACGAGGGTGTCGGCGGCGGCGACGGCGTTAGCGGATGCGACGATGACGTCGGAGTTGGCGGCGACGACGATGGCGTTGGCGGCGCCGATGACGGCGTTGGCGGAGGCGACGACGTTGGAGTAGGAGGCGACGACGTTGGAGTAGGCGGCAACGACGTTGGAGTAGGCGGCGACGACGATGGCGTTGGCGGCGGCGACGATGTCGTTGGCGGCGGCGACGATGGCGTTGGCGGCGGCGACGATGGCGTTGGCGGCGGCGGCGACGATGGCGTTGGCGGCGTGGGAGTTGGTGGCGGCGCCGATGGCGTTGGCGGCGACGGCGATGACATTAGCGGCGGCAACGATGGCATTGGGGCGGCGATGGCGGCGACGATGATGGCGTTGGTGGGGGCAACGACGTTGGCGTTGGCGGCGACGACGATGGCGTTGGCGGCGGCAATGATGGCGTTGGCGGCGGTGTTGGAGTTGGTGGCGGCGATGATGACATTGGCGGCGGCAACGATGGCGTTGGTGGGGGCGACGACGATGACGTTGGTGGGGGCGACGACGATGACGTTGGCGGCGGCGACGATGGCGTTGGCGGAGGTGACGCTGGCGTTGGCGGCGGCGACGGTGGCGATGGCGGCGGCGGCGGTGCTTAGTGAAAAGGAGAAGGAGAAAAAATGCTTACATTTTCAAATTCTTGGTTTGCATATTCCATCGGTTCCAGCAGGAGAAATGATCGGGCTGCCCTTAATGAATATGATGAGTAGAAAAAATATTTAAATTTTCAAATCTTTGATTTGCCAATAGCCAAAAACAATCTGCCCATATCATTACCCAAAAAATAGTGGTTGATAAATGTCTCTTTCAAAGTTGTCATTTTCACCAAATTTTAATCCTCAAATCCCTCCGTCCATCTCCCACCGCTATTCTCACCGCTCAAACAAACATACTTCTATCCTGTAAAATTGCAAATGGGCCATGAGTAATTCTAAGTCAAATATTTAAGATTTATGCACAATTTGGCTAAGATAAGTAATTACATTTAAATTAAAACATTTGTGATTATTACATTTGTCAAAACTGAAATTGGTGCTATTCACTATTCAGACAAATCGTGTAGGATCGGGCATCAATCATCATATGCACATGTATATAAAGACCACACATGTTTATGAGAAGGTTTGCTCGAAGCATCTCGAGGAGGATCAAAGTGGAATCTACTCCCCGTTGCCCCTAGCGGGTATTTATAGGGAAAACCCTAGGAGTGTCTACGGGAATTGATATCCGTGTACCCAACTGACCCGTTATACCTTCGAACTCATTATTTGACCAAATATACATTAACAATCTCCTCCTATATTTGTGACAAATAACGTATACGTTTCGAAGTACAGAAAGTAGTAACAGCAAAAAAAGGAGTTTTCGACTCAACATAAACAAGAGAGTTAGCACAATAAGTAACAGCAGAATTTTACACAAAATATCCAGAATAAAAAAAGTGATACTCAACAAATAGTCTGAAAAAAAAAGACAAGGATAAAACATATGATAATTCTACTCGTCTAGTAGATCATCAGCATCCATGTAAAATACTATTTTCTCTCCTTCATCTCCACCATAACCTGCAAGGAATTTCATGAGTTAGAAAACTCAATGAATTCATGAACATATGCAGTAACGTAGAAAGTGGACTAGCTCCTACATAAGTGAGCTTAGAACCTGTATCAATGGTGAAGTAACACTGTCAGCATCTCTATCTGGTTTAGCAGGAACCAGTCTAGTGTTGATTTTGTAAATCAACCGTTATCATATCCATTAGTGATCATTATGTGCCTCATCAACAAAAGTTGAATGAAATGACACAACAACGTTTGCAACATTATCAGGTGTGGAATAATGTGTTATGATCATCAATGTTAGATAACCGACTACAATGACTTTCTATTCTCAGTTGAATAATTTTCGAATCAACTTACAATGAGAAAGATGTTTAGTTATCAAATGTGGAATAACATGCATCTAACCATCTTGGGTTTTCATCAAGAAATTATTTGGGGTTTTCAGTCTGTTATTTAGATGCTTGAATGTTGCGACTATAGGTTCTCACTATCAAAACATAAACTGCGGAGGAAAGTTTCATATTTCTATGAAATTTAGTCTCATCTCCCCCGATGTTTTTATTGTGAGAGCTCTATTCAAGCTTTTGGTCAAGGCGTCTGCAACATTATCTTTCGATCTCACATCAATCAGGGTCATAATCCATTGACTTGTAAGTGAGGTCAACCAGGATTGTTTCAGCCTGAGATGCCTTCTTTTGCCATTGAACAAAGTGTTCGTAGCAATCGTTTTCGTAGCCTGATTGTCGCAGTAAACTGCAACAGAACTCATTTTCAGGCTCGACAAAGGAATCTCCATCACCAAATCTCTTAACCACTCTGCTTCTTCGCCTGTTGCAGCAAGAGCGTAGAGTTCAGATTCCATAGAAGAGAGTGCAATACAAGATTGCCTCTTGGACTTCCAGGCTACAACTGCTCCTCCTAGTGTGAATACAAACCCACTAGTGGACTTGCTGTCGTTTAATTTCGAGCACCATGATGCATCAGAATAACCTTCAAGAACTGAAGAATGACCAGTGTAAACTAAAGAATACTTTTGGGTGTGCTTTAAGTATCTCATGAGCCTATCTAAGGCGTTCCAATGGTCTTGGCCAGGATTACTAGTGAATCTGCACAACATGCCGACCGTAAAGGCTATGTCAGGTCTAGTGCAGACCATAGCATACATGAGGCTACCAAGCAGTTTAGAATAATCTAACTGTCTAACCATAGCTCCTTCATTGGGCTTTAGGCGGTTAGTGTAGTCGTATGGTGTCTTAGATGCTCTACTGTCACTGTATCACCACGTGTCCAACATGGACTTTATATAGTGGCTTTGACTTAGGGAGATGTCATTCTTCCCAAAGCTCACTTGCATGCCTAGTATAGTGTTAGCTACACCTAGGTCTTTTATGCTAAATTCTTTTATTAGGTCTGACTTAACGTCATCCACTTCAGATTGATCAGACCCTAGAATGAGCATATCATCTACGTACAAGCATATTATGGAGACTTTATCTGATCTATTGCGTATGTAAAGATATTTATTCGAGAGACTCGACATGAATCCCATGTTCTTTACACTATAGTCGAACTTCTCATGCCATAATTTCGGTGTTTGCTTTAGTCCGTATAAAGATTTAAGTAATTTACAGACTTTCGTTTCGTGACCGTCTACAATGAAACCTTCAGGTTGACTCATGCAGATCTCTTCGGTCAGATCTCCGTTCAAGAACGCAGTCTTAACATCCATTTGATGAACAATAAAGTTCTCAATAGACGCAATAGCAAGGAGGGTCCTAATGGTTGCTAAGTGACACACGGGTGAGTAGATATCAAAATAATCTACTCCACTTACTTGTGTGAAACCTTTAGCCACCAGGCGTGCTTTGTACTTAACTACGCTACCATCAGGATTTAGTTTCTTTTTCAGAATCCACTTACACCCTACGGTTTTAGCCCCTTTTGGCTTATCAACCAACGTCCAGGTGTTATTCTTAAGTAGAGAATTCGTCTCCTCATCAATAGCTTCTTTCCAGAGTAGGGAATCCCTGGATCTCATCGCGTCCTTATAGGTGGATGGATCAGCCTCAACGTGGCAAGTGACAAAGTCACTATCGAAGGTTCTGGGAATTCGCTCTCTTAGAGACGTTCTTCTAGACTCTAGGCCAGAGTTATCTACCAGAACGGAATTGGAGGTGCTCGGTACTGAAGTAGGATCATCTTCAGTAATAGTTACTTGCATACCTGAGAGAGACAGGTTCTTATCCTTGAGGAACTTATCTTCAAAGAACACTGCATCCCTAGATTCTATAACAACATTATTAGAAATATCTAAGAATCTATCTGGAGCACTATCCTCAGCACAACCTAGGTAGACACATGTATTGGTCCTAGGTCCAATCTTAGACCGTCTAGGGTCAGGAACCCTGACATAGGCTATGCAGCCCCAGGTCTTAAGTCTAGTAAAAGACTGGGGTCTCTTAAACCAAAGCTCGTAGGGTGTAACCTCTAACTTGGCATGAGGAACTTTATTCAAAATGTGATTTGCAGTTAAGACTGCTTCTCCCCAATAAGTGGAAGGCATGCCTGCAGTCAGGAGCATATAGTTTAACATTTCTGTTAACGCGCGATTTTTACGCTCAGCTATGCCATTAGACTGTGGCGAGTAAGGAGCAGTGGTTTCTGCAATGATTCCATGCTGGGCAAGGAAACATTTGAACTCACTGGACATATATTCTCCTCCTCTATCACTTCTAAATCTTTTGATTTTCATGTCTAATTGGTTTTCTACCCTGGTTTTGAAAATACAAAATTTTTCAAACGCTTCATTTTAGTTTTAAGGAGATAAATGTGACAAAACCTAGAACAATCATCTATGAAGGTGATCAAATACTTCCTGCCTCCTCTAGTGACAAAACTTTTGAAGTCACATATGTCGGAATGTATTAGTTCTAAGGGTGTTGTGCTCTTAGTAACCGCACAAAAAGGTTTCCTAGTGATCTTTGTCTGAGCACACACTTCACATTTATCAGTTTTGACTGTAGTGTCTAAAGCTATCTGGTGAGCTCTAGCAATTTGGAACATTTTCTTATAGTTTATGTGTCCTAGTCTCTCGTGTAGAGTCTTAGGGCTAACTAAGTTTGTTTGAACTTGTTGAACTATTTTGTTTGCTAGACTTAATCTGTACATTCTATTTTGAACGTAGGCACATCCAAAATAGTGTGAGTTAACTGACAGAGTTACTCTACCGCTACAGAAAGTAAAAGACATACCAGCATAACAAAGTAAGCTAATAGACACTAAGTTAGCAGCTAATGAAGGAATAAACTTAACATTCTTTAAAGTTAAAGTCTTACCTGAGGATAGCAGCAGAGTTGCATTCCCCACCTTCAACACGTCAACTGTCTCACCGTTGGCAACGGTCACAGATTCTCTCGCATCAGTAAGACCTGTCATCAGAGTAGGGTTGTTGCAAACATGGCACGTTGCCCCCGAGTCAAGGAACCACTCTGTACTGGCCTTTCCGTTTCCGACCATGGCAACAAAGTCGGATGGCTCAGTGAGACTAACCATGTTAGCATGGTTGCCTTCCTGTGGTGTCTTGCCCTTCTCCTTACGAGGAAGCCTGCAATCAGATGTGCTGTGTCCCCACTTGTTGCAGTTATAGCACTTGCCTTAAACTTTTTTGATTTGTTTACTTGGGCCTGCAACTTGGGAGCTACTCGGGTTGGGTTTTGACTTCCTAGGGTTCGTCACGCGCCTAGAGTTTGAAATCATGTTAGCAGCAGCCTTCCGCTTGCTAACGACTTCTAGAGCATGTCGAGTCCTATTTTCGTCCTCAATGCGTATAAAACGCTTGAGTTCGTTCAAACCCACCTGCATCTTCTTGCGGTACATTTCAGTTTTGAAATTGTACCACGTAGAAGGCAACTTATACACAATTGTGCCTGCAACAAAGCTATCTGGCAACGCAATATTCTCGCTATGCAAGGAATCTACTAAAACTTCAAAGTTTGATACCTGAGGGAGAATGGCCTTCTCCTCGTCGAAGGTGAACGAGTGGAACTTGTTCACTAAGTGCGCCTTGGACAGGTCCTCCTCCTGCCTGAAATGCTCCTGCAGTGCATCCCAAATTGCCTTAGCTGTCTTCAGCTTTATGTACGTCTTCGCCAGGTTGGAAGACAGGCAGTTCAGCAGGTAGTCTCTGCAGAAGTCTTCATCAGAAACCCACTGAGCCTCTTCAGCAGTCCCTACGACCTCAACACCATCAGACTGAACTATGTAAAACACATTCAGAAATTTCATCCCGAACTGAGTATTCAACTTCCAATCGTTTAACTCAGTCGCCGTGAACTTCTCCAGCTTTATCATCGGAACGGGGGATGCCATGTTGTTCCCCTTCATCATTGTGCGCCCGACAGACGAGAACAAGACACCAGACAAATGAATCAAAACTCTGTAGCTAGCGCCGGCGGTAGCCTGTTCGGCTGCTAGCGCCAGGATCTAGTAGGTAGCGCTGGCGGTAACGCTTAGAGTTGCACTTCCTTTGGCTTGGAGACAGCGGCAGCGGGAGACTTGACGGCGACGGCTGGGGGGGGGGGATCTGAACTTGGAGCAGCTGAGGGAGGCTGCAGCACAGGAAACCGCTGAGACGGCTGGGCTGGAACCGCTGAGACGGCGAGACTGGAACCGCTGAGACGGCTTGGCTGCGAACCGCTGAGACGGCGGAACCGCCGAGACGACGGCGGAAACCGCTGAGACGGCACTGAAACCGCTCAGACGGCGACAGAACCGCTGAGACGGCGGCGGAACCGCTGAGACGCGGCAGAACCGCTGAGACGCGCACGATCAAAGGTCGTGCGTGAGCAATGAGCGCACGATCAGTGGTCGTGCGGGGAACTGGCTGCTGTCGAGCACACGAATAGCGGTCGTGCGCGAACTCCCTTTCTTGCTCGCAGCGGCTTCGTCTCCTTCGCACGAGAGGCAGATCTAGGGCACGACGACGAAGGCGTCGGCGGCAGATCTAGACAACGGAGGCGGTGCAGCAACAGCCCTGGATCTCTTTCACGAAGAGCGGCGAGACCCTAAATCCGGGCGGCACACGACAGAGACCGGCGAAGCCGGACGCTCCTCCACGCGAGGACTAGGAGAGCAGTGATAGATCCGCGAGATCTCCTTCCTCCTAACTCCTTTCGCGAACGGCGGCTGCGGGAAAGAACTGGATCGCGATCTCCTTCGCGAGAACGACGAACAGGATTTCTCCTCCACTTCGCGGGTGCAGCAAACGGACGGGAGCAACCTCGCGATCGGCGGCTTCCGGGCTCGACGAAGTAGCAGCGGCGGATCGCAAAAGCTTCGCGTCTACAGGAACTCGCGGACGGACGAGCGAAAACCTAGGGGCGTGATTCGAGATTGAGAAGGTTTGCTCGAAGCATCCGGAGGAGGATCAAAGTGGAATCCACTCCCCGTTGCCCCTAGCGGGTATTTATAGGGAAACCCCTAGGAGTGTCTACGGGGATGGGTATCCGTGTACCCAACTTACCCGTTATACCTTCGAACCCGTTATTTGACCAAATATACATTAACAGTTTATTTACAAAATGAATTTATACGAAGACACTGTTTGGGGTAACTTTTTTTACTCAGAAAATTCTCTTCGAAGAACAAAAACTATTTTGTTTTATTTGAATTAGTAATTTTTTCAAAAGAGCTTCTACAAAAAAACTGTTTTAGGGTCTGTTTGGGACAGCTCTGACAGATTGAGAAGTGATTTTTCAACCACCAGAGCTGTTATTTAGGTGTTTGAAAGAGCTCTCCTAAAGTGCTCCTTGCGAAGTGATTATTTTAAATAGCTCATTTTAGGGTCTGTTTGGACAGCTCTGGCGGATTGAGAAGTGATTTTTCAACCTCCAGAGCTGTTATTTAGGTGTTTGAAAGAGCTCTCTTAAAGTGCTCCTTGGGAAGTGATAATTTTAAATAGCTCATTTTAGTCTGCTCATTTTAGTGTCAATTGAAAATTCTGGTTGGAGGCCACTTCCACGATTGAAGAAGTGCTCCTTGCGAAGTCAGTCTAACAATGCTTTTTAAAAGCAGCATTCTCTATTTTTAGCTTTTCTCTTTTATTAACTCCACTTCGCTACATATCAATCGAGCATTTTTCCCCGGGCGGCCGTTATTCGCCAGGGCATTCGTTTTTTGCCCTGGCGGCCATTTTTCACCAGGGTACACATTTTTCTCTTGGGCGGCCGTTTTTCGCTAGAGCGCTTGTTTTTCTGTTAGGGCGCGCGTTTTCGTTCGAGCGCGCATTTTTCGACAGAGCGGCCATTTTCGCACTGGCGACCACGTGTTTACCAAGGCGCACGTGTTCGCCCGACCGACTAGTTTTTTGCCCTGGCGCGCGTTTTATGCCTGGGCAGCTGTTTTCGCCCGGGCACACGTTATTTCACCTGGAAGGCCATTTTAGGCATGGGCGACCGTTTTACACCAGAGCAACCATTTTTCTCCAGGGCGTCCACGTGTTCGCCAGGGCGCGCGTGTTTGCCTGGGCGGCTGATTTTTCGCCAGGGCACACGTTTTTATCTTGGGCACGTGTTTTTCGCCCAAGCGGCCGTTTTTCGTCCGGGCAAGCATTTTACGCCCGGGCCCGCATTTTTCACCGGGGCGGTCATTTTCTGCCCGGGCGCGCATTTTTCGCCATGACGACCATTTTTCGCCCGGGAAACCATTTTCGCTCGGACGAGCGTGTTTACAACCGGGCGCATAATTTCACCAACATTATATTTCAATATTTTTGTTTAAAAAACAGTTTTCAAATTGTTGTTCTACCAAACAGTTTAAATTAAAAATCTTTATTCGATTAACACTTAAGAACAGACTTTACAAACAGTACACAACTTTCTCATGAGCGCTTTTCAAAGAGCTTTATTCTCAAAGCTTTATTCGCTCAACAACTTTGTGATGATCAGCATAAGCTGTCCCAAACAGAGTCAAAGTCTATGCACGTTTATTAACAATACATACTTACTGACATTTATATATATAAAGTAAATATGTAAAGCATCAAGCTTTTAAACATCAGTTAGGACCGGACGGTCAGGAACACCGACTGCCCCCTCCCCCCCCCCCCCCAGACGGTCTGGTCAGGGTTCAAATCCCGCTCCCGCAATGGATCGGCCAGGAACTGAGTACGTAGGTAAATCGAGGACCGAGTGCGTTTTTTGAGAATTGTGTTATAGGTTTTAACCTGTAATTCTGCGACCACAGTCAGAGTCAAGTCAGCCAGAGCAAGCCTCTGGTACTCGGCGGTAGGGGTGGTTACCTTGCTTGTAACCACGCAACCTTCCCAGACTTAGTGGTCTGGGAGCGGTTGCATCTCAAGTAACCGCACCCCATTCTCCAGCATCAGTGTCCGACCAACCCGATCGGCCCTCAGCAGCAGCCGAAGTCCTGAGGGGTTCAGGGGAACACCCTGAGTGTCCGCCCTAGCCCCTCTCTCCTTAGTTGGTAGCGGTTTGTGCGGTTGCAACCTGTCGTTGTAACCGCACGTCCTCTCCTGTTCTGTAATCCATGTGTCGTCTCCTCCCTCGGGTCCCCAAAATTCCGCCAGCATTCACTCCTCCCCAATTTCAGCCGAAATTCCCTTGTATGGGTTTTCTCTTGAATTGCCAACATGACAACCAGTTTTGGAAGGGGATATTTCTCCTTCAATGATGATTTCCAGACCCTCCTCTCCTTCCTAACCCGACCTAAGATTTTCTCCTATTTAAGGAGAGGTATGGACGGTCATCTAAGCAGGGCAGTGCAGAGGTGTATCAGCAGCAAGGTTGAAAACACTCTCTCCTTCCCGACGGGCGGTTTTGCGGGTTCTTCGTCTTAACGACATCCTTTTCTCGGCCAACGAGCTTCTCTCACCGCCGTGTTCTTCTGCCACCGGCTTCGTCTCCCGCCGCCGATTTGATTCATGTCACATCGCGTACGACCAGATCTTGGAGGATTCAGACCGCCATCTAAATTTTCGGTCGATTCTTCTCCTCCATATTTAGTTGTATTGTATGTTTGAGAATTTTTGAGAATTATAATATTGATCTCTGCCTGCACAGTGGACGTACCCAAATTTCGGGGAACCACTTAAATCTTGGTGAACATCTTTTGTGGTGCTTGCTTTTTATATCTTGTCCGTTATTATTTTTCCTGTAATCTCGTTCTTGACCGTTAGAAATTTATTTGAACATGAGATCTCATATCTGCACCCGGACATCCGATTTTCATAACAAGTAGTATCAGAGGGAGGTTCGATCGGCGATCGTTTGGACGTTCCGTTTCGAGTTGGGTCAACGATAGGTGACGACATCGGTCCGCTCCTTATTTTCCCAATCTTGATCCGTGAATTTATTCGGTCACTTCCGTCTCCGTGCAGGTTTCTTCAGTTGGTTTTCTATGGCGACTTCAACCCCCAGTGCAAAGTTTGAAGTTACGAAGTTTGACGGAAAGCTCAATTTTGGCCTGTGGCAGGTCAAGGTCCGAGCCTGTGGATGTCGATGAGGACGTTCTGTAGTACTTTTTCACCTATCTTTTTTCCCTTGTTCTTGTGTGTTTTTTCTTCCTGCATTTTTATCCTTTCCGTTTTTCCTTCACTTGCTCACCATCATTTCCCATCTATTTTTTTATTATCATGTTAGCTTTATGTTTGTTTTTCATATAACTCTTATTTTGAGTTATCTTTCATGATCAAGAACTTCATTATTGAATGTGTTTATGTCCCCCTATTACCTAAGCTCGTTCATTGTTACTCCTCATTTATGAGCTTAGAGTGTGTCTAGTCCACCATTTTCGACTAGTTCTCATAAGGGTTCATCTTTTCATGCCGAGGCCAGTCTGTTTGCATTATTTCTTGTTGTGTCTGCATTTATCAATTTCTCTCCCGAAGTCTTGACATATTCAGTTTTGTTATGGGAGACCACCGCTGGAGGTGGAGCAGTTGGTATTTAGCTCTAGGTGGAGAGTTTTCTGAGGCAGCCACGTCAGCCCAATTTGTGTGCCACTCAGAATCAGAGTTCTTTTGTGATCCGCTATCAGCTGAAGTTCAGTCAAACAATTTTTCTGGTTTTGGATCCTGGCGATCGTTGGACATTTTGGAGTTATCTCAGCCAGGTGGAGCTTGTCCTGGGAGAGGCTTCAAGGTGGAGATTGTTGCGTAATCTGTGTGCCACCTCCTCCCTCGGATCCCCAAAATTCCGCCAGCATTCACTCCTCGTCAATTTCAGCCGGAATTCCCTATTATGGGTTTTCTCTTGGATTGCCATCATGACAACCAGTTTTGGAAGGATATATTTCTCCTTCAATGGTGATTGTCGGGCCCTCCTCTCCTTCCTAACCCGACCTAAGATTTCTCCTATTTAAGGAGAGGTATGATCAGTCATCTAACCAGGGCAGTGCAGAGGTGTATCGACAGCAAGGTTGAAAGCACGCTCTCCTTCCCGACGAGCGGTTTTGCGAGTTCTTTGTCTCAACGACATCCTTTTCTCGGCCAGCGAGCTTCTCTCGCCGCCGTGTTCTTCCGCCACCGGCTTCGTCTCCCGCCGCCGATTTGATTCTCATCACATCGCGTACGATCAGACCTTGGAGGATTCATACCGGCATCTAAATTTTCGGTCTATTCTTTTCCTCCATATTTAGCCGTATTGTATGTTTGAGAATTTTTGAGAATTATAATATTGATCTCTGCCTGTACAGTGGACGTACCCAAATTTCGGGGAACCACTTAAATCTTGGTGTTCATCTTTTGTGGTGCTTGCTTTTTATATCTTGTCCGTTATTATTTTTCCTGTAACCTCATTATTGGTCGTTAAAAATTTATTTGAACATGAGATCTCATATCTGCACTCGGACATCCGATTTTCATAACACTCTCCTCTCTTTTTTGCCTGAATTCTCTTGTATCAAAGGCAATTAGCATTTAATGCGGCATTTATTGCACCCAATTATTTCGGGCGGCTCTATATCAGTATAAATAGAGGGACAAGAGAGCCACAGGGGGGGGGGGGACACTGAACTTTAACCAGAACTTGCACTGTAGTAGGTGCAGTTACGAGTTCTGAATCGCCTCTTGTTGCTTTCTCTTCTAGCATTTTTCATCTGCAATAGCTTGTAATAGCTCGTTTAAGAAATAATATTGCTTGTAACATGTGCTATTTGTCGTTGCGGGCAAAGCTATCTGGTGTAGCCGCTCGCGGCAAGCTCGTTCTCTTTTTGCTCTTTTCGCCCGACCCTCATGGGTTAGTTACCGATTGCTTGTGGTTCCTGATTCCCCGTCGTCGCCTTCAAGTCCTGTCATTGAGTGTGTGGATGTTGGTTATAATTTTGACATCAACATTAATTTTTTTTCTCCTAAACAATGAATTCGGTGTAAATCTAACTCAAGTCGCCCGTAGGTCTAATGGTCTATTTATTATCGATATTATAAGACGATTGTTATTCGCACTACAAAAACAGCTAATCTGTATTCATTAATAGAAAGTTTTTAGGCTTCGTTCGTTTGGTAGGTTTTGTAGGAAGGAATTGGTTTTGGGCAATCCAATTCCATTCACAAGCGTTCGCTTGGTCTTTTATTGGAGGGAATTGGTTTTCCTCCAAAACCTACCAGGTTGGATCCATTACGAAAATAGCCTATGGTGAAAACCTTCCCATTTTGGTCGGTTTTGAGAGAAAATCCTGTTCTTTTCTCTCTTAAAGTAATGATTACTATTTTATCGGCATTATTTGATAATGATTACAATTTTAGCCAATTTAAATATTTTCCCGATTTAAAGACGTTAATTATCCATGATTAAAAATCTCGTAAAAACCTGTACCTGAAAATCATCCTACTGTCGAACAGAAAAATTGACAGTTTTCAATTCTCGTGCCTGAAAACCATCCTGCAAACAAAAATAAGAATTAAATTTGACTCAAAACCAAAACCTTTGAGTTTTTGGTTTTGGACCAAAACTAATTCTTTTCGATCAAAACCTACGAAACGTACAAAAACAGCCTATTATAATTCATTTCTTTCGTGGAAAAGCAAGAAACGTTAACAACTAACCGATATGATTCCCTTGACATGATCTATACTGCTCAGAAAACCTCCACGACCAGACCCTTCTGCAACTTTATGCAGCCTCAGCAAAGCCTGCAAGTAATCGCCGCCGTCCATTTTCTGCTCTTCCTATTGAAGATAATCTTGCCATAATGCAGTTTTTTGTTGAGGCGCCTTTTTTCTGCTCAAGCCCTGTCCTCCCTGTTATGGCGCCGTTGCTGCTGGAGCCCCTCCTGTTCCCAAGGAGTTCTGTCTTCTGCCATATTTATGTACTTGCTTTTTGTTGTATTTTCCTCTCCAAGCTACTATATATAAAGCTTGGATGAGCTTCTTTTCTGCATCCTTTTTTCAGAAGTTGTGTTCCTACATTTTTGTAAGAGTCAATCTATGTAATCTTTTGTTAGTAAATGGAAAATCAGTAGTACCGTCTACTTTCTCCCCTCCTCTTATTTCTTGGTTCTTTTGGTCTCTTTTCTCAACATGGTATCAGAGCTAGGTTGTAGTTGCTATCTGCCATCAGAATAAATTGTTTTGGTGCATATGTGCTCCTACCCGGTCTTGTGTTGACATCTTTCTGTTCTTGTTTGTTTTAATCATCATATGGCATCATCTAGCAACAATGTTTCCCCTCAAAATTACTCACCCAATGGAGTACCTATCTTTGAAGGAGATGCATACGATTTTTGGCATGTCCAAATGAGAACCTTGTTTATCTCACAAGGACTTTGGAGTATTGTTCAAGACGGATACAACAAGCCCACTGCTGAGAACCCTTTGACTGGGTGGGAGGCTGCCACAGTTACAACCTTTGAAGAAAACTATAAAAAGGATGCTAAGGCCCTGCTGTACATTCAGCAAGGGGTAACAAGAAGCCTGTTTCCAAGAGTCATGGGAGCTGGAACCTCAAAGGAAGCATGGGACACCTTAAAACTGAATTCCAAGGATCGGCCAAGGTAATTTCTATCAAATTCTTAAACTTATGGCAAGAGTTTGAATCCCTCAAGATGAGGGAGGGTGAATCATCTCAACAATATTTTACCAGAATCTATATTATTGTGTATCAAATTAGAAGCTTTGGAGAGGTTTTAGAAGAAAACAAGATTGCTATAAAAATTTTACGAACTCTTACACAAAAATATGAATCAGTAGTCTCATCCATTGAAGAATCCAAGGTCTTAAGCAATCTCACAGTTATTGAACTAATGGGCTCTCTTCAGGCTCATGAAGAAAGGACCAAGAGATATGAAAATACTTCCTTAGTGTAAAACCCCCATATCCATCGAGTGAGACCCAGCGTGGAGGGCCGCCGAGACGTGTCAACTAGACCCAAGTGGTTTTTAGACCTTTGGGTATCGCCCAGCGATACCCCCGTAGCTCTCACCCAGAAGGAGAGGAAGAGCCGGAGAGAGGGGAGGGGGGGGGGGGGGGGGTTCTCGCCCCTCCCTCTCTCGCCCCGCAGGAGAGGCGGAGAGAGGGGAGGGGGGTCTCACCCCTCCCTCTCTCGCCCAGCAGGAGAGGCGGAGAGAGGGGAGGGGGGGTCTCGCCCCTCCCTCTCTCGCCCAGCAGGAGAGGCGGAGAGAGGGGAGGGGGGGTCTCGCCCCTCCCTCTCTCGCCCAGCAGGAAGGGCGGAGAGGAGGGAGAGGGGGTCTCGCCCCTCCCTCTCTCGCCCAGCAGGAGAGGCGGAGAGAGGGGAGGGGGGATCTCGCCCCTCCCTCTCTCGCCCAGCAGGAGAGGCAGAGAGAGGGGAGGGGGGGTCTCGCCCCTCCCTCTCTCGCCCAGCAGGAAAGGGCAGAGAGAGGGGAAGGGGGGGGGGGGGTCTCGCCCCTCCCCCTCTCGCCCAGGGGAGGCCGCCCTCGTCCAGTTTGCTATTCGCAGTCCAGTTTTGGCTATTCGCAGTCCAGTGTTGTGCGTTTAGCGCTTCAGAGCAGCGGGATTCGATTATCCGCAGCCCAATTCCGAGGGTATTTTGGTAATCTGGCAGATCAATTTTTGGCTATTTGCAGCCCAACTTGGAAAACCTATAAATAGACCCTGAGGGGCACCAAAGTCAAGGGACCCGGGTGGATTTTAAAATTTCGGATCTTCTTCCTAGAGAGCTCTTGACTTTTTGAGCTCTCCTTTGGTGCCTCTGGTTCAGCATTGGCTAGGGAGGGGAAGATCTCTCAGGTCTTCCAGGTGTGTGGTGGGACCTCCTCGCTGTAGCCTAGGGTCCGTTTCCAAGTCCAAGTGCTCTTGCCTAGAGAGTTGGCTCGAGGGAAGTAGGTGTGAGACCACCCCTTTTCTGGGACCCCGAACTCCACGGAGACCGAGTTGTCGGTTTCAACATTTTTGGTGCGGTGAGCGTGGAGAGTGGTCAACATAGAAGTTCTTGAACCAAATCTCATAGCAGGAGACCTCAGAGGAGGAGACGATGAGGGGTCTCACATCCCAAGTGAGGTGGTAGGAAGGGGAGAGTTCATGACGGCCATCAAGGGAATCATGGAGCTGCTCCAAGGCATCACCAGGGGAGGTGACTACTCGGCTCCCTCCCCCCAGACACCGCCTTCTGGGTTGCAAGGAGTGCTCGCCCAGGGGGGGTCAGGAGAGGTTGCCCCAGTGGGTCGGCCAGGCAAGGAACCAGTGACTGAGAGTGGCGAGCGGGACCTCGCCGGGCGAGTGCTTTTTCCTAGCCCGGTGAGTGGGGTCTCGCTCGGAGCAGGAGTCGCGCAAGTGGAGCTCGCGAAGCCGGCGAGTGGGGGGTCACCCTTTAGCGAGCTGATCATCTCGGATCCCATCCCGGAAGGCTTCAAGGAGCCCAACATGACTTTCTATACCGGGAAGGATGATCCCGTCCAGCACCTGCAGTGGTTCGAGGATACCGACTCCATTAGGCCCATGACGGACGCGTTCAAGTGTCGTCTCTTCGCCACCACCCTGAAGGACAAAGCTAGGGACTGGTTCCATCAGCTCCCGGTTGGCTCCATTTACAGCTTCGAGGACTTGGGCCGAAGCTTCCAGCTACGCTTCTCCACATCCAAGAAGAGGAAGAAGAATGCTGAGTCCATTTTCCTGATCAAGCAGAGGCACGAGGAGGCGTTGGCCCAGTACATGGACAGATTCCAGGAGGAGATCCTGAACATCCAGGAGGTGCCAGGGTATGCCCTCCAGATGGCTTTCACCGTAGGGCTACGAGAGAGCCTTTTCAAAATGCGCCTAACTAGGAAGCCTCCCTTGTCCTTTGAGGACCTGATGGAAAAAGATGCAAGGGAGGTAGCCACCGAGGCGGCAAACCCGGGGCTGGCAAAGAAGTTGGCAAAGTTGGTAGAGGCCGAGCCAAGAGAGCAAGGTGGCCCCAGGCAGCAGGAAGGAAGGAGGAAGGAAGAGCTTGCCATCGAGATGTCCTCATCACTCCAGGCTCTCACTAGCTGGGTGGGTCGAATGATCCTCGGATGGGTAAGTTCAACGCCGAGATGTCCTCCTCACTCCAGGCTCTCACTAGCTGGGTGGGTCGAATGATCCTCAGAAGGAAGAGCTTGCCCTCGAGATGTCCTCCTCACTCCAGGCTCTCACTAGCTGGGTGGGTCGAATGATCCTCGGATGGGTAAGTTCAACGTCGAGATGTCCTCCTCACTCCAGGCTCTCACTAGCTGGGTGGGTCGAATGATCCTCGGAAGGAAGAGCTTGCCATCGAGATGTCCTCCTCACTCCAGGCTCTCACTAGCAGGGTGGGTCGAATGATCCTCGGATGGGTAAGTTCAACGCCGAGATGTCCTCCTCACTCCAGGCTCTCACTAGCTGGGTGGGTCAAATGATCCTCGGAAGGAAGAGCTTGCCATTGAGATGTCCTCCTCACACCAGGCTCTCACTAGCTGGGTGGGTCGAATGATCCTCGGATGGGTAAGTTCAACATCGAGATGTCCTCCTCACTCCAGGCTCTCACTAGCTGGGTGGGTCGAATGATCCTCGGATGGCTAAGTTCAACGTCGAGATGTCCTCCTCACTCCAGGCTCTCACTAGCTGGGTGGGTCGAATGATCCTCGGAAGGAAGAGCTTGCCATCGAGATGTCCTCCTCACTCCAGGCTCTCACTAGCTGGGTGGGTCGAATGATCCTCGGAAGGAAGAGCTTGCCATCGAGATGTCCTCCTCACTCCAGGCTCTCACTAGCTGGGTGGGTCAAATGATCCTCGGATGGGTAAGTTCAACGTCGAGATGTCCTCCTCACTCCAGGCTCTCACTAGCTGGGTGAGTCGAATGATCCTCGGAAGGAAGAGCTTGCCATCGAGATGTCCTCCTCACTCCAGGCTCTCACTAGCTGGGTGGGTCGAATGATCCTCGGATGGGTAAGTTCAACGCCGTGATGTCCTCCTCACTCCAGGCTCTCACTAGCTGGGTGGGTCGAATGATCCTCGGAAGGAAGAGCTTGCCATCGAGATGTCCTCCTCACTCCAAGCTCTTACTAGCTGGGTGGGTCGAATGATCCTCGGATGGGTAAGTTCAACGCCGAGATGTCCTCCTCACTCCAGGCTCTCACTAGCTGGGTGGGTCGAATGATCCTCGGAAGGAAGAGCTTGCCATCGAGATGTCCTCCTCACTCCAGGCTCTCACTAGCTGGGTGGGTCGAATGATCCTCAGATGGGTAAGTTCAACATCGAGATGTCCTCCTCACTCCAGGCTCTCACTAGCTGGGTGGGTCGAATGATCCTCGGAAGGAAGAGCTTGCCATCAAGATGTCCTCCTCACTCCAGGCTCTCACTAGCTGGGTGGGTCGAATGATCCTCAGATGGGTAAGTTCAACATCGAGATGTCCTCCTCACTCCAGGCTCTCACTAGCTGGGTGGGTCGAATGATCCTTGGAAGGAAGAGCTTGTCATCGATATGTCCTCCTCACTCCAGGCTCTCACTAGCTGGATGGGTCCAACGTGACTCGGGGGGCGAGGTTCTGCCCCCTCGATGGATATTTGGGCTTGGACTTTTCTTTCCGAGGTTGTGCCAACCTCGCAAAGAGAGGGGATTGTGTACAACCCCCATATCCATCGAGTGAGGCCCAGCGTGGAGGGCCGCCGAGACGTGTCAACTAGACCCAAGGGGTTTTTAGACCTTTGGGTATCGCCCAGCGATACCCCCGTAGCTCTCACCCAGAAGGAGAGGAAGAGGCGGAGAGAGGGGAGGGGGGTCTCGCCCCTCCCTCTCTCGCCCCGCAGGAGAGGCGGAGAGAGGGGAGGGGGGATCTCGCCCCTCCCTCTCTCGCCCAGCAGGAGAGGCGGAGAGAGGGGAGGGGGGGGGGGGTCTCGCCCCTCCCTCTCTCGCCCAGCAGGAGAGGCGGAGAGAGGGGAGGGGGGTCTCGCCCCTCCCTCTCTCGCCCAGCAGGAAGGGCGGAGAGGAGGGAGAGGGGGTCTCGCCCCTCCCTCTCTCGCCCAGCAGGAGAGGCGGAGAGAGGGGAGGGGGGTCTCGCCCCTCCCTCTCTCGCCCAGCAGGAGAGGCAGAGAGAGGGGAGGGGGGGTCTCGCCCCTCCCTCTCTCGCCCAGCAGGAAAGGGCAGAGAGAGGGGAAGGGGGGGGGGTCTCGCCCCTCCCCCTCTCGCCCAGGGGAGGCCGCCCTTGTCCAGTTTGCTATTCGCAGTCCAGTTTTGGCTATTCGCAGTCCAGTGTTGTGCGTTTAGCGCTTCAGAGCAGCGGGATTCGATTATCCGCAGCCCAATTCCGAGGGTATTTTGGTAATCTGGCAGATCAGTTTTTGGCTATTTGCAGCCCAACTTGGAAAACCTATAAATAGACCCTGAGGGGCACCAAAGTCAAGGGACCCGGGTGGATTTTAAAATTTCGGATCTTCTTCCTAGAGAGCTCTTGACTTTTTGAGCTCTCCTTTGGTGCCTCTGGTTCAGCATTGGCTAGGGAGGGGAAGATCTCTCAGGTCTTCCAGGTGTGTGGTGGGACCTCCTCGCTGTAGCCTAGGGTCCGTTTCCAAGTCCAAGTGCTCTTGCCTAGAGAGTTGGCTCGAGGGAAGTAGGTGTGAGACCACCCCTTTTCTGGGACCCCGAACTCCACGGAGACCGAGTTGTCGGTTTCAACATTTTTGGTGCGGTGAGCGTGGAGAGTGGTCAACATAGAAGTTCTTGAACCAAATCTCATGGCAGGAGACCTCAGAGGAGGAGACGATGAGGGGTCTCACATCCCAAGTGAGGTGGTAGGAAGGGGAGAGTTCATGACGGCCATCAAGGGAATCATGGAGCTGCTCCAAGGCATCACCAGGGGAGGTGACTACTCGGCTCCCTCCCCCCAGACACCGCCTTCTGGGTTGCAAGGAGTGCTCGCCCAGGGGGGGTCAGGAGAGGTTGCCCCAGGGGGTCGGCCAGGCAAGGAACCAGTGACTGAGAGTGGCGAGCGGGACCTCGCCGGGCGAGTGCTTTTTCCTAGCCCGGTGAGTGGGGTCTCGCTCGGAGCAGGAGTCGCGCAAGTGGAGCTCGCGAAGCCGGCGAGTGGGGGGTCACCCTTTAGCGAGCTGATCATCTCGGATCCCATCCCGGAAGGCTTCAAGGAGCCCAACATGACTTTCTATACCGGGAAGGATGATCCCGTCCAGCACCTGCAGTGGTTCGAGGATACCGACTCCATTAGGCCCATGACAGACGCGTTCAAGTGTCGTCTCTTCGCCACCACCCTGAAGGACAAAGCTAGGGACTGGTTCCATCAGCTCCCGGTTGGCTCCATTTACAGCTTCGAGGACTTGGGCCGAAGCTTCCAGCTACGCTTCTCCACATCCAAGAAGAGGAAGAAGAATGCTGAGTCCATTTTCCTGATCAAGCAGAGGCACGAGGAGACGTTGGCCCAGTACATGGACAGATTCCAGGAGGAGATCCTGAACATCCAGGAGGTGCCAGGGTATGCCCTCCAGATGGCTTTCACCGTAGGGCTACGAGAGAGCCTTTTCAAAATACGCCTAACTAGGAAGCCTCCCTTGTCCTTTGAGGACCTGATGGAAAAAGATGCAAGGGAGGTAGCCACCGAGGCGGCAAACCCGGGGCTGGCAAAGAAGTTGGCAAAGTTGGTAGAGGCCGAGCCAAGAGAGCAAGGTGGCCCCAGGCAGCAGGAAGGAAGGAGGAAGGAAGAGCTTGCCATCGAGATGTCCTCATCACTCCAGGCTCTCACTAGCTGGGTGGGTCGAATGATCCTCGGATGGGTAAGTTCAACGCCGAGATGTCCTCCTCACTCCAGGCTCTCACTAGCTGGGTGGGTCGAATGATCCTCGGAAGGAAGAGCTTGCCCTCGAGATGTCCTCCTCACTCCAGGCTCTCACTAGCTGGGTGGGTCGAATGATCCTCGGATGGGTAAGTTCAACGTCGAGATGTCCTCCTCACTCCAGGCTCTCACTAGCTGGGTGGGTCGAATGATCCTCGGAAGGAAGAGCTTGCCATCGAGATGTCCTCCTCACTCCAGGCTCTCACTAGCAGGGTGGGTCGAATGATCCTCGGATGGGTAAGTTCAACGCCGAGATGTCCTCCTCACTCCAGGCTCTCACTAGCTGGGTGGGTCAAATGATCCTCGGAAGGAAGAGCTTGCCATTGAGATGTCCTCCTCACACCAGGCTCTCACTAGCTGGGTGGGTCGAATGATCCTCGGATGGGTAAGTTCAACATCGAGATGTCCTCCTCACTCCAGGCTCTCACTAGCTGGGTGGGTCGAATGATCCTCGGATGGCTAAGTTCAACGTCGAGATGTCCTCCTCACTCCAGGCTCTCACTAGCTGGGTGGGTCGAATGATCCTCGGAAGGAAGAGCTTGCCATCGAGATGTCCTCCTCACTCCAGGCTCTCACTAGCTGGGTGGGTCAAATGATCCTCGGATGGGTAAGTTCAACGTCGAGATGTCCTCCTCACTCCAGGCTCTCACTAGCTGGGTGAGTCGAATGATCCTCGGAAGGAAGAGCTTGCCATCGAGATGTCCTCCTCACTCCAGGCTCTCACTAGCTGGGTGGGTCGAATGATCCTCGGATGGGTAAGTTCAACGCCGTGATGTCCTCCTCACTCCAGGCTCTCACTAGCTGGGTGGGTCGAATGATCCTCGGAAGGAAGAGCTTGCCATCGAGATGTCCTCCTCACTCCAAGCTCTTACTAGCTGGGTGGGTCGAATGATCCTCGGATGGGTAAGTTCAACGCCGAGATGTCCTCCTCACTCCAGGCTCTCACTAGCTGGGTGGGTCGAATGATCCTCGGAAGGAAGAGCTTGCCATCGAGATGTCCTCCTCACTCCAGGCTCTCACTAGCTGGGTGGGTCGAATGATCCTCAGATGGGTAAGTTCAACATCGAGATGTCCTCCTCACTCCAGGCTCTCACTAGCTGGGTGGGTCGAATGATCCTCGGAAGGAAGAGCTTGCCATCAAGATGTCCTCCTCACTCCAGGCTCTCACTAGCTGGGTGGGTCGAATGATCCTCAGATGGGTAAGTTCAACATCGAGATGTCCTCCTCACTCCAGGCTCTCACTAGCTGGGTGGGTCGAATGATCCTTGGAAGGAAGAGCTTGTCATCGATATGTCCTCCTCACTCCAGGCTCTCACTAGCTGGATGGGTCCAACGTGACTCGGGGGGCGAGGTTCTGCCCCCTCGATGGATATTTGGGCTTGGACTTTTCTTTCCGAGGTTGTGCCAACCTCGCAAAGAGAGGGGATTGTGTACAACCCCCATATCCATCGAGTGAGGCCCAGCGTGGAGGGCCGCCGAGACGTGTCAACTAGACCCAAGGGGTTTTTAGACCTTTGGGTATCGCCCAGCGATACCCCCGTAGCTCTCACCCAGAAGGAGAGGAAGAGGCGGAGAGAGGGGAGGGGGGTCTCGCCCCTCCCTCTCTCGCCCCGCAGGAGAGGCGGAGAGAGGGGAGGGGGGGGTCTCGCCCCTCCCTCTCTCGCCCAGCAGGAGAGGCGGAGAGAGGGGAGGGGGGGGGGGGGGTCTCGCCCCTCCCTCTCTCGCCCAGCAGGAGAGGCGGAGAGAGGGGAGGGGGGTCTCGCCCCTCCCTCTCTCGCCCAGCAGGAAGGGCGGAGAGGAGGGAGAGGGGGTCTCGCCCCTCCCTCTCTCGCCCAGCAGGAGAGGCGGAGAGAGGGGAGGGGGGTCTCGCCCCTCCCTCTCTCGCCCAGCAGGAGAGGCGGAGAGAGGGGAGGGGGGGTCTCGCCCCTCCCTCTCTCGCCCAGCAGGAAAAGGGCAGAGAGAGGGGAAGGGGGGGTGGGGTCTCGCCCCTCCCCCTCTCGCCCAGGGGAGGCCCCCCTCTTCCAGTTTGCTATTCGCAGTCCAGTTTTGGCTATTCGCAGTCCAGTGTTGTGCGTTTAGCGCTTCAGAGCAGCGGGATTCGGTTATCTGCAGCCCAATTCCGAGGGTATTTTGGTAATCTGGCAGATCAGTTTTTGGCTATTTGCAGCCCAACTTGGAAAACCTATAAATAGACCCTGAGGGGCACCAAAGTCAAGGGACCCGGGTGTATTTTAAAATTTCGGATCTTCTTCCCTGAGAGCTCATGACTTTTTTGAGCTCTCCTTTGGTGCCTCTGGTTCAGCATTGGCTAGGGAGGGGAAGATCTCTCAGGTCTTCCGGGTGTGTGGTGGGACCTCCTCGCTGTAGCCTAGGGTCCGTTTCCAAGTCCAAGTGCTCTTGCCTAGAGAGTTGGCTCGAGGGAAGTAGGTGTGATACCACCCCTTTTCTGGGACCCCGAACTCTACGGAGACCGAGTTGTCGGTTTCAACACTTAGAAAAAGCCTTTCAATGTAAAATGAATCTTCAAAACACCTATGAGAAATTTCCTGATCCTCAAAAAAGAGGACATACCAACTCTCAAGTGTTCTGCCACTTATGTAAAAGATCAAATCATGATGCCCATGACTATTTTTATAAGTGTAAAAGGTGCAAGAAACCTACTCACCTCAACAAAGACTGCTGGTTTAAGAAAAAACCAGTCAATGATGATGTTCCTCATGCAGACAAGGATCAGGATCGAGTATTTTACACCAACTCCGACTGTGAAATTGCTGACAATGATATGTGGTATATTGATAGTGGTTGTTCTAACCACATGACAAATCAAAAAACTTATTTTGTTAGCCTTGATGACACCTTAAAATCCGAAGTTCTTATGGGAGATGGTAAGTCAAAGAAGATAGAAGGAAAAGGGGTGATATCAGTTAAAACCAAAAATGGTCAAATCAAATATATCCATGATGTTCAATTTGTTCCTGATCTTGCTCAAAGCTTAATAAGTGTAGGGCAACTTGTCAAGAAAGGATACAAGCTAATCTTTGAAGAATCACAATGTATCATTTTTGACAAGTATTCTTTTCACATTGCTACCATAAAAATGACCTCCAATCAAGTATTTCCCATGAGTCTGTCTACTTTCAAAGATCAAGCTTTAGTTAGTAAACAAACTGACAAAATAAGAATATGGCATGAGAGATATGGGCACCTTTATCTCAAGGACTTAAGAAGGCTGGAAAGAAAACTTGGTAGTAGGTCTCCCCTCCATTGTAGAAGAAACAGCTATATGTGAAGACTGCTCTTTGAGCAAGATACATAGAGCACCTTTTCCCCATCAAAGCTACCATAGAGCAGGACAACCTCTCGATATTATCCACATTGACATCTGGGGACCTGCCCCCATTCCTTCCCTATCAGAAAAACATTATTACTTATTGATTGTTGATGACTTCAGTCGATTCATGTGGGTTTATTTTTTAAGACACAAATCTGAAGCCTTCAACAAATTCCAGTTGTTCAAAGCTCAAACTGAAAACCAGCAAGACAAAAAAATTAAATGCTTAGATCTGACAGAGGAGGTGAATTCCTAAGTAAGGAATTTACAAACTTCTGTGGAGAGAATGGCATAAGAAGGGAACTGACTGTAAGAGGTACACCCCAACAAAACGGTGTAGTAGAAAGGAGAAATCAAACTATCATAAAAATGGCAAGGTGTATGCTGAAAACAAAGCAATTACCAAAAGCATATTGGGCAGAGGCAGTAAACACGGCGGTTTACTTACTAAATAGAGCACCCACTCGTGCCTTAGTTAACAACACTCCTTATGAACAATGGAATGGTACTAAACCACAAATTTCTCATCTTAAAATATTTGGAAGCATTGCCTATAATCTGGTACCAGCAGAAAAGAGAGATAAGCTGGGGGGAAAAGGGTAAAAAACAATATTCTTGGGATATAGTGAAGAATCAAAAGCTTACCGACTATACAATCCAAGAACAGACAAACTCATCATAGCTAGAGATGTTATAATTGATGACAACAACATCTGGAGCTGGACAGGAACTGTGGATCAGAATCCATGTCCTCAGGTGGTTGCAAATTTCTTCTCCAATGAAGATAATCATCAGCCTAGTTCAGTCAATCAAGTCATCAACCCCATCGAAGAAGAAATGCTGCCATCCTTACCTGAAGACAACAACCTCCAATCTCCTGAAACTTCTCAGAATTCATCATCTCCGGATTCATCATCTCCAAAGAAGTTTAAAAGTATCACTGAATTTTTTAGTAACTGCAATATAGCCCTTCTCCCAAAAGAACCAATGACTTACAAAGAAGCAGTTAAAAATCAGAATTGGATTAGTGCCATGAATGAAGAAATTCAAATGATTGAAAAAAACAATACCTGGGAACTTGCCTCCTTGCCTTCCAACAAGAAATCCATAGGGCTCAAATGGATTTATAAAACAAAATTTAATGAAGATGGATCAATCCAAAAATATAAAGCTCGATTGGTAGCAAAATGCTACTCTCAAGTTCCAGGGACAGACTACTTGGAGACATTTGCCCCCGTAGCACGATTTGAAACTATAAGAATTGTGTTAGCTCTAGCAGTTCAAAACAGTTTCCCTGTCTTCCAAATGGACGTAAAGTCTGCGTATCTAAATGGAGACATTAAAGAAGAAATTTATGTTACCGAACCTGAGGGTTATGAGGTTAGTGAGGAAAAAGATAAGGTATATCGTCCAAAAAAGGCCTTGTATGGGCTCAAACAAGCCCCCCGTTCGTGGAATTGCAAGATTGATGCTAGCCTTACCATCAATGGATTCAGAAAAAGTAACTATGAACCAGCTTTGTACTTAAATAAAGAAGAAAGTGGAGGTTTGATTATCATCTGTGTGTATGTAGATGACCTACTCATCACAGGATCCTCTCACCAATCCATCTGCCTTCTCAAAAACAACCTCGAAAAGGATTTTGAGATGACTGATCTAGGTCAAGTCAGATACTTCCTTGGCTTACAGATACTTAGAGAAGCATCAGGATTACTAATAACTCAAGCCAAATACCTGAATGATCTGCTTATAAAATTTGGTATGGAACATTCCAAACCTGTCTCTACCCCTCTAATTATACATGAAAAAATGAAAAAAAGAAGATGGAGAAGAGAAATGCGATACTGAAGAGTACAGAAGCTTGGTTGGGTCCTTAATATATCTGACCAATACCCGCCCAGATATAGAATTTGCTGTTAGTCTGGTTTCTAGATTCATGAGTTCCCCTAGTATCAAACATCACACAACAGCTAAAAGAATTTTGCGCTACCTCAATGGGACCAGGGATTATGGGATAAAATATGAGAAAGATAAAAGTTGTCATCTTCATGGATATTCCGATCGTGACTGGGGAGGTTGTGATGATGATAGAAAAAGCACGAGCGGATTCATGTTCTTCCTAGGCAACAAGCCTATTTCATGGTGTTCCCGCAAACAAAAAAGTATTGCCCTTTCATCCACTGAAGCTGAGTACTCAGCCCTTTGTGAAACTGCTAGAGAAGGGATCTGGCTCAAGAGGCTAATAGAAGAAATTCAAGAAGAAACAGGAGCAGTAGATATTTTGGTGGACAATACCTCCGCCATTGCCTTGGTCCACAATCCAATTTTCCATAATAAAACCAAGCATATTGAGCTAAAGTTGCACTTTACCAGGGAGCTAGTTCAAAATGGTGACATTATTGTCAACCATTGCAGTGCCAAGGATCAAGTCGCTGATGCCCTAACAAAGCCCCTTGCTGCGGAGTTCTTCAAAGAGATTAAGAAAAAGATGGGACTGCAAACAGGCTGCGATTAAGGGAGGGTGTTGAAGATAATCTTGCCATAATGCAGTTTTTTGTTGAGGCGCCTTTTTTCTGCTCAAGCCCTGCTCCATGTCCTCCCTGTTATGGCACCGCTGCTGCTGGAGCACCTCCTGTTCCCAAGGAGTTCTGTCTTCTGCCATATTTATGTACTTGCTTTTTGTTGTATTTTCCTCTCCAAGCTACTATATATAAAGCTTGGACGAGCTTCTTTTCTGCATCCTTTTTTCAGAAGTTGTGTTCCTACATTTTTGTAAGAGTCAATCTATGTAATCTTTTGTTAGTAAATGGAAAATCAGTAGTACCGTCTACTTTCTCCCCCTCCTCTTGTTTCTTGGTTCTCTTGGTCTCTTTTCTCAACACCTCCATCATCGATTCCTCCCCCTTCTTCATACTCAGATGCCGCTGAATAGCCTCATCACAAAACCCATCCAACTCTT
This sequence comes from Dactylorhiza incarnata, assembly GCA_033032865.1. Classification (NCBI taxonomy): domain Eukaryota; kingdom Viridiplantae; phylum Streptophyta; class Magnoliopsida; order Asparagales; family Orchidaceae; genus Dactylorhiza; species Dactylorhiza incarnata. Next base: position 658,423 of record JAWHQI010000424.1, on the reverse strand, counting down.
TGATGTTCTTCTCCAACCTCGCATGCAAACGCAGAACCAAACGGTCGACCCATCCCATCGCCAGAAAGTAATCCACCATCCAGAAACCACCGAGCAGCCGCTGCGCCTCCGACAGAACGTCATGAAGCCACACCCCTCCATCTCCGCCATATCCTCCTACTCCATACTCCTCCCCGACTGTTACGCGGCACACGACGTTGGCTCCGTTTGGAGGGACTTATTTTCACCGGTCAAGCGGTTACGACTGCATGAACTGGACCTTGATTAAGGTCCGGTTCATGCGGTCGTAACCGCTTGACCGATGAAAATAAACCCCTCCAAACAGAGCCGTTGTTCGCGTGGGATAGCGTCAGCTCGCTTAAGTTGGCGGCGCCGGAGAGCGCCCTGATGGCGGCGACGAGTTTAGCCACCTCCTCCATTCGCACCACCTCGAAAGCTCGCACTCTCCCGGGGCTGAGCAGCTCTAGCATGGAGATCCTGTGGGCTTGGCGCCAGGGCTCGCCGTAGGGAGCTAAGGACACACCGGAGAAGTTGTACGACAGCTTCTTGGCGGCGAAGAGGGAAGGCGGGACGGAGAAGGTGAGATCGTGGTGGCTGAAGATCTCTTCAGCGATTTTGCGGAAGGAGATGACGAGGGTGGGGATGGAGCCGAGTTGGAGGAGCATGAGAGGGCCGTGTTTGAGGGAGAGAGTGAGGAGAGAGCGGTGAGGCCTGTTGGGGTCGAGCAGGTGGAGGTTGCCGACGATGGGGAGACGCCATGGCCCCGGCGGCCGAAGATTCTTCTTTCTTACTCTTTTGACTAGAAGCGAGGAGGAGGCCGCCAGAAGGAGGAGGAGCAAGAAGAATTGAAGAAGTTGTTCCATATCTTCTTCTAAGAGAAGGAAATACAGAGCCGGTACAAAAGGAGAAAGTATTGTAGGCTTGGGGAGGAGACTTTGCGATTGCGCCACGTAGCGAATATAGTTTTGTTTATCAAGCCTGCACTTTTGTTCGTCGGCAGTGCAATTCTGTTCGTCCGGAGCGCACTTTTGTTCGCTCGGAGCACATTTTTATTCGCAGAAGTGTTTTTTTTTGCTTGGGACGCACTTTTTATTCGCCTGAAGCACACATTACACAATCGTAAGTGCTCCGTCTCCAAATATGAAGACTGAGCCGTATTCGGGAAAAACTTTCACGTCAATGTAATACATTTTAATAATTAGATATTAATGAATTATTGATCACATCCTTTAAGAGATGTTGATCTATATCAATAGTTATATATTAATGAATTATTGATCCATATACTTTAATCTCCACATCCTTAAGATATTAATGAATTATTAATTTTGAGCATTATCTCCTTCACTAGGAATGAAGAGAAACTTGATTCAAGAATACGTAGTCTGTTAGAATATTTTAATATTGATGTGCACCCGTAAAGATGGCGTTCATCCATAGACTTGAGGTGCGTATAGAGAAAGCCCCACCAAGAGAGAATGGAGTTAGTGAGGATAAAATCCAACCCACGACCGCGAGAACAGGAAAACCTGCTACAGATAGTTCACGCTCTGGCGTCACCAGGCACGACCAAGACCATGCCTCCGCCTCGACAAAGCACGGGCTAACCGCACCCCCATCACGGGGGAACGGCCTAACCGCGCCTAGCCGCACCCCTGGGGGGTGCGGCAAGGCTGCGACCAAGCCGCACCCCACCAAGGGCTGCGGCCAAGCCGCACCCCTCTCCACATCGGGGTGCGGGCGAGCCCCTCCCCCCTTCTGCAGAGGGCTCGCAGAAGGCTCGGCCGAGGTCGCGCCCCTCGGCGGGTGCGATCGGGGCCCAATTCCTCTTTGGGGGCGCGACTCCTCATTCGTCCGTTCGCTCGGAACGCTCCGTGCTCGCAGCGCGCCCAGAACACTTCCGTGTTCGTTGCATGCTCAGAATGCTTCTTTGCGCGCTCAGAATGCATCCCCGTTCGTTGCGAACACAGAACGCTTCTGAGCGCGCTTAGAGCACTTTCGCATTCCCGACACGCTCACAATTTGTCTTTCTAAATTCTCAGATTGCAGGAATGGCTCGTCGCCTTTTTCACCTTCAACGAAACTGCCCAAATTGCCCGAACTGACCGAAGGGCGAGACGACCATTTATGAAAAATGGTGATCCATGTGCTCCGAAGCGACCAGCGAGATTCGCCCCCAGGTGGTTACGGTGGTTACGACAGAAAAATTACCGAGCTACCCCCGACCAAAGCTATAAAAGGAGCCCCAGACCTTCATTTCGGGGGACCTTGCCTTCTGCGCCCGAGAGAGTTCCTTTGAAGATTTCCTCGGAATTCTCCTTTGGCGCTTGAAGATCTCATTCGTGGACTTGGAGTTTTCCTTTCTCCCGAAAGGCGACTCAACATTCTCACTTTTGTTCTCCCGAGCATTCTCACTATTGTTCTGCACCGTTCTCAGAAGGAAAAAAACTTAGTTTTCGAGAGGTGGCCTGTCACCTTCAGAGTTCTCTTTCTCTCTCCCTATTATTGTAACGAGCGGTGGCCAGTCGCGCTCGAATTCTAAGTCCCTGATTGTAACTCCCAGAAGACAGCGAAGTTTGGTCGGCGCAGCTCCGTCTGCGTGGTTTTTCACCCTTTTCGGGTTTTCCACGTTAAAAAGTCTCAGTGTACTCAACGAATCTCTAATTGTCTGTTAGCGCGCTTGGCTCGCTTCAGAGCTAAGACGGTTCAAGTCGACCGGTCTACCGAGAGCACCCAAGCGACCCGCAATAGTTTGGCGTCGTCTGTGGAAAACTTGAATTCCCAAAATCCCACAAAGACTCACTGGAGGCAGCACTTGCCGCCAATTGCAATGGCAAGAAGAAGTGCTCGCACTACTGAAGGATCAATCCCGGAGGGGCGCATCGACCCAGCTCCCCCCCACTCGCTTATCAATGCGCCTCTCGCAGAAGAGGCAGTGCATGCGCCCGCGACAATACTGGAAGGGCACATGCGGCAGATGGAAGAGCAGCAAGCCGAGATGCTGGCTCTCGTAAGAAATCTCGGGGCTCCTCGAGCTCCCGTTCAACCTCCAGCGTTGAACGTTCCGCCGCCCCCAGCTCCGAGTCATGCTCTGAACGAGGAGGTCGTTCGAGAAGAAGAAGTCTCAGAAGAATTCTCCGACGTAGCAAGCTCCGCTCATCTTGCTCCGCCGGCCAGAGGCCCAGGAGCTGACCACCATCATCATCGCCCAGGAAGAGCTGTCCCTAGTCGAGCAATAGAAAGAACCACACGAGAGGAGATACGCGATATGATAGCGGAAGAGTACGGCCAGGCGGGGCGGCGCGCAGCTCTCGCTCGTTCTCCCGCGCACCACGGCTCCCCATTATCACCTCAAGTCTTGTCCCATACAGTTCCAAATGGTTTCAAGCTTCCCAACATCGAAACATTCGACGGGACGGACGACCCATTGGAACATGTCAATCACTTCACCACCATCATGAGGATTTACAACGCCCCCGATCAGCTTGTAAGATCTCTTTTCTCTAAACCCGTTCGGGTACATGAAAACTCGAACCTCTCCCGCATCAAACGGTTGAGGTGGATCTTCGCCCAGAATCGCTGCCTTGCGGTGCCATCATCACTCGGGTTGGCTAACCCCGCTCAGCACCGACTCTGCCGGCTATACGATCATAAGTAAATATATGTCAAAAGTAAGTACAGAATTAAACACATGTCCACAAGTCACAACATCATATAGAATATAATGAAACAACAATGTACAAAAAAAAGAGCCAGTACAAGCAAAAGGGGCTTAAGCCCGATACATATCCAAAATAAGTACTCTCTCTCTCTACAGCGTGCGGAAACTACAAAACTCTCAAATACTAAAATCTAACTATCTAATCATCAACCTGTGGCGTCGTGGTAGTACGCTGCATCCGCTGCTCAGGTCCTGCCATCTCGTCCAGCTGCGCGCGGGACAACTCCATCTCCTCGGACTCCTGCGGTCACAACCGACCGTTAGTCATAAAGACTAAGTCGTTTTGTCCTCGCCTCCCTCCATGACTCCTAGGAACCGAGCGGGAGGAAGAAGCGGAGGACAACAAGGGGTAAACAAGGAAAGAGGTGACATGACACTAATCTAGCAAGTATAGGAAAAGCAGTAAAACTAGCTAGCAGTATAGTGCAGATAAATGACAGTAAAGTAGAGTATGAAGTAAACCAGTAATAAAGCATGCGGTGCAGTAAGTAAAACTAATCTACCATCACAAATTCGTACCTTAACTTATATGAACGCCCATACGACATATAAGTTAAGATGTCCAGGTAACCCATCATATAAAAGAGCCCATACTAATTTATATGATGGGGGTATGCTAATGTGTATGTTATGATATGCTATGCTTATGATGATTTAATGTGTTTAGCAATGTGACTCACCCACAAGACTCTATGCGCACAGACCTTTATAGTTCCCAATTTGTTTGAAAGGAAGCCAACCTTTCGGGTACCGACCGTCGTGGCTCACGGTGGCAGTGGATCGGGCACTCCACATCCTAGGCGGGTATAGTCACTACCAAGCCTAGACCTCATGTACGCCTCAACGTTAAGAACACAACAACGGAGCTCCTGCGTACTCTTGCTGGAATCCACCAGACTTTAAGGTCGGGGTGGGTTATTAGGGATTGTCCTCCAGACCGCGGTACTTAACTTACCGGCCCTCAAAACCTCACCCTCACCTGAGTCAACGTACTATCTTCGGCGACACGACTAGCCTAGTACCGAAGACTCGCCACTAATTGCATAAGTAACAGGTGTTATCAAGTCCACCCGAGCTTCCAGCTCAGGGATTAACACACAAGTTGAACCAACCCATCTCCTCCTCGAAGGAGATCCATACTAGTTTACTGACCTAATTAGGCTACTCTTGCCTACAATTTAGTTAGTATTATATTTAGGGTGAATCTTGGACTTCCCGCGGTATACCCCGTAAAGGGGCCCCCAACGGTACTAAGGATTTAATGGGCTCAACCCCGCCATCGTCTTTCTCAAGACAATTACTTTAGTTGGTGATTAACCTTTAGTTCACCCCTCATTATTTCATATAATTAAAGTAACTTAGCTCAACACTCGTCCCACCCAATTGGGTTGGACGTACCTCCACACCTCATACACCAACCCTAGCACAATCTCAATGTTAACCCTAGGTTTGACCCTCCTTGAATCATTGTGAACTATAACTCAATTACTGAATGTACATAACTTCTAAACACTACTTATGGGTCTGAATTGGCTTAAAATCAAAATTCTGGTTTTTACTAAACGCAGACCACCAAGTTGAACTAACCTCAAACCTTGTAAGGGAATCCTTCTAAAACTCATCACCAGGGTCTGGGATAATTATCCTAGGCTCCCACTGACCTTAATAAGGTATGATCCAATTTCCATAAATTTCCATATTAATTTGGCATTTATTATTATTTACAGTAGTTAAGGCCTTAAGTCAAATTACACATGATCTATCCTCAAAATGCTTCTACATGCTACATGAAAATTATGAGTAAGGTAATGTTCCATATCAAGGTGTTTTACTGAGTTTCAAGACCATAGGATGTCATGTGGCATACTAAATCATCATAGTTGTATAATTACCAAATTGCCACTATAATTAGGAAAAATAGTATTTCTCCTCTTAAAATTCTACAAAAACTACCAGGTGTCCAAATGGTGGTCTAGAGTCCTCTTCCAAATGATTGTATCATTATCCTATGATTTGACTAATTAAAATGATTTAACATCCAAGTGTAGTAATTACCAATTTCTATATGAGGTACACAAAATACAAATCAACAGGCTTCCAAATAATTATCACGGGCATGTATCAACCTAAAATGACAGATAACCAAGTTTCATAATTTTGCCCATTTATTTGACATTTTAAACTGATTTAACCTCCAAGGGTTGTAAATACCAATTTCTACATGATGTACATAAAATACAAATCAACAGGCTTCCAAATAATTATCATGGGCATATATCAACATAAAATGACAAATAACCAAGTTTCATAATTTTTCCCAATGATTTGACATTTTTCATAAATAAATTCCTTTAAGCTAGTAAGCAATTAAAAATTCCTCCACAAGGGGTAACACCTCAATAAATCATAATAAAACTACCATAGCCTATTTCATCCCAATTCAGCCACTACTAAAGTTTCAAAGCCATACAAGGTCATATGACTATGCATTTAGTTTATATTAGGAAATAGTGGCAATTTCATTAAATAAGAGAAAAATACATAAATGACTCTAAAAATGTCCATTAAATTATCTAAGCCATTTTATGCTCTTAAAAACATGAATACAAAGTTCTGAGCTAAGGCAAGGACATTTAGTTCTATGTCCTTCACAAACCCTAAATTGCAACCTTAAGGGTTTACCCTTAGGGTTTTAGAACACCCCACCTTAATGGCTCCAAATGCTCCATTAGGGGGTGTCACATGCAATTATACATCATTACCTACATAATCAACATGATGGGAGGAGGCCAACTCACTCAACTCCTCAAAATGGCCTAAACCCTAATTTGCCCCTTAAGGGCCCTCATTAGGGTTTCCCATTTTCCATATCAAATCAACTCCAAATGGAGTGAAAAAATAGGCAGGCACTACTCATGTACTAAAGAGCATGCTACCAAAATTTGGTGTCATTTGGACTTCATATGCTCCAAAAATCAACATTATTTAAATATCTTAAATACCACAAAAACTATAGGTAAAAGTGCCCATCAAGGGCTGATCTTTGAGCAGAGGGTGCCCCTAGGGTATACATACCCATGGTTAAAATATCAGCTTCAAAGCTTGAGGGGTTTAGGCTAGGTAATTATTTTAGTGGACTGACCTAGTGTTGGACCAGTCCTAGTAAAACAGCTCCCTAGCGAGCTGTGGGTCACCAAATGACTTGAACTTAAGCCCTAATGAACATCAAGACCAAGGACTACAACTTTCATGTTGGGCACTTTTTCTAATTCAGTCATTAAGAGCCCTTAATTAATTATAGAAGTGACTGGTTAAATAAAGATAGAAAATCTAATATAAAGAATTAATTAATTAGAGGAAATAGTGATGCGCACGAATCTTGGCGCAAATCTAACGACAGCCGGCTCGTCTTCCTCCTCCAGCCAACGGCTGTGATTCAACCGCGTTGGGCGACTTTGCGAGCGAGATTCCCGGCGATCCAGCCACCACCACCGTCGGCCAACACCACCGACACCTTCGTGGTGGTCGGGGCTACCATCCACCGGCGACTGGCGGCCGGAGGCGGCGGTTTCCGGCGATCCCAGGCGTCCCGATTCGAGCCGAAATCCATGGAATTGAGGAGTGGATTCGGGCTCAATTGAGCCTGATCCTTCTTCGTTTTGTGATAGGAAGCTAGCATGGGGGGAGGGGAGGAGAAACGAACCGTGATTGGGGCGTGGCGGCGGCTCCAGCGATGGTTCACCATGGATAATCTTTGCTCCGGCGACCCCGCTCCTGATCTCGATTCTCCAGCTATAGCTCTGCTCCAGGTGTCGTTCCCAACTGCTCTCTCCCTTCTGAAGCTAATGGTGTGGTCGGATCGAGGTGGGTAGGCCTTTATAAGTTGTTTTGAATTGGAGCTTCCTCGGTTAGCCTCCTTGCTGCCACCCTCCTGCAGTAGCTGGCCTCCTGCTTCCCTCTGGGTCAAGCCCAGGCCCACAGCAATCAGGGTTGGCCCCTAGGCTGATTGGGGGTGGAGTGTAGAGGGGGGGGGGGGGGGTGTTTACTTTTGCTTTTCTCCTTCTTGCTTTATGCTTTTTAATCACCTTTTGGTCCCCCTCTCATTTGGCTAATCACACCATGGCTTGGGTTCAGTCTTAGGCTGATATGGGCAAGACCTAAGTCCATGAATAAAGGTTAATTGATGGGTGTTGGGGTTCCACTCAATTTAGGCTTGGAATTCACCTTAAATGGCTAGGTTGACCATGGTTGACTTTGGTCAACAAGGTGAGTGGGTTGACCCCACTTGGGGGTCATGGGTCCCTTAACATCACCCAACATTGGTTGGTCCATGGTTGGGCTCCAATTGGTTCAATTTAATCAAAGGGGTGTAGGTTTGACCAAAATTGGGTAAAGTTTGACCTTGGTCAATTTCATGAAATTGGGTCCCACCTAAGTGCAATTTCCATCATATAGGTCTCCCTTAGTGGTTAGGGCATCAAAAGTGAGGTCAATTTGGGCAATTTAGGGTCAATTGACATAGTTGAGGGGCTTAAGGTTAGGTTGGTTTTTGAGCTTTGGTGTGCACTTAGCAATTTCTACCTTAGCCTAAGGCCCTTGTGGCCACTCCTCTCACCACTATGCCCTAACATTTCCAAAGGGTCTAGCAGGATTGGGGATGTTACAAATCCTAATAAACAAAAAAATATTTCGTCCCCGAAATTTAAGATCGGGTCTACGGGTTCTACGCAATATAAGGTACAAAGAGATTTGCAAGGAGGTTTAGGTTGTACCTGAAGTGAAGAGTTCCGGGTAGCGTTGTTGCATGAGGTCCATGGGCTCCCATGTGTGCTCCTCTCGCCCGTGGTTGGACCACAACACCTTCACCAACGGTACACTCTTCCGCTGCAGGACTCGGACCTCCGTATCGTCGATCCGGATGGGCTCTAGTAGGACTGATCGATCGGGCGCCACCGGGCCTGATGTAGATATAACATGCTGCTCAGGACGAAGCAGGGCTCTCCGAAGTGAAGTGACGTGGAAGACGTCATGCAGGTTCTCCAACTTTGGCGGTAGCTCCAGCCTGTACGCCAAAGGACCGATCCGCTCCAGGATCAAATAAGGCCCCAAGTACCGAGGACTGAGCTTCTTGTGCCCCCGCACTCGAGAAACCCCGTGCATAGGACGAATCTTCAAGAATACTCGCTCTCCCACTTGGAACTCCACCATACGATGCCTCGCATCATAGTACTTCGCCTGTCTGCTCTGGGCCTCCAGCATCCGCTCCCTGATCAGCCTCACCTGTGCATCCGTCTCCTCAATATAATCTGAACCTAACGACCTCGGGTCCTCGTTCTGGATCCAGGAAAGTGGTGTGCGGCACTTCCTCCCATACAATGCGGCATAAGGTGCCATCCCAATGCTAGCCTGGTGACTGTTGTTATAGGAAACTCTATCAAGGGCAACAGTCTCTCCCAGGGCTTGTCGGTATCTAAATTGCATAAACGTAGAAGGTCCTCCATAGTCCGGTTGGTGCGCTCAGTCTGACCGTCGGTCTGTGGATGAAACGCCGTGCTGAATGTCAACCGGGATCCCAAGTAGACCTGAACCGCCTTCCACTCCCTCGAAGTGAAGCGTCTGTCTCTATCTGAAACTATCGTCTTGGGCACCCCGTGATATCTGACCACCTGCTCCACAAACACCCTTACAAGGTCACCGACCGGCCCCTCCTTCCGTACTGGAATAAACCGAGCTACCTTCGTCAATTTGTCCACTATCACCCATATCGAGTCATTCCCAGAGCGGGAGCGAGGTAGACCATGCACGAAGTCCATCGATATGTCTTCAAACTTCCACTCAGGTACCGGTAATGGCTGTAACATTCCTCCCGGGCTCCTGCACTCCGCCTTCACGCGCTGGCAGCCCTCGCAGTGCGTCACATACTGGATAATATCCCTCTTCATCCCCGGCCAAAACACAACCTTCCGAAGGCCTGCTGCCATCTTTGTGATCCCTGGATGCACTGAATACTGGGAGCAATGAGCCTCCCTAAGCACCTCCTCTCTAATACCTCCTCCAGCTGGGATGTAGAATCGGTCTCGATGGTGAATAAGATCCTCCCTCAAAGAATAGTCCCCTGCCATGCCGTCCACCAACGATCTGAATACTGGCTCCAAGGCAGGGTCCTGCAACTGTGTCTCCCGAATGCGGTCCCAAATATCGCAGACAATATTCAAGGACGCTAGATACTCCGCATATGCCTCGGGGTCGGCCCTGGATACAACTGAAATGTGCATGTCCTCCAATGCCTGAGTCAGCTCCATAGCCATCACACGGCTCTCTGCTCCTAGTGTACCTCCTCTCCTGCTCAAAGCATCCGCTACGGTGTTGGCCTTGCCTGGATGGTAATGCAATGTGTACGTGTAGTCGCTCAAAAACTCTAACCACCTCCGCTGACGTAGGTTCAAGTCCTTCTGCGTATCAATATACTTGAGGTTCTTGTGGTCTGAGAAGATCTCATAATGAACCCCATATAGGTAGTGCCTCCAGGTCTTCAAGGCGAAGATGACCGCTCTGAGCTCGAGGTCATGCACTGGGTAGTTCCTCTCATGTACTTTCAACTGACGGGAAGCATACGCGACCACGTGACCGTGCTGCATCAACACTGCTCCCAACCCCTGAAATGATGCGTCTGTGTAAACCTGAAATCCTTCCTTCCCAGATGGAAGGGAAAGGATGGGGGAAGAGGTGAGTCGGCCCTTCAGCTCCAAGTAGGCTGCCTCACACTGCGGAGACCAGACGAATGGGGCATCCTTCTTGGTCAAAGAAGTGAGCGGGAGGGCAATCTTGGAGAACCCTTCCACAAACTTCCGATAATAGCCCGCCAATCCTATAAAGCTCCGCACATCTGAAGCTGACTGCAGTCGAGGCCACTCCTGAACAGCCCGCACCTTGGCCGGATCCACTGCCAGCCCTTCTCCACTGATGACGTGTCCCAGAAAAGCCACCTCCCATAGCCAAAACTGACACTTGGAGAACTTCGCATACATCTGGTGCTCTCTCAGCTTCCTCAATATTAGGGCCAGATGCCCAGCATGCTCCTCCTCTGTCCTGGAATATACTAGGATGTCATCGATGAACACGATGACGAAGATGTCGAGAAAGGCCTCGAACACCTTGTTCATCATGCTCATAAAGGCTGAGGGGGCATTAGTGAGCCCAAAGGGCATCACTGTGAACTCATGCAATCCATACCTGGAGCTGAAAGCTGTCTTCGGTATGTCCTCCTCTCGAATCCGTAGCTGATAGTATCCCGATCTCAAGTCGAGCTTGGAGAACCAGTGAGCTCCCAGCAATTGATCGAAGAGCTCGTCAATCCTCGGTAACGGATAGGTGTTCCGTACTGTCAACCTATTGAGCTCCCGGTAATCTATACATAATCTGAGTGTTCCATCCTTCTTCTTCACAAATAATACCGGCGCTCCCCAAGGCGAAGAGCTCGGCCTGACGAAACCCGCATCTACCAGCTCCTTCAACTGCACCCTAAACTCTGCCAGTTCCTTGGGTGCCATGCGGTACGGTGCCCGAGACACGGGCCTCGCTCCTGGCACCAGCTGAATCTGAAAATCTACCTCCCGATGCGGTGGCAGTCCGGGTAACTTCTCCGGGAATACGTCGGAGAAGTCCCGTACTATGGGAATGTCTGATAAGGAGGCATCCACCTCCGCCATCTCGAAGCATACAAGATATACCTCGTCGCCCTGCTCGTGGGCCTTGACTACCTGAACAGAAGATAAAGAAGAGCGGGAGATCGGTCCAATACCTTCGAACGCCGCGAAGGTGGTATCGTACCGCAACACCACTCTCTTTGCTTGGCAGTCTATCTGGGCGTGGTTCAAAGCGAGCCACGTCATGCCCAAGATAAGGTCGAAGTCGGCGAGCTTTAGCACCGAAGCTGGAGCATCGAGCATTAGGCCGTCGATGGTCACCTTCAAGGTGCACTTAGCCGTCGTCTCGATCTCTGATCCATTGGGGAGGCGCACCCTCCTGGTGGGTCCCGTGAAATAATGGATTTGCTCCAAGCCCTTAACAAAGTCTTCGGAAACAAAGTTATGCGAGGCACCAGTTTCGAATAGGGTGTGGGCGGGCTTGCCACACACCACTATAATGCCTGGGGAAAGTGGATTGTTTGCTTAATTTCTAATCTAGAAGGTTGAAAATGCAGGTAAATTTAAGCAGTAATAAATTAAAGTACTGAAAGCATTAAATTACCTGCTATAACTTCCTCCGGGTTCCTCGGCTGTGCAAGATCCAAGGCGTAAACTTGCTCCTGCTGCCTACCTCTGCCGTGATTCCCCCTGCCTCTACCCCGTCCTCAGCCTCGGCCCCGCTATGCTGGAGGGGCTGTCGGAGGTGCTGCTGGTGGTGGAAGAGGAGGTGGAGGGAATCGACGAGGGCATTGGGCCCTGACGTGACCTGGCTGGTTGCACTCGAAGCACACTACTGGAGCGCGTCCCCGGTCGTCAAATCTCCGGGGCCCCCAGGTACGTAGGGGCTGGTAAGGGCTGGGGCTGCTATACTGGTGCAATCTGAGGACGAGGACGTCCCCCACCCCTCCGGTGCCTCATAAGTCTGCCCCGCTGCGAGCCTCTGCTGCTCTCCCCCTGGTACATGGCCTCAGCTGGCCTCTTCCTTCCGCCCTGCACTCTGATCTGATCTGCCTCCAGCTTCTTTGTCGTCTCGATAATCTGAGTTAGGCTGCCCTTAGAAACAAACAAGAGTGCTTGCCTCAACGGGTCTCGAAGCCCCTTGTAGAATCTCTTCGCAAGAGTGCGATCATCTGCGGCATGAGACCTCGCAAATCTGGCTAAATGGGAGAACTCCCTCTGGTACTCAATCACTAAGCGTGTCCCCTGAGTGAGGCGTAGAAACCTCTCTTCCAGCTCATCTCTGTCTGTGCTAGATATGAAGTGCTCTAGGAAAGTGGCACTAAACTCATCCCAAAAAATATCTGAGTATTCCCTATCTCTGAAAGTGGTCTCCACCAGCGACTTCCACCACCTCTTGGCATGTGCATCAAGAGCTGATACTGCCAAGAATACTGCCTTGCCGACCGGGCAACCGATGCCGGCCAGCATCTCCTGAATGGTGTCCAACCACTCCTCAGTCTTCACTGCATCCTCTGTCCCTCGGTAGGTCGGTGGGGAAAGACCCCTAAAGGTACTCAACCAGTTCGCTCCCGGGTTTGGCAGTGGTGCCGGGATGGACTGGGCCCTGAAGGTCTCTAAAATGGCTGCTAATGTCTGTCCCAACTCCGACTGCTGAAGAGTAGTGGTAGTCGGAGGGGGAGGGATACTGACCTGAGGCTCCTTGCTCACTGGGGCCTACAAAAGATAGGATTTAGTTAAAATTTTTGGTCTTACTTATTGATTATTGGACTGTTTTATGTGATTCCATACATGGGCACACCATAGCTTCCGCTGCCTGGTTTGTCCGCAAACTAAGCTCGAGCGGGGTGACCCAGTATGTTGTGGACTGTTCTCTTATGATCGTTCGTTCAGTGATACCATTTATAAGATCTCTTTTCTCAAAACCCGTTCGGGTACATGAAAACTCGAACCTCTCCCGCATCGCACGGTTGAGGTGGATCTTCGCCCAGAATCGCTGCCTTGCGGTGCCATCAACACTCGGGTTGGCTAACCCCGCTCAGCACCGACTCTGCCGGCTATACGATTATAAGTAAATATATGCCAAAAGTAAGTACAGAATTAAAGGCATGTCCACAAGTCACAACATCATATAGAATATAATGAAACAGCAATGTCCAAAAAAAAGAGCCAGTACAAGCAAAAGGGGCTTAAGCCCGATACATATCCAAAATAAGTACTCTCTCTCTCTCTCTCTCTACAGCGTGCGGAAACTACAAAACTCTCAAATACTAAAATCTAACTATCTAATCATCAACCTGTGGCGTCGTGGTAGTACGCTGCATCCGCTGCTCAGGTCCTGCCATCTCGTCCAGCTGCGCGCGGGACAACTCCGTCTCCTCGGACTCCTGCGGTCACAACCGACCGTTAGTCATAAAGACTAAGTCGTTTTGTCCTCACCTCCCTCCACGACTCCTAGGAACCGAGCGGGAGGAAGAAGCGGAGGACAACAAGGGGTAAACAAGGAAAGAGGTGACATGACACTAATCTAGCAAGTATAGGAAAAACAGTAAAACTAGCTAGCAGTATAGTGCAGATAAATGACAGTAAAGTAGAGTATGAAGTAAACCAGTAATAAAACATGCGGTGCAGTAAGTAAAACTAATCTACCATCACAGATTCGTATCTTAACTTATATGAACGCCCATATGACATATAAGTTAAGATGTCCAGGTAACCCATCATATAAAAGAGCCCATACTAATTTTAGGCCTGTAAGCAAAAACCAACCGAACCGTCAAACCGAACCGAACCAAACCAAACCGCACGGTTTGGTTCGGTTTCAGTAGACTGCGGTTCGGTCACGGTTTTGATTTTAGAAAAACCATACGGTTCGGTTCGATTCATGGTTTATGTGGCAAACCGAACTGAGTCGAACCGAACCGTAGTGTATAAAAATATTTAATTTATTTTTTATATTTTAAACTTTGCATAAGACTATATTTTATATTCCCAAAGTGCGGAACTCTCCTAGACGGTTGGAGCTAGGTTTTCTGAATTGCTCCACGTTGTTGATTTCTCCTCACCGACGCCGAGTCGCCGCTCCTCATCCCACCGACGCCGAGTCACCGCTCCTCATCCCGTCAGGCGCTTGAATAACAATACATCTAAGTTGTAACCTTTTTTTTATATATATTATTGGTTAATTAAAAGATTTGATTTTGGAATCCTGAAATGGTTAGGTGATAGGAAATTAGGAATTGTGTTAACTGTTTAGGCATCACTTGCATCACATTATTTAATTCATGTTTTCAGCTTGTATCACATTATTTAAACCACCAAAACTGAACCGAACTGAGTCGAACCATTCAGTTCGGTTTGGTTCGGTTTCAATGTTTTGGCGGTTCGGTTTGGTTCCAAATTTTTGGAACCACATAGGGGTGGTTCGGTTTACGGTTTTACCTAAAAACCAAACCAAACCGAACCATTACAGGCCTAACTAATTTATATGATGGGGGTATGCTAATGTGTATGTTATGATATGCTATGTTTATGATGATTTAATGTGTTTATGCAATGTGACTCACCCACACGACTTTATGCGCACAGACCTTTATAGTTCCCAATTTGTTTGAAAGGAAGCCAACCTTTCGGGTACCGACCGTCGTGGCTCACGGTGGAAGTGGATCGGGCACTCCACATCCTAGGCGGGTATAGTCACTACCAAGCCTATACCTCATGTACGCCTCAACGCTAAGAACACAATAGCGGAGCTCCTGCGTACTCTTGCTGGAATCCACCAGACTTTAAGGTCGGGGTGGGTTATTAGGGATTGTCCTCCAGACCGCGGTACTTAACTTACCGGCCCTCTAAACCTCACCCTCACCTGAGTCAACATACTATCGTCGGTGACACGACTAGCCTAGTACCGAAGACTCGCCACTAATTGCATAAGTAACAGGTGTTATCAAGTCCACCCGAGCTTCCAGCTCAGGGATTAACACACAAGCTGAACCAACCCATCTCCTCCTCGAAGGAGATCCATACTAGTTTGTTGACCTAATTAGGCTACTCTTGCCTACAATTTAGTTAGTATTATATTTAGGGTGAATCTTGGACTTCCCGCGGTATACCTCGTAAAGGGGCCCCCAACGGTACTAAGGATTTAATGGGCTCAACCCTGCCATCCTCTTTCTCAAGACAATTACTTTAGTTGGTGATTAACCTTTAGTTCACCCCTCATTATTTCATATAATTAAAGTAACTTAGCTCAACACCCGTCCCACCCAATTGGGTTGGACGTACCTCCACACCTCATACACCAACCCTAGCACAATCTCAATGTTAACCTAGGTTTGACCCTACTTGAAACATTGTGAACTATAACTCAATTACTGAATGGACATAACTTCTAAACACTACTTATGGGTCTGAATTGGCTTAAAATCAAAATTCTGGTTTTTACTGAACGCAGACCACCAAGTTGAACTAACCTCAAACCTCATAAGGGAATCCTTCTAAAAACTCATCACCAGGGTCTGGAATAATTATCCTAGGCTCCCACTGACCTTAATAAGGTATGATCCAATTTCCATAAATTTCCATATTAATTTGGCATTTATTATTATTTAAAATAGTTAAGGCCTTAAGTCAAATTACACAAGATCTATCCTCAAAATGCTTCTATATGCTACATGAAAATTATCAGTAAGGTAATGTTCCATATCAAGGTGGTTTACTGAGTTTCAAGACCATAGGATGTCATGTGGCCTACTAAATCATCATAGTTGTATAATTACCAAATTACCACTATAATTAGGAAAAATAGTATTTCTCATCTGAAAATTCTACAAAAACTACCAGGTGTCCAAATGGTGGTCTAGTGTCCTCTGCCAAATGATTGTATCATTATCCTATGATTTGACTAATTAAAATGATTTAACATCCAAGTGTAGTAATTACCAATTTCTACATGAGGTACATAAAATACAAATCAACAGGCTTCCAAATAATTATCATGGGCATGTATCAACCTAAAATGACAGATAACCAAGTTTCATAATTTGCCCAATTTTTTGACATTTTAAAATGATTTAACCTCCAAGGGTGGTAAATACCAATTTCTACATGATGTACATAAAATACAAATCAACAGGCTTTCAAATAATTATCTTGGGCATATATCAACATAAAATGACAGATAACCAAGTTTCATAATTTTGCCCAATGATTTGACATTTTTCATAAATAAATTCCTCTAAGCTAGTAAGCACTTAAAAATTCCTCCACAAGGGGTAACACCTCAATAAATCATAATAAAACTACCATAGCCTATTTTCATCTCAATTCAGCCACTACTAAAGTTTCAAAGCCATACAAGGTGCGGATAGTTTCAAAGCCCCAGAAATTATAAAATTAGAGTGGGGTGCGGATAGTTTATTGATGGTGTGCGGATAGCTGAAATAAGGTGTGCGTATAGGGATTAGGTTTTACTTAAAACCTAAACCTATACTTCTCCCAGCCCTCACTTCCGATTCCCGCCCCCTCACCCTCGTTTTCGCACAGGCCGACGCATAGGGAAACCCCCCCCCCCCCCCCTTCCTCTTCCTCTCGCACCGAGCAGGCCTGGAAGTCGCGAGACCCACTCCCTCTCCTCTCTCCCTCCCTCTCGCGTGCAGCAGGGCCGAGCAGCCCCCTTCTTTGCCGCTTTCAGTCGCTCCCTAGGGAAAGAAACGGAAGCCCCTCTTTCGATCTCTCTTCTCTCTCTCTCTCTCGCCGGTCAGGAGGAGGCCGACGTCCCCCTCTCCCTCTCTTGTTCGCGTGGCTCCAGGAAGGAGAAGGTCGACCCTCTCCTCTCCTCCCTTTCACTCGCTATTTTGGCGCTTGACCGAGGATCTCGAGGAGATCTCTTGCGAGAGCCGTGTGTGGAGCCGAGTCGAGGCTAGATCCGAAGTAGGGCAGCAACTACCGTCTCCGTGATGCCTGCGCGACGCTCTACAAGGGTAACGACCCTTTTCCCCGGTCTTAGGACCGTCTTTTTCTCTATTTCTGTGCTTGCATTTGCTAATCGTGCAATGAGAGTCCCCTCACGCCGTTTCGGTTGAGGATGGGGACTCCGCCAGGGCGTGGTATTGCAACCCCGGCGTATGTTTGTGTGAACTGCACGTAGAGTTGTTGGGAAAATGATTTCTCTTAACCCCTAGAAATGAATTCTAAGAATGAAAAAAAAACAAGGCTAAGTAAATATGCGTCGAATAGTATTCGACGTTTCCTTCAGGTTGAGTCGAAGTAACTCTAGGAAGATTTCGACGTAAGTCTAGTCGACGACACTCTGATTTCTAGTCGACGCATCTAATGAAGTCGACGCACCTCAGTCAACGCACCTTCCTTATTTTTCTCTCGACGTCCAGAAAGGATGCTCTCGACGCTTGCGTCGAAT
Organism: Dactylorhiza incarnata; assembly: GCA_033032865.1. Lineage (NCBI taxonomy): Eukaryota > Viridiplantae > Streptophyta > Magnoliopsida > Asparagales > Orchidaceae > Dactylorhiza > Dactylorhiza incarnata. The sequence continues at coordinate 640,638 of JAWHQI010000424.1, read as the reverse complement.
AGTAATCGACGCACGTCGATTTCCATGACAGAATTTAAATATCAGAGCTAGGTTGATCTAGTGAATTCTAGTGAGGTTAACTGTGCACTTTCAATTGGTATCAGAGCTAGGTTGATCTAAAAAGGATAACTCCTTGATCAAAAAGATCTTACCTCTCATATATATATATATATTTCAAAACTATTTTATCATATGGCACAAATCAAAGATTATGCTTCCACCAGACCACCAATTTGCAACCTGGAAAAGTTTGCACTTTGGAAAACAAGAATTAGAATTTATTTAAACTCTATTGATAATGAATTATTTAATGTAATCTTGACAGGTCCCCCCAAGCCATTCAGGAAGGATTCAAGTGGAAAAGTGACTGAAACACTTGTTCCAAGAGCTGAGTGGACTGAAGATGAGAAGAAAGCCCAAGGACATGATGCCAAGGCTATGCATATCCTAGTCTCAACCCTCTCAGATGAAATTTTCCAAAAGATTGCTGATTGTGAGTCAGCTAAGGAAGTATGGGAAGCTCTCACCAAAATGGTAGAGGGAAGTGCTGATGAGAAAAAGGATTGAAAGGCACTACTGATCTCCCAATATGAAAACTTCCAAAAGAAAGAAAGTGAAAGTGTTGCTGACATGTATTCAAGATTCAGCCTCATAGTCAATGAATTGAGAACACTTGAAAAGGACATATCTCTCACTGAGATAAATGATAAATTGCTGACTTGCTTTCCCAGCTCTTGGGATTCAAGAATCTGGCCAATCAAAGACTCCAGAAGTCAAAAAGAAATATCAACAGATGTTCTCTTGGGTAAATTAAAATCCTATGAACAACTGTTGAAAACCAGAGCTGAGAAAGAAAAGGCATCTCCACTCTCAAAAGAAAAGAGTATTGCATTGAAGGCTGTTGAAGGTGAATCATCTACTGATGAAGAGGAGCTAATCAGCTTGCTGGCTAGGAAGTTCAAGAGGTGGATCAAAACAGAAGGATCCAGAGGAAGAGACTCAAAAACCAGGTATAATAAAACTCCTACTAAAGAGATTATCTGTTACACTTGCAGGAAACCAGGACACATTGCCCCTGAATGTCCTAAGGAGAACAACAGCAAGAAAGATCTGAAAAGAACAGATCTAAAGAAGAAAAAGAAAGAAAAAGGATTCATTGCTCAAACCTGGAGTGATTCAGAATCTGAAGGAAGCACCTCATCAGATAATGATCAGGAAGAGGTCAAGCAAAAGGAAACATGTCTGATGGCCACTGAGAAGCTTGATGCTACATCTATGGTAAATATACTTAATGATTTTTCCTCTACTGATTTCAAACAAAATTTCAAAGAACTATGTTTAGATATAATCAAATCTGAAAAAGAATTAAAAGGATTAAGAATTGAATTAGGAAATCTAAAACAGGTAAATACAAACCATAAAAATTATAAGCTCAATCTAGAACTCCCAGAAGAGAAATTAAACAAAATCTATTCGGACAATCTAACACTAAGAAAAGAGCTAGCAAAGGCTAAAGCCTTTGAGGACTCTCTAAATGGAAGAGGCCAGAAGCTCAAGAATATTTCTGAAAATCTCACTGATAGATTTAGACAACTAAAACTGAATACTAATGAAGCATCTAAATCTCAATCATCCAGCAAACCTGTCTGGAAACATCCCATTCACTCCACTAGGGAGAATCATCTAACTGGAGTAAGATCACAAGTAAGTCCAGAAATAACCACTGTTTTTAATAAACCAAATCCCATTACAAATAAAGGAATCTTAGGAAAATATCCTCACAAAGAATTTGAACATGCGTCGAATACTATTCGATGTGCGTCGAGTTCTAATCGACGCTTGCACGATAGTGCGTCGACTTCTACTCAACGCAATCTCTCAGATGCTTCGACCTCTTCTAGATGGATGAACAAAAGCACGTCGACTTCCAATCGACGCAACTTTTTCTATGCGTCAAAATCAGATCGACACCATCTGGAGAAAGCGCCGAATACAAATCAACGTGACTATCAACATGCGTCGAATGGATATCGACGCACAAAAATTCAGAACAATTTAAACATCTTTCCTCCAAAAGTCTTTCATCCTAACCCTTATTCAGGACCCATTCATCCTAATCATGAATTCTATCCAAATCAAACCCTCTATTCTAACCAACACTCTTATCCTCATCAACACTTCTATCCTACTCTAAACTCAAATTCTCATAATAATAGGATAATCAAATGCTATATATGTAACAAAACTGGCCACCTTGCCAAACAATGTTGGCATAATCAATCAAACTAACTGTAAAAATTAGTCCTAGGCTGTCTTAGAAAAGCTTTAGGACTAGGAAGAGACAACAAGAAATAAGAACATAGAGTGGTTCAGAAAAATCAAAAGTCACGTCAACTTGTACTCGACGCTCCGTAGATGACTCAGATCAACAGGTGTAATCGACGCATGCGTCGACTACTATCGACGCATACGTCGATAGGAAACCCTATCATACCAAATCAGACCATATCGACGTTCACGTCGAATTCCACTCGCCGTAACGTCGACTTCATAAAAACGAGCGGCAATACTAAAATATTCTCAGTCGCATCCACTGAAGTACCGAATAAGCCTCGAATTGAGTCCCGTTTCGACGCTTCACCTGACTTAAATAAACTCTTCAGTTAGAAAACCTTCGTGATTCTGCATCTATCATCCTTCTTGCTCCTCTGTCCAGCTGATTCTTTTTCCCTCTCTCACTGATCTTCAATGGCTCCCAAGATAAATTCTGTGTTCGATATCGACCTCGAATCCTTCCAAGCAGCAGCAGAGAACTATAAGAACATCATAGCTCTCTTCACTGTAGCGGGACTGGACAAGCTCATCTCCACTAGGTGCAAGCTTCTGGAAACTGAGCTCACAGAGCTCATAACTCATGTTCAGATTTCTAAACAAGGAGAAATCCAAGGAACACTATATGAGACACCAGTCTCAATCTCAGCAGAACACATTAGGGCCACCTTTGATCTCCCATCAGGTATATCCTAATGTCATCTTTGTTCAACTAAAATAGGGAAAGGAAATCTCATAAGTCTTCATCATTTCCTATTAGGTGATGAATCTATAGACCTCACACCTGATGAAATCAAGCATCTGCTAACCACCATGAAGTTCTCAAGGGATAAACCAATCCATCTAAAGAAAATAGACTTTTCTGAGGAGTATAGACTACTAGCAGATATAGTAGGAAAGATACTACTATGTAAGATATCTGCCCATGATGCAGTGCCCAAGCAGCAATTGAACATCATGGGAGCTCTGGTGTTAAAGAAGAAAATAGACTGGGCCAGCTGTTTGCTCAAGATGATAGGCTCTAGATATTCCCACAAAGAAAATGCCTACATGAGAATGATGAGTCAAGTACTGTTCCACTCCTTCCCTGACCTATGTAGGTCAAAAGGAATTCCCATCCCTCCAGGAAAAAGGATGTCCATAGCCCTATTTTCTAAATGGGCCAGGCAAATCCCTAAGCCTGGTTCCATCCCTGAAAGGACTCCATCTCCTCCTATCTCTCCTGCTCATCCTCCTCCTCCTCCTCCTCCTTCTCAAACAGTCACATCTTCTGTCCCAGCATCATCCTCACCAATACCTCCTCAATCACCTGCTCAACCTTTTTCTATTCCTCCACCTCCTCCATCAAATATACCTCCTCAAGATGATAGAATCCCCTCTCCACATCCATTATCTCCTCCTCCTCCTCTATCACCTCTTCCTCCACCATCACCTACTCATCAACTCTCACACCATGAACCATCTGAATCCACTGAGGCTCTCATCACCCAGTGCATACAATCCACAGCTCAAAGATTCCAAGCAATGCTAGATGAGCATTGCTCCCAGATTCATTCATCCATCCTTCACATGCACACCCAAATTGATGGGGTCAGTGCCTCTGTGCAAGATCTGAAGTCATCTCTCTCTTCCTCTAGAGTGACTAGGTCTTTCTTAACCTCCTTGGCCAAGAAGGTCAATAAGGGGGAGAATCTAGATGAAGATCAGCCCTCCAATCCTAAATCTCCTTCTCACAAATCCCTTCCTACCTCAAAAACTGACAGTCTAGCACTGCTCAAAACCCTTGGGAATGAGATAGTACCTGAGCTCCATATTGATGAACAAATAATAGAGGTACTCAGCATAGCAAGAGAGGCTGCAGACCAAGTGGCACTACTGCAAGGGGAAGCAAGCAGAGCTGAAAAAGAAGATGGGGCAGATGATGAGAAAGTTAAAGAAACTAAACCTCATGGGGAGCTGGAAATTGTGGTAGCTGAAGTAGGAGCTAAGGAGCTGGATACCATTGTGAATACAGCTGAAAATGAAAAAGAGCAGCCAGATGCTGTGTTACCTGAAGCTGAAACTCAGGGGGAACTAGATGAAACTCAAAGGGACTCAACAGCTGTGACTCAGGGGGAGATGAGGGTGCGATCTGCTGTTGAGAAAGAGCAACCTACCAAAGTCTTCAAAAGAAAAAGAAAGACTCCTCCTACCCCTCCTAAGTGTTAATTTGGTTTCTAAAAACATTAATGAAATTTTTTATGTTCAAAACATTGATTGGTCAATATATATATATTCTCTTCTGAGTTGGTGTATATACAACTTTCTTTCCTTCTTTCCTTTTTGGTTACTCAATATATTTCTTATCTTTACAAATGCTGTGCTGGGTTAATTATATGCTAGTATAATTTCCCTCTAAATAGGGTTAAGACAAATAGGGGGAGATTGTTGGGAAAATGATTTCTCTTAACCCCTAGAAATGAATTCTAAGAATGAAAAAAACAAGGCTAAGTAAATATGCGTCGAATAGTATTCGACGTTTCCTTCAGGTTGAGTCGAAGTAACTCTAGGAAGATTTCGACGTAAGTCTAGTCGACGCCACTCTGATTTCTAGTCGACGCATCTAATGAAGTCGACGCACCTCAGTCGACGCACCTTCCTTATTTTTCACTCGACGTCCAGAAAGGATGCTCTCGACGCTTGCGTCGAATAGTAATCGACGCACGTCGATTTCCATGACAGAATTTAAATATGCGCCAGATCTCTTTCCTTCTTTCAATAGATTTGATTTATATGGAATAAGTGTCAATATTTTATAGCCGTTCTGAATCATTCTTTCCTTATATCTGATTCTTGGCTAATTTGATTTAACTTATTTGGATATTATTTGAAATCTGAATTGGTTCTTTCCTTCTAAAGAAATAAATATTATGGAAACATTTTCATCTTTCTATTTTTCTGACTGCTAATTAATTATCCTCCTATAGCATTATTTTGAATACACAGAGCTATAAATAAAGAGGAGGTCGGCAGAAAATCACAGTTGAGTGATCCACCACATACATTTTGAAATAGAGGAAAAGCTCCCAAGAGAAAAGAGAGAAATTGAGAAAAAGCTCTGCAGCAACATTCAACGACCTCTTCTTCTTCTGCTTCTGAAATCACACTGCTGCAAAATCTGATAGCTCTCACAAAGAGAGAAAGTCTGCAAATCTTCTTCTCTCTATAGAAGAAAGATTCAATTCACTTCTTGTGCTTCCAATCTTCTTGCTAGGAAGAAGATTCATTCTTGTCCTTATATCTTTCCTGCTTTCTTTCTTACATCTAACATTGTAAAAGAGTTGTTAGAATCTCTCTTCAAAAAATTCAGTGTACTGGTTCTAAGAGTCTCCTTGTTAAAAGACTCAGTTGGTTCTAAGAGTCTCCTTGTTAAAAGACTCAGGGTGGTTCTAAGAGTCTCCTTATCAAAAGACTCAGTACAAGATAGTGAATTCCTACCAAGGGGGTAGAAGAGTGGACTACCCAAAGTTTGGGGAACCACTATATTTTCTTGTGTTGTGCTGTGATTTATTTTCTTGCATTTACTTTATTTTCTTGCTTAATTCTTGTTGGTGTCTGGGAAGCTCTAATCTGTAATTATACACATATATATATTAACTTTGCACAAAATATTTTTAATCTCTATTCACCCCCCCCCCCCCCCCTCTAGAGAATTCTAGTGAGGTTAACTGTGCACTTTCAAGAGTCCCTCTCCCGCTCCGCGGTGGAGAGAGGGGACTTCGCTAGGGCGTGGGATTGCGACCCCGGTGTAGTTTTCTGCTTTTATTTTGCTTAGGAGGGCCACCCGTCTCCAATTGGACGTGGTGTGTGTTTCCCTCGGTTCATTATGAACCCCCTCCGGGTCGATTGTGTCCATCCCCGGCATAAATTGCATTAGTAATCTGACGCGCGAGTCTGGATTTAGGCATGCTGTGTGAAGCCTACCCGTGGCGTTCAGCCCGGATCGGTGATATTGTTGTGTTGTGCATTGCGGTTAGCCTTAAACACGCGAACGGGAATGTCCCGTGTTATTCGCCGTAGAGATCATAGGATTCGTGGGTTTTGTTCGTGAATACCCCGTTCCTAGGCGGGCTCAGGTGAGCCTGGTAGAATGACGTTCGTAAGGATTATGCGGAATGGGTGAGTTTCCCCATCACGATGCTCCAGGACTGGGAGTAGTGCTATGCTCTCTGTCGCGCTCCTTTGGACAGTGGCAGACTGTGTTTCCCCCATGTCGCGCTCGTTTGGACAGTTGCGGACCGTTTCTTCCCGCTGTCGCGCTCGTTAGGACGGTTGGAGACTGTCTTCTCCTCTGCCGCGCTCGTTCGGACGGTTGGAGACCATCTTCTCCTCTGTCGCGCTCTGTTAGTTAGATATGTACTTTGTACCTCGCTATCGTGTTCCGTCAGATCGATGCGAAGCGTAGCTCACCTACCGCTACGCTTGAGTGCGAAAGGCAATCACACGCCTCTCGTCATGAGTACTCGGTTTAGAATGCCTATGTGGTTTAGGTCGTGTGACTTTGGGAGTCAACGACGCGTGTGCTGTGGTATGCTATGTGGACCCCTCGTGTGTGCCCCTTGGTCCTTTGTTTGATGCTTTAGTTTTCATGCGTGCTTGCAGGAGAGCGATGTACTCGCCCCGGAGTCCGCTAGGATGCCCGGAGGGAGGGGTCGTTACGTTGTGTTGGTCAGCCCCATGCTGACCTTCGTTGCACCGCCTGTTTGTTCTTGGTTTCAGGTGGCGGAGCTCGCAGTGGTGTGTAGTGGGCCGGAGCCCATGGGTTGCTGAGGAGCTGGTTAGGGTCCTCTCTGTTTTGGGAGTTTTTCATGTAGCCCTGTGTTTTGTTTGTACCTCTTTTGCAAGCCATGTAAGGCCTTAAGGCTGTGTCACTTCTGTATTGTTTTCTTCTAGCTGTGGACATTCTGGGCCCCTTTGTTTTGGGCTTGTGTTTAGCTTCCGTTTCTGATTACTCTGAGATTTTATTAGCATATTTTCTTGTATCAATTATTAACGTTCTAGATTTTGTGGGTATTATATGTCGTGGGGTCCCGGCCGGACCCATGTTATATTTTATTTGCAGATCAGGGATGTTACAATTGGTATCAGAGGGAGGTTTCGATCCTCCGACCTGTGGGTTATGAGAGGTTTCATCAATGTAGTGATTTGATTCTTCTATGAGAGGTCGAAGGCCCTCATCAATGTAGTGATTTGATTCTCCTATGAGAGGTCGAAGGCCCTCATTTTGGGAAGAGTGTGACTCTTCTCGACGTAATGGAGTGACCATGGAGTGACGGAAATGAGAGTTCGTAAGGCTTTGTGGTTATAAGCAATATGACGGGTGAATCCTTGTGAGATTGTATGTAAAGATTCGTTGATGTTTGTATGTTCGAATCTAGGATGATTCCCCGGGCGTTGAAAAGCCGTACGAATGTTATCCGTGACCTCCTAGGGTGATATCTCACCGCATTTAAGATCACATGGATTTCCTCATGAATGTGTAAATCAGAGTAGCGCAGCGGAAGCATGGTGGGTCCATAACCCACATGCCGTTCTGTAATTTGACTTGTGTATCCTTTGCAGCGGAGGCTGAGTATGAATTTCAGGATGAAATTTCTTTAAGGGAGAGAGAATTGTAACGCCCCAGAAATTATAAAATTAGAGTGGGGTGCGGATAGTTTATTGATGGTGTGCGGATAGCTGAAATAAGGTGTGCGGATAGGGATTAGGTTTTACTTAAAACCTAAACCTATACTTCTCCCAGCCCTCACTTCCGATTCCCGCCCCCTCACCCTCGTTTTCGCACAGGCCGACGCATAGGGAAACCCCCCCCCCCCCCTTCCTCTTCCTCTCGCACAGAGCAGGCCTAGAAGTCGCGAGACCCACTCCCTCTCCTCTCTCCCTCCCTCTCGCGTGCAGCAGGGCCGAGCAGCCCCCTTCTTTGCCGCTTTCAGTCGCTCCCTAGGGCAAGAAACGGAAGCCCCTCTTTCGATCTCTCTTCTCTCTCTCTCTCGCCGGTCAGGAGGAGGCCGACGTCCCCCTCTCCCTCTCTTGTTCGCGTGGCTCCAGGAAGGAGAAGGTCGACCCTCTCCTCTCCTCACTTTCACTCGCTGTTTTGGCGCTTGACCGAGGATCTCGAGGAGATCTCTTGCGAGAGCCGTGTGTGGAGCCGAGTCGAGGCTAGATCCGAAGTAGGGCAGCAACTACCGTCTCTGTGATGCCTGCGCGACGCTCTACAAGGGTAACGACCCTTTTCCCCGGTCTTAGGACCGTCTTTTTCTCGATTTCTGTGCTTGCATTTGCTAATCGTGCAATGAGAGTCCCCTCACGCCGTTTCGGTTGAGGATGGGGACTCCGCCAGGGCGTGGGATTGCGACCCCTACGTATGTTTGTGTGAACTGCACGTAGAGTCCCTCTCCCACTCCGCGGTGGAGAGCGGGGAATCCGCCAGGGCGTGGGATTGCGACCCCGGTGTAGTTTTCTGCTTTTATTTTGCTTAGGAGGGCCACCCGTCTCCAATTGGACGCGGTGTGTGTTTCCCTCGGTTCATTGCGAACCCCCTCCGGGTCGATTGTGTCCGTCCCCGGCATAAATTGTATTAGTAATCCGACGCGCGAGTCTGGATTTAGGCATGCTGTGTGAAGCCTACCCGTGGCGTTCAGCCCGGATCGGTGATGTTGTTGTGTTGTGCATTGCGGTTAGCCTTAAACACGCGAACGGGAATGTCCCGTGTTATTCACCGTAGAGATCATAGGATTCGTGGGTTTTGTTCGTGAATACCCCGTTCCTAGGTGGGCTCAGGTGAGCCCGGTAGAATGACGTTCGTAAGGATTATGCGGAACGGGTTAGTTTCCCCGTCACGACGCTCCAGGACTGGGAGTAGTGCTATGCTCTCTGTCGCGCTCCTTTGGACAGTGGCGGACTGTGTTTCCCCCATGTTGCGCTCGTTTGGACAGTTGCAGACCATTTCTTCCCGCTGTCGCGCTCGTTAGGACGGTTGGAGACTGTCTTCTCCTCTGTCACGCTCGTTCGGACGGTTGGAGGCCGTCTTCTCCTCTGTCGCGCTCTGTTAGTTAGATATGTACTTTGTACCTTGCTATCGCGTTCCGTCAGATCGATGCGAAGTGTAGCTCACCTACCGCTACGCTTGAGTGCGAAAGGCAATCACACGCCTCTCGTCATGAGTACTCGGTTTAGAATGCCTATGTAGTTTAGGTCGTGTGACTTTGGGAGTCAACGACGCGTGTGCTGTGGTATGCTATGGGGACCCCTCGTGTGTGCCCCTTGGTCCTTTGTTTGATGCTTTAGTTTTTGTGCGTGCTTGCAGGAGAGCGATGTACTCGCCCTGGAGTCCGCTAGGATGGCCGGGGGGAGGGGTTGTTACGTTGTGTTGGTCAGCCCCATGCTGACCTTCGTTGCACCGCCTGTTTGTTCTTGGTTTCAGGTGGCGGAGCTGGCAGTGGTGTGTAGTGGGCCGGAGCCCATGGGTTGCTGAGGAGTTGGTTAGGGTCCTCTCTGTTTTGGGAGTTTTTCATGTAGCCCTGTGTTTTGTTTGTACCTCTTTTGCATGCCATGTAAGGCCTTAAGGCCGTGTCACTTCTGTATTGTTTTCTTCTAGCTGTGGACATTCTGGGCCCCTTTGTTTTGGGCTTGTGTTTAGCTTCCGTTTCTGATTACTCTGAGATTTTATTAGCATATTTTCTTGTATCAATTATTAACGTTCTAGATTTTGTGTGTATTATATGTCGTGGGGTCCCGGTCGGACCCATGTTATATTTTATTTGCAGATCAGGGATGTTACACAACGTATATCATCCAGTTCGTGGTGGTGGAATCCACCTCCGCCTATAATACCATCTTTGGGAGACCGCTCCAATCTATCTTTCGAGCAGTCCCATCTATTCCGCATATGGCTATGAAGTTCCCGACCACCGCAGGAATAAGGGTCGTAAGAGGAAACCAAGAGGCAGCAAGAATCTGCTATCTGAAGCAAGCTCAACCGGCAAAGGCAACCGCTCTCAACATCAACAACTTCGACCTACGAGACGAAACTACTTTGCAGTGGGGGCGCCCGTTGAAGTATTAGTGGAAGTGCCACTCTCCCAGCGGGACCCGACTCGGACTGTTTAGGTCAGGTCGCTCTTGTCTCAGTAAGATCGAGAAGAGTTCACAACCTTTCTACAGGAGAACGAAGACATTTTCGTTTGGACTCCGGAAGACATGCCCGGAGTAGATCCTGAAGTCATTTTCACTCTTTAAACGTTAACCCTGTCTGTAGATCTGTGATTCAAAAGAAGAGAAACTTCGCCCCCGAGCGGTTGAAGGCAATCGAAGAGGAAGTAGCTAAACTCCTGGAGGCACGGTTCATCCGCGAAGCGGAATATCCCACGTGGCTCGCTAATGTGGTCATGGTGAAAAAGGCCTTGGGGAAGTGGCGAATGTGCGTCGACTATAGCAACATGAATCAGGCATGCCCAAAATACAGTTTCCCCCTCCCGAGGATCGACCAGCTCGTCGATGCGCCGGCCGGCCACGAGCTACTCAGCTTCATGGATGTTTATTCAGGATACAACCAGATAAGGATGAACCCCGCAGACGAGGAGCATACCGCCTTCCGCACCGACAAAGGAGTCTACTACTATAAGGTGATGTCGTTCTGCCTTAAAAACGCCGGAGCTACCTACCAAAGGCTGATGAACAAGGTCTTCAAGAACCTCATCGGAGAAACGATGGAGGTATACGTGGACGACATGCTGGTGAAGAGCGTCCACCGTTGCGACCACTTGAAAGATTTGGGAAAGTGCTTTTAGCTTTTTCGTCGCTTCCAGATGCGGCTCAACCCCAGCAAATGCGCGTTTGGTGTGATAACGGGAAATTTCTTTTGTTTCATGATAACCCATCGGGGAATTGAGGCCAACCCCAAAAAGATCAAGGCGTTGGAGGATATGTCGCCACCTCATTCAATTAAGGAAGTGCAATGCCTGAAGGGGAGGATCACTACGTTATCTCGTTTCTTGTCACGGACGGGAGACAAGTACCTCCCTTTCTTCAAAATTCTCCGGGGAGCGCGCCACTCCGGTTTCCAGTGGACTGACGAGTGCTAGGCGGCCTTCAAACTTCTCAAACAGTACCCGACCTCACCACCGCTTCTGTCGAAACCCGTCCCCGGAGAAACCCTATTCCTATACTTGGCAGTTTCGCCTACGGATCTCAGCTCGGTGCTCGTGAAAGACGAAGGAGGGGTACAACGGCCAGTCTAATACCTCAGCAAAGTCCTCATCGATACCAAAACCAGGTATCCGACAGCGGACAAGACTGCCTTAACTCTCATCTTCTCGGCGAGAAAACTTCGGCCCTACTTCCAGGCTCATACAGTAAAGGTGTTGACTCAGCTCCCGCTACGAACAATCCTCCAGAAACCAGAAGTCTCAGGGAGGCTAGTAAAATGGACCGTAGAGCTCGGCGAGTTTGACATCCAATTCCTGCCCCGGTCGGACATCAAGTCGCAAATACTCGCCGACTTAATTGTAGAGTACACCATCCCTCCAGAAGCAACTCCTATCAAAGACACCACTAGCCCCCGCTGGACTCTCTATGTCGACGGTGCTTCAGGAGCGGAAAGGGCCGGAGCAGGATTGCTCCTCATAAGTCCCGATGAGATCACCTTAGATTATGTCCTCAGGTTAAAATTCCCCGCAACCAACAACATCGCGGAGTACGAGGCACTGATCGCCGGCCTCCGGCTCACCATCGATTGCAAAGAAGAGATCCTGACGATTTACGCAGACTCCCAACTCGTAGTCTCGCAAGTTGAGGGAGACTACGAGACCAAGAATGATCAGATGGCGAAATATCTCGCCCTTGCGAGATTGCTCCTTCAGAAGATCCCGTCGTACCAAATCCTGCACATCCCTCAGGAGCATAATTCCAGGGCAGATGCTCTATCTAAGCTTGCAACTTCACCCACCAGCTACCAATCCCGAAGGCACCGAGTGGAAGAGATCGTGGTTCCAAGTATTCAAGGGCCATGGGAAATCGCAACCATCCACCAGGAAGAGTCGTCCTGGATGACCCCACTGCGAGCCTACCTCGAGCACGGGCACCTCCCCGAGGACCGTCTGGAAGCACGAATATTACGGATGCGAGAGGCATCATTCGCCATCGTGGACGGGGAGCTTTACAAACGGCCATTCTCAGGGCCCTATCTAAAGTGCCTACTGGCGGGAGAGACGAACTACGCCCTAAGAGAAATACACGGGGGGATCTGCGGAGAACACCTAGGAGGAAAAGCTTTGGATCAGAAGATACTGCGCCAAGGTTTTTATTGGCCAATAATAAAGAAGGACGCAACCGAGCTAGTCCAAAAGTGCAGGAGCTGCCAACTACACACAAACGTACCTCATCAGCCCCCGGTCGAGCTCTCCACACTCCATAGTGCGTGGCCATTCGCACAATGGGGAATCGATCTCCTCGACCCCCTACCTCTGGCATCTGGACAGAGGAAGTTAATCATCCTAGCCATCGATTACTTCACCAAATGGGTAGAAGCGGAGCCCTTGGCCAAAATCACAGAAGAGAACGCCAAGCAATTTGTCTGGAAGAGCATTATATGCCGCTTCGGTATCCTAGCAACAATCATCGCCGACAATGACACTCAGTTCACCGGGAAATCCTTCACCAAGATGTGCGAGGACCTGAAAATCAATCTTCGCCGCACGCCCTAACATATCCGTAAACCAACGGGCAAGTGGAAGTCACGAACCGCACCATCCTCAAAGGGTTGGAGACGCGCTTAGAAGATGTTGGGGGGCAATGGGTGGACGCACTCCCAAGTGTACTATGGGCGTACTGCACGACAGAGAGGACTCCTACAAGAGAGATGCCTTATAACCTCTGTTACGGTACTGAAGCCGTCATCCCCGTCGACATCGACGTTCCAAGCACCCAGGTGCTAACTTTCGATCCCAACAAGAATGATGAGCTACTTTGGGAAAATCTCGACTTGATCCCCGAAATCCGAGATGAGGCTGCCCAGCGTGCTGCAACCTACCAAAGGCGCGTAGCCCAGCTCTATGACAGAAGGGTAAAGCCCAAACCAATCAATGTAGGAGATCTCATCCTACGCAGCATCGAGGCGGCCGACAAAGGTCCCCAAGGAGATAAACTCTCACCAACTTGGGAAGGTCCGTACGTTGTCACTGCGGTCGTAAAACTCGAAATATACAGGCTCAGAACAACGGAAGGGAAGACTCTACCACGCACCTGGAACGCCCAGAACCTGCGCCGCTTTTTTCAGTAATATTAAGTCTTCTATCACGCAAAAAGCCGCGAGCTCAGACTCGCGCAAATTTATCTTATATTATATATTGTATGCAAAGCCGCGAGCTCAGACTCGTGCAAACTTATCTTATATTATATATCATGTACAAAGTCGTGAGCTCAGACTCGTGCACGCTTATTGATACGCGGAAAATGGTTTTATACGCAAGTGCATGTGTCGATCAAGTAATAAAGAGTGAATAGAGATCGTTCCCACGGAGAAGTGACTATTCTTAGGTTTACAAATACTAGCTAGACCGTTTCTTTGAAATTCAAGTGAACCAAATTAAGGGATTTTGTTCGCGGATATATAATTTAATATTTCTTAATCAAAGATTTAAGCTAAGGAAACTATTCAAAATAACTTTCGAAATATATGTCGGAGAGAATAATCTTGTATAATGATTTCCTACGATGATTATGATGAAAATTTGAATACCTAATACTTTATTTGAATGCTTTACGAGTTTCTTTCAACAGATTAAATGGAGACAACCGTATCTCTCGATATCGGAGATCTCAATATCCTAGATTCCCTTAGTTATCTCTAACATAAGAGAGGTGAAGAATATTGTGCAAAATAACAACCGTAGTCGCAAGCCAGAAAAGGAAATTTCTTTCACTTTCCTCCACTAGAAAGAGATTATGAAACGCATACACCTCTCCTCTCTCGACTCTTGAAGTGATGCGTAAAATAAAGAAATTTGGATTAAAGATCTACAACGCTCCTCTCTCGACTCTTGCGGTGTAAAAAGATAGAATTTTTCCTAGCACTACGCTCCTCCTCTCTCGACTCTCGGAGCGCAATAGTAGATAAAATTCATTGCCCAAGATTTCAACAATAAGTTCATAACTCAATAAAGAACACTCATCAAACATTCATAAAAGTTAAGTAGAAAATTTCATCAAACCAACCGTAGTACTTTCAACATACAAGATCAATGAAAATTAGTTCATGACAACGGAGGAGAACAAACAAATAAGAGCGATCTTACAAAACATGATGTTGGAATTTCGGATCCCTTCTTCCTCTTCAAAATCGCCCAAACCCTAGATCTCCTCCTCCTTTTCCTTTTCAAAATGACAAAAGATCCATTTTCTCTCTCCATCTTCCTCTATCTAGTCGTGCTTCCCTCTTAGGAAACTCCAATGGCCGAATAGATGCCTCCTTTCCTATCTGTAACCGCCAATTTGCGTGCAATTCGAAATTTAAAAACTCAGATTTTCGTCAGTAAGTCATGACTTATTTTCAGAAAGTCATGACTTATTCTCTGAAAGTCATGACTTATTTTCCTGCTTCCATTTCCTACTCGAAGTCAGCATTAAAGTTGTTGACAAATTGCTGCGGCATGACTTTAAAACTTGTGAAGCTGCTCCAAACTGACGTTAACTTCTTTTGCACTTTGCCTTTGACTCATCAAGATGATTTCTTTGAAATTACTACAGTAAAATCATGTGAAAATAGCGATAATATTCAAATTTGACCAAAATAGTAAATAGTTTACATTTAACCTATTTAAACTAATATTTATCAAACATAATGAATAATTTGGTCAAAATAATGGATGAAAATAACTTCCATTTGAGAAGTTATCACACCCCCACACTAAGTTCTTTGCTAGTCCCTAGCAACGATAGATCAATATAAATACTTGAGTAAGCCTCGGTCTATCAAATTATACATTTGTTGCACCTAACTCTTTAAACTTAATCAGACAAGAATTATTCAAGACATTCACATTGTTAATTGATAAATTAGTTAATCACTGAAATTTCAAAAATTCACCAGTCCATTAGTTTAATAAAAGAAAGAGCTCCATCAAAATTTCTAGTGTAGTGTGTGTTATTCCTTAAAATTGTTCACTCCATACCATTTATTTCCTTAAACTTCCCTAATAATGAGAAAGAATGAGACTAGGTTGGAGTTTTGATTTAGCCTCCACAAAAGCTTGGTAGCAAATTGAAATACTCTGAAGGATAGAAATTTGGATTTTCTTTGGATTCAATGATCACAATTTTGTAGCGATAAGAAATTTCCTCTGATAGTAATCTCAATATCTTTCCATATAATGGGGTTTAGTTTCCAAACATTATTTTCACACATTTTTTTAATCATAGTTGGGATCATTCCAAGCATGTATACACAAACTTAGGCCACATATCACTATGATTTTTTTTTTTTTGATATTTTGAATCATAGTTGGGATCATTCCAAGCATGTATACACAAACTTAGGCCACATATCACTATGATTTATATAAAAAAAATTTATAATTATTTTTCACCCAAACACCCATACATAGAAAGATTACTAAGATATCATCAATTGGAATGTGGGGAAATAAAATATTGAGTGATAAGTATTCAACTGAAAAGGAATAGGCTCAAGAGAGTAATGAATAATCTATATCAAAGATAGGCTTAACAGTACGAGATGATTCACAAATGGCTCTCACTACCTACTTTTAATGTTTTGGCATGCATCATTTACTCCGTACTAGCTCACTCTTACAACATTTCATGTAGAAGTCAATAAAATTAATTAATAAGAGACGAACTCTTTTAAGGAATATAGTGCATGAAAGAATTTTTAAAAGAGCTCTAACCTATCTTACTAACTTCAAGTTCATAATTTGACATTTTTGGATTAAATAATCTATCAATCAAAGCAAATATAATAGCTAAATTTTTTTTTAAATCAACAGGTATAAAAGTTAGACTTGACAAATTAATAACCGATAGCATGTGCATTACCCAATAGGTGGAGGTTATCTCACCCCCACACTCATAAATTTGCTAGGCCCTAGCAAATATGAATCATGCAGACAAAGAATCTTGTTTTCATAAAGAAGTAAGTACGGAATGAAAATTAAAATAAATACTCCCCTGATTGTCCTATCTGAAAAGGCATGCCGTAGACAGTTGGTATATACCCTTGAATCCAGTCCACGTGCAGCAAATGTTGAAATAGCATTGCAAGAGTGGCTTCACCTGCATAATAATTATGGAGAAGAATAGCACAAACTATGGCATACAAATTATGGCATACAATCATGTACAAGATAGACATAAGCGCTTCCTGAGCGAGTAGTTAGATTGTAGTAATATAGGTAAATTGTTTGATAGTATCCCAAAATAAAGAAATAGCACGCATAAGCACAGATCGGAATTTGTGTGACCTCACACATATTACAATGCTCATAGGAGCATAATAGTTGTACTAATTAAGATAAAGTAAGCAATAACTCCAAGTAAATGCAAAGCTAATCATCATCACTTCCAGAAGTTGGAAGTTCTTCATCCGCCCAAGTTGTTCGCTCTCCATCCGAATCTAGCATATAGCCGTCCGCATCGAATCTAGATTGATATGGAAAGGAATGGTCTTCAACAGGCATATCTGCCTTCTGGAATAACGTTACGTGATCCTTGCGCAGGGCCTCGAGTCTAGCTGTGAAATTAACATGCTGAAACTGCATATATTGTTGAATGTACTCAAAGCTGGACAAAGTCTTCCCCTTTCCAGACTTTTTGTGGGCTGCCTTGTTTTTCTTTGCATGCGTGGTAGATGGTAACATGTCATCCGAACTGTCTTCAGGATCTCTAGCGGCAACTTTCACGTATTTGGAAATAACTGAATAAGTAATATGATGTCCCACACGAGTTACCATATCATTTGGTCCCATAGTGACCCCAACGTAGCGGCATAATTCCGTGATCAATGTAGGAAACCATAACTGTCTAATTCCCACTTTGGTTGCTAACGAACGTATATGATTGCTAATGATTTGGCCCACGTTAATCTTCTTGCCCATCAAGATTCCGAAAATCAGGAGTGCACGCTCCCAAGGAACGTGATTTGTGTGCTTGGTGGGCATGATACTAGCATTGATAAATAACAACCAAACTTTTGCCTCTCGACCGAAAGTAGAAGATTTGAACACTCGTTTTTTTTATTTGCCCAATCGGGGCTGCCATCATAACATAATAAAGCCGCAACATCACCTCGATCGTCTTCTGTGTCCAAACGTAAATATTCATCATCAAAGTCAGTCCCGAGATCAAAGAAGTCATTTATCGCCTCCGCCGAAAAATTTACCTCTTTTCCACGCACGAAAACCTTGTTATCCTTATGAAATTGTAAGTTTGAGTAGAACTCAAACACCCATGGTAAAACTGCTTCGACCCGTGGATGACAAAAAGTAGTCAAACTCAGCTTTTCAATCTGATTGACATAATCCAAACTCCAAGCCCTTTTTTCCATCTCAAAACCTCTTTCAAAAATAACAGGCTTCATCTTGATTAACTCGTAACGATCATGAGCCTCATCGTTAATGAATCGCAGATCTTTGTGTGCAAGTGACTGTTGTTTCCTTTTTTACTAGACATTTCTATCATATAGAAGAAATAGGTGCAGGTGAAACCCAATGTGAGAAAGGAAATACTAATGTTGTTTACAAAGAAACGAAACAAGGTAGGTAGGGCTTACCTCAAGGTCGGTATTAGGTTAACCTCGAAATCGCCCCTTTGTGATCGAGAGTATGCGCCGCAAGAACTAGAGAGTATGCGTCGCGGGAACTGGAGGTGTACACTGAAGCACTGGGCGTGGAGAGTAGATCTGGAATCCGTTGTCGAAATAGGCGCAGAATCGGGAGGTGCGGTCGACGATAGGTTACGGACTGGGAGCGTCCGTCGGCAGCGTTGCGCGAAGGTAGGAAGAGGGGGGAAATGTGGCGTCGAGAGCGATGTTGCGCGCAGGTAGGAAGAGGAGAGAATGACCTCAAACCGTCGAGAGGGTTAGGGTTTAAGCGACACGCGAGGACTGGTTCAGTTAGACCGGCAGTGTAAGGTTTAAAGTCATGGCTCATTTTAAATGTTAAGCTTTGAAGAAAGAAATGACAGAAGAAATTAAGTCATGACTTAATTGCTCGAAATTTTTTTTAGCGGTAGACAATGGAGAAAATCATGAAGATTGACCCTATAACTGAGATTAAACATTTTGGAAACATTCCAACACTCCCTTAATATGAAAGTTGGCTAAAATTAACACTTGTTGAAAATACAAATTTGGGTTGCCTCCCAATAAGCGTCTGATTTCATGTCCCGGCAGGACATAAAGTCATATTAATTTGTTTATATAAGTGGTATGAATGATGATCGTTGTTCATTTTCATTTCCTCTATAAATTTTTAGTCGTTCGCCATTGACTTTAAATTCGGAGTTATCTACTTCATTCAAAACCGTTACTGCACCGTAAGGATGTACTTCTTTTACACGGAAAGGCCCCGACCATCTAGACTTAAGCTTACCGGAAAATAATTTCAAACGCGAGTTAAATAATAATACCAATTGACCCGGTTCAAAATATTTTTCCTTCAAGCGCTGGTCATGCCACTTCTTTGTCCGTTCTTTATAAATCCTTGAACTTTCATATGCGTTCCTCCTGATTTCTTCCAACTCATTGAGCTGTAATAGTCTTTTCTTTCCTGCTTCATAAAAATCATAGTTAATCTTTTTAATGGCCCAATGGGCTCGATGTTCCAACTCCAGCGGTAAATGACATGCCTTCCCATATACTAGTCTATAAGGGGTAAATCCAATTGGCGTTTTATAATCAGTTCTATAAGCCCACAATGCATCATTCAGCTTCTGAGACCAATCCTTGCAATTGATACTAACTGTTTTAGCAAGTATTTTCTTTATCTCTCTGTTTGACACCTCAGCTAAGCCGTTCGTTTGAGGATGATAAGCCAATGCTACTTTATGAGTGACTCCATATTTTCTCAATAAGGTAGTAAATTGATGATTACAAAAGTGACTCCCCCCATCACTTATGATAGCTCTTGGGGTTCCAAAATGATTAAAGATGTTATTCTTAAGAAAATATAAAACTACTTTAGCATCATTTTTAGTGGTAGCAATAGCTTCAACCCATTTTGAAACATAATCTACGGCTAAAAGAATGAAAATATTACCGTTGGAATTAACAAACGGTCCCATAAAATCTATCCCCCATACATCGAAAAGCTCGACTTCTAAAATGGTGTTCGTTGGCATAGATTCATTCTTTTTTATGTTTTCATCCCTTTGACAATGATCGCATTCTTTTACAAAATCTCTAGAGTCTCGGAATAAAGTTGGCCAAAAGAAACCGGCTTCTAATACTTTCATCGCCATCCTATTTCCCATGAAATGTCCTCCATAAGGGGAACTATGACATTTTTCTAGAATAGGTCTCTTCTCTATTTCCGGTATACATCTTCTCACCACACCATCCGCTCCAACTTTAAATAAGTAGGGGTCATCCCATAAGTACGAACGGACTTGATGCATAAACCTTTTCTTTTGTTGGTAAGATAAATCTGGAGGATAAATTTTACTAACAAGATAATTGACATAATCAACATACCAAGGCAAGGAACTTTCAGAAATAACCAAAATGCATTCATCAGGGAATCTTTCATTAATCTCGGACGGAACTATTGAATTTGGGGGCTCAATTCTAGAAAGATGGTCGGCAACCGGATTATCAACACCCTTTCTATCTTTGATCTCTAAATCAAATTCTTGTAATAGTAAAACCCAACGAATTAGCCTAGGTTTAGAATCTTTCTTTTCCATTAGATAACGGATAGCTGCATGATCGGTAAATACTATAACATTTGTGCATAAAAGATAAGATCTAAATTTATCAAATGCAAAAACCACAGCAAGTAGTTCCTTTTCGGTTGTGGTATAATTAATTTGGGCCTCAATTAGAGTTTTACTAGCATATGCAATGGTATGGAAAACCTTCTCTCGCTTTTGTCCTAGAACTACTCCGACAGCGTAATCACTAGCATCGCACATGAGAACAAATGGCTCTTCCCAATCAGGAGCTACTACAATAGGTGTTGTAGTTAATCGGGTTTTCAATTCATTAAATGCAGCTAAGCAGTTTTCATCAAAATAAACTTTATATCCTTTTCTAACAAACCGCTCAAAGGTTTTGCAATCTTTGCAAAGTCTTTGATGAATCTCCTATAAAATCCTGCATGCCCCAAGAAACTACGCAATGCTTTTACATTTTTAGGAGGAGGTAGTTTCTCAATCACCTCTATTTTCGCCCTATCTACTTCTAACCCCTTTTTCGATACATGATGCCCAAGTACTATGCCTTCCCGCACCATGAAGTGACATTTTTCCCAATTTAAAACGAGGTTAGTTTCAACACAACGTAAAAGCACTCTTTCTAAACACCTCAAACATTCATCAAACGATTTACCAAAGATGGAAAAATCATCCATGAAGATTTCTATGCCATAATCCATAATATCCGAAAATATAGCAATCATACAACGTTGAAAAGTGGTCGGTGCATTGCACAAACCGAACGGCATTCTCCTAAAAGCAAATGTTCCGTAAGGACACGTGAACGTTGTCTTTTCTTGGTCCTCCGGATCTACCGTAATCTGATTATAACCGGAATACCCGTCTAGAAAACAAAAGAAATCATTTCCGGATAATTTATCTAATACTTGATCTATAAAAGGCAAAGGAAAGTGATCCTTCCTTGTGGCCTTATTTAATTTCCGGTAGTCCATACAGATACGCCATCCCGTGACCATTCTAGTAGAAATTAATTCATTTTTATCATTTTTTACTATGGTCATCCCCCCTTTCTTAGGAACACATTGGACTGGAGAGACCCATGAACTATCCGAGATGGGGTAAATTATTCCTGCATCTAGCCATTTAATAATCTCCTTCTTCACTACCTCTTTCATAGGTGGACTAAGACGTCGTTGATGCTCTATAGACCCTTTGAAGGTTTCCTCTAAAAGGATTTTGTGCATACAAAGTGAAGGGCTAATTCCCTTAATGTCCGTAATTGTCCATCATATGGCAGGTTTATGTCTCTTTAAAAGATTTAACAATTTTTGATGTTGTTCCGGTAGCAATTCAGAATTAACTATGACCGGCAACGTATCATTCTCTCCTAGATATGCATATGATAGATGATTAGGAAGTGGTTTTAATTCAAGAACAGGAGGATTGATAATAGAAGGTTTATCCACACAAGACCTCTCTTGCATGTCTAATGGTTCCGGTTTACGAGTGAATACCGATTGAAGTGCAAATGCTTCCAAACGCTCGTGAATTTCTTCTTCGTCCTCAGAATTTTCTTCATCGTTTGAAATATTCGTTACCGCTTCATCTTCCAATTCTTGACTCTTGCCAAGATCATAATCATAAAGAGTCATGCATTTTACCTCTTCCATACTATCCTCTTCCCTATGAGGGAATTTCATTGCTTTAAGTACATTGAACGTGACTTGCTCATCATTAACTCTCATGGTTAACTCCCCCTTATGAACATCAATCAAAGTTTTTTCGGTAGCTAAGAAAGGTCTACCCACAATAATAGGTACCTCTTTGTCTTCTTCCATATCCAAAACCATGAAGTCCGCTGGAAAAATAAACTTTTCTACCTTGACTAAGACATCTTCTACGATTCCTTTTGGATAGGTAAGAGATTTATCGGCCAATTGTAACGTAAGCGATGTTTTGGAAATCTCTCCCAAACCCAACTTCTTATAAATTGACAATGGCATGAGGTTTATGCTTGCCCCTAAATCACATAAAGCTTTTCCCTCAAATTGATACCCAATAGAACACGGAATAATGAAACTTCCGGGATCTTTTAGTTTTGGTGGTAATTTCTTTTAAAGAATCGCACTACACTCATGAGTGAGTGCAACCGTCTCATTTACACCTAATTTTCTTTTCTTATTTAGGATATCTTTCATGAATTTTACATAGCTTGGCATTTGTTCTAAGTCTTCGGCGAATGGTATATTAATTTGTAGTTTTTTGAATACTTCCAGAAATTTCTGGAATTGTTGATCTAGTTTGCTCTTTCGCAGCCTTTGAGGAAAAGGTGGAGGGGGGTAAATTGTTGTGTTTCCCTTCTTACCCGTCATATCTACTTCATTTCGATTCTTAATTCCTCCTATTATTTCTAGTTCCTCCCTTTCAGTGTTATTACACTCCTTACTCTCTTTTTCATTATTATCCGCTTGTTTAAGTTCATTATCTTTTTCAAGTGGATTATTTTCATGACCACCTATTAACTCTCGCCCACTCCGTAAGGTGACTGCCTTACATTGATGATTATCTCCCTTAGGGTTTGGTGTGGTGTCCGTCGGAAGTGTACCTTGAGGACGAATGCTCAAAGCGGATGATATTTGTCCTAGTTGCGATTCAATTAATCGCATCGAACCTTCTAAACTAGAGAAACGTGTTGAATTCTTTTGCATGGATTCTATAATGAAATCGTCGGTTAATTTTCTTGAAGGTCCTGCTTGATTAGGATGTTGATTTTGATGTTGAGGAGTAGGATTAGAATTAAATAGATGTGATGGAGTTGAACCGGAATTATTCTTCCAAGAGAAGTTTGGGTGATTTCTCCATTCGGAATTATAATTATTTGGATATGAATTATGATTTTGTTTGAATTGCCCTCCAATATAATTTACTTCTTCATTGTTACCTACAAGTTGCTCAATTGTTAAAGTGGGATTAGATGTAACCATAGGAGTGACTATGCTATTGACTTGTGGAGTTATTTGATTTTGGTATAGAGTCAAAGCATCTAACCTCTTATTGATTGAATTAAATTGAGACGTCATTTGGGCTGCAAATGACGTGAATTGATCTACTTGATATATTCCTGTCGTAGTAGAAGAATGTCCTTGACGTTCAATAAATGATAATTGTTAGAAGATAGGTCTTCTAAGATTCCATATGCATCTTCTGGGTACTTATTCATGAGAGAACCTCCCGCAGCTCCATCTACTTGGATCATGGTAGATGTCTGGAGGCCATTGTAGAAGGTCCACACCTGTTGGTGGATGGCTAAGCCATGATGAGGACACTTCCGCAATAATTCCTTAAAATGTTCCCATGCATCATAAAGGGTTTCTCCATTCACTTGCATGAATGTAGAAATATCTCTCATTAATTTAGCAGTCTTTGATGGGGGGAAATATTTAGCTAGAAATTTTTCAATCAAGATGACCCAAGTGGTAATGGACCCATTAGGTAAGGAGTTTAACCAGTCTTTTGCTTTTCCTTCCAAAGAAAAAGGAAACATACGCAATTTGATGGCTTCCTCCGATGCGCCATTAATTTTGAACGTGTCACAGATTTCTATGAACGTTCTTAAATGAGAATTAGGGTCTTCATGATTATGACCACTAAACTTGTTATTTTGAACTAGTTGCATAGCAGTAGAGTCAATTTTAAAGTTATTGGCTTTGACAGCGGGCCTAGCAATACTAAATTGGACCCCTCCCCTAAAAGGCATATTATAGTCGCGACATGTTCTTCTATTTTCAGCTTGATGTCCATTATGTTCTACTTGTCCTCCTAAATCTTGACCTTCTTGGTGAACTTCATCTTCATTATTTAGATTCATTGTGGGTTGATTAACTTGCT
The DNA here is from genome assembly GCA_033032865.1 of Dactylorhiza incarnata. Taxonomy (NCBI): domain Eukaryota; kingdom Viridiplantae; phylum Streptophyta; class Magnoliopsida; order Asparagales; family Orchidaceae; genus Dactylorhiza; species Dactylorhiza incarnata. The sequence continues at coordinate 616,494 of JAWHQI010000424.1, read as the reverse complement.
CCAACTTAGTTGATTTCCTATTTCTTCTACAGGTTCGTTCAATCTCAACGTTTAGTGGAAACAATTCAACCGACCGATACCGGGACATACACTAACAAACTCTCAATAAACAGTAAAGACAAATATAATAAGTAAAGTAAAAGAAAAATAAACTTGACCTCTCAATACTAAGATTCGCTAATATTGCAAGAAAAACACAAAGATTAGTTGCTCTTCCCCGGCAACGGCGCCAAAAATTTGATACGCGGAAAATGGTTTTATACGCAAGTGCACGTGTCGATCAAGTAATAAAGAGTGAATAGAGATCGTTACCACGGAGAAGTGACTATTCTTAGGTTTGCAAATACTAGCTACACCATTTCTTTGAAATTCAAGTGAACCAAATTAAGGATTTTGTTCGCGGATATATAATTTAATATTTCTTAATCAAAGATTTAAGCTAAGGAAACTATTCAAAATAACTTTCGAAATATATGTCGGAGAGAATAATCTTGTATAATGATTTCCTACGATGATTATGATGAAAATTCGAATACCTAATACTTTATTTGAATGCTTTACGAGTTTCTTTCAACAGATTAAACGGAGACAACCGTATATCTCGATATCGGAGATCTCAATATCTTAGATTCCCTTAGTTACCTCTAACATAAGAGAGGTGAAGAATTTTGTGCAAAATAACAACCGTAGTCGCAAGACAGAAAAGGAAATCTCTTTCACTTTCCTCCACTAGAATGAGATTATGAAACGCATACACCTCTCCTCTCTCAACTCTTGAAGTGATGCGTAAAATAAAGAAATTTGGATTAAAGATCTACAACGCTCCTCTCTCGACTCTTGCGGTGTAAAAAGATAGAATTTTTTCTAGCACTACGCTCCTCCTCTCTCGACTCTCGGAGCGCAATAGTAGATAAAATTCATTGCCCAAGATTTCAACAATAAGTTCATAACTCAATAAAGAACACTCATCAAACATTCATAAAAGTTAAGTAGAAAATTTCATCAAACCAACCGTAGTACTTTCACCATACAAGATCAATGAAAATTAGTTCATGACAACGGAGGAGAACAAACAAATAAGAGCGATCTTACAAAACATGATGTTGGAATTCTGGATCCCTTCTTCCTCTTCAAAATCGCCCAAACCCTAGATCTCCTCCTCCATTTACTTTTCAAAATGACAAAAGATCCATTTTCTCTCTCCATCTTCCTCTATATAGTCGTGCTTCCCTCTTAGGAAACTCCAATGGCCGAATAGATGCCTCCTTTCCTATCTGTAACCGCCAATTTGCGTGCAATTCGAAATTTAAAAAATCAGATTTTCGTCAGTAAGTCATGACTTATTTTCAGAAAGTCATGACTTATTCTCTGAAAGTCATGACTTATTTTCCTGCTTCCATTTCCTGCTCGAAATCAGCATTAAAGTTGTTGACAAATTGCTGCGGCATGACTTTAAAACTTGTGAAGCTGCTCCAAACTGACGTTAACTTCTTTTGCACTTTGCCTTTGACTCATCAAGATGATTTCTTTGAAATTACTACAGTAAAATCATGTGAAAATAGCGATAATATTCAAATTTGACCAAAATAGTAAATAGTTTACATTTAACCCATTTAAACTAATATTGATCAAACATAATGAATAATTTGGTCAAAATAATGGATGAAAATAACTTCCATTTGAGAAGTTATCACTTATCTTGTATTACGAAAGCCGCACACAAAATGACCCTCTACTATGAAAAATATGCTTTGACACATATATTCAATTAAGAAAAATCATTATTATCTTCTTCGCCCCCAAAAGCTCTTTTCATCATCCATTTTAGGGCCATGCCCCGGGGACTTCACACCGTCGTCGATTGAAGGTTCGCCCTTCTCCTCCGCCGTCGGGTCCCGGTGTCGTAAGGGCCTACCCCTCTTACGTTCTCCCACGATTTGAATACACCCGCTATTCACCGGCCATTTCGGGGCCTGCCCTAGGGACTTCGCACCGCCGTCGATTGAAGGTTCGCCCTTCTCCTCCGCCGTCGGGTCCCGACGTCATAAGGGTCTGCCCCTCTTACGTTTGCCCACGGTTCGAATACACCCGCTATTCACCGGCCATTTCGGGGCCCTGCCCCGAGGACTTCGCACCGCCGTCGATTGAAGGTTCGCCCTTCTCCTCCGTTGTCGGGTCCCGGCGTCGTAAGGGCCTGCCCCTCTTATGTTTGCCCACGGTTTGAATACACCCGCTATTCACCGGCCATTTCGGGAGCCTGCCCCGGGGAATTCGCACTGCCGTCGATTGAAGGTTCGCCCTTCTCCTCCGCCGTCGGGTCCCTTCATCGTAAGCGTCTTCCCCTCTTACGTTCGCCCACGGTTTGAATACCCCTGCTATTCACCGGCCAAATCTATATTCTATTATGTAAAAGCCGCGGGCTCAGACTCGCGCAAACTAATTTTTTACTATAAAAAAGTCGCGAGCTTAGACTCGCGCAAACTAATTTTCCATTATGTAAAAGCTGCGAGCCCCGACTCGCGCAAATTTATAATCTACTATGAAAAAGTTGTGAGCTCAGGCTCTCACAGACTCATCCGTTATTTTATGAAAAACCATCAAGCTACTCAGGTATCGACGCTAAACGGCGCTCGCCGCAATCTCCGACACAATCGCTGGGCAGCAAACCCACAGCCGATCAAGGCGAGATAGAAGTTTCTCCCACAACTAGAGCCGAGCAACGACTTCTGGCGCGTCGCACGAAGATGTCAATAGTCGAAACCGCCAGAGAAAAGCCAAAAACCTCTGAACTCCTCCACGAGCTAATTCGGACTCCGAAGGTTTGGGGGCTTATGATGTGCACCCGTAAAGACGACATTCATCCATAGCCTTCGGGTGCGTATAGAGAAAGCCCCGCCAAGAGAGAATGGATTTAGTGGGGATAAAATCCAACCCACGACCGCGAGAACAGGAAAATCTGCTACAGAAAGTTCACGCTCCGGCGTTGCCAGGCACGACCAAGAACACGCCCCCGCCTCGACAAAGCACAGGCTAACCGCACCCCCCATCACATGGGCACGGCCTAACCGCGCCGAGCCGCACCCCTATGGGGTGCGGCAAGGCTACGGCCAAGCCGCACCCCTTGAGGGGTGCGGCCAAGCTGCACCCCATGTGGGGTGCGGCCAAGCCGCACCTCTTGAGGTGTGCGGCCAAGCCGCACCCCATGTGGGGTGCGGCCAAGCCGCACCCCTCTCCGCATCGGGGTGCGACCGAGCCCCCTCCCCCCTTCTGCAGAGGGCTCACAGAAGGCTCGACCGAGGTCGCGCCCCTCGGCGGGTGCGATCAGTGCCCAATTCCTCTTTGGGGGTGCGAATCCCCATTCCTCCGTTCGCTCGGAACGCTCCGCGCTCGCAGCGCGCCCAGAACACTTCCGTGTTCGTTGCATGCTCAGAACGCTTCTTTGCGCGCTCAGAATGCATCCCTGTTTGTTGCGCGCACAGAACGCTTCTGAGCGCGCTCAGAGCACTTTCGCATTCCCGACACGCTCACAATTTGTCTTTCTAAATTCTCATATTGCAGGAACGGCTTGTCGCCTTTTTCACCTTCAACGAAACTGCCTGAACTGCCCAAACTGCCCGAACTGACCGAAGGGCGAGACAGTCATTTACGAAAAATGGCTATCCGTGTGCTCCGAATCGACCAGCGTGATTCGCCCGTCAGGTGGTTACGATGGTTATGACGACAAAATTACCGGGCTACCCCCGACCAAAGCTATAAAATGAGCCCCAGGCCTTCATTTTGGGGGACCTTGCCTTCTGCGCCCGAGAGAGCTCCTTTGAAGATTTCCTCGGAATTCTCCTTCGGCGCTTGAAGATCTCCTTCGTGGACTTGGAGATTTCTTTTCTCCCGAAAGGTGACTCAGCATTCTCACTTTTGTTCTCCCGACCATTCTCACTTTTATTCTCCACCGTTCTCAGAAGGAAAAATACTTAGTTTTCCGAGAGGTGGTATGTCACCTTCGGAGTTCTCTTTCTCTCTCCCTATTATTGTAACGAGCGGCGTCCTGTCGCGCTCGAATTCTAAGTACCTGATTGTAACCCCCAGAAGATAGTGAAGTTTGGTCGGCACAACTCCGGCCGCGTGGTTTTTCACCCTTTCCGGGTTTTCCACATTAAAAAGTCCCAGTGTACTCAACGAATCTCTAATTGACTGTTAGCGTGCTTGGCTCGCTTCAAAGCTAACACGGTTCAAGTCGACCGGTCTACCGAGAGCACCCAATTGACCCGCAACAAATATTATGTATTTATGTGAACTTATTTACATAGAGACTTCTCGATTACGCAATTATTTGAGGCTATTCGGATGTCTGCGAATATGCATTGGTCTAATCCCACGAACGATCAAAACTTGTGATATGTAGGGTAGATTGTCTCGTAACCCATGTGGAGAACAAGAATTTAGGAATGATTATGAAATCATATTAATTTATGGGGGGTTTCATATTTCATTATGATTTGGAGTTTAATGGATTTAATTAAATTCAATTTGGTAACTCCAAATTTGGCCTCTTCTAGTTCTATTAAAGCCAATATTGAAACCACTGCCCTTCACCAATATTGGTTCTCTCCTCTTTGACTTTTGTAGAAACTGACACACATCCATTCAAGTTTTGGAGAGTCCTAGTTGCCGCAGAAGACCATCCTTTTTAGGAGAGTCTCTGTGGACTGTGATATTTTACAGATGAATTTCTATGGGCCCTTCTACAAGGGCTTCATATTCTGAAATGTTGTTGGCACAAGCAAAATCAAGCTTGAAGGAGAAGGAGAAAGAATTTTGTTGAGGTGTGATGAAGAAAGAATCCAGAGGCTACAGACCCGTCGAAGTAGAGTGTCCATTTCGGGAGGTCTGAGAGAGTAAAGACATGCTCGTCCGGTAGGGTGGTCTCAATTGGACCTTTTGCCCTGACCGGGTTTCAAATCATCTGACCTTCCCAAGAACTGAGTGACGAAATTGGCTACCTTTTGCTCTGACCTTTTGCTCTGACAGCGCTTCACTCGTTCACTATTGCGTAGTGTTCTTTGCGCGCTCTATCTTGCTAGCTAGCTTTGTGTAACACATCCCCTCCGTCATGAATAATATTACAGAAGATCCGGTCGGGGCCCCACACCATATTACACGAACAGACAAAAGGGTTACTAAATGAGACCATACATTCTTTTGATTTAAAAACGCATCCTAACACAGGGTTGCATTCTAGCGGAAGAATTTAAGGAGTTGAAATAATCACCCAACAAGGAATGCCCACTAATAAAAGGAAACCAGGAATGAAAAGACATACACCAAATTGTTTGGCTTTAAGGTCTTACATCAATAATGTTTAACCAAATAAAGCATTTTGCATACTTCGGCATGCAGACCGACAACACATGAAAAAGCTAAACAAAATATTCGGGCCTTCGAGGGCCAGCTCAGCAAGAAGGGCTTCAGCCCACTATTTTCCGCTTGGCTCTGCAGCACTTGCACCCAAACATTCCACCAAGAGGTGGCAAACAAAGCAACGGTCGGCAAGAGCTGACCAAATTATAACGACCTCACCCCTTTCTCGGGGTGGCAGTGCTTCTTCCATGCAAGCAAATTAGCATATTCACATTGAGCAGGAAAGTGCCATTTAAGCACCAATCATCACAAATATTGGCACGACCGGCCCAACGTCTCGTACACTCAGGGCACCTTAACGGTGTACCGGATTTCCCCGGGTCCCACCACCATCGATCCTCAGTCCTAGACTGGATGACCCAACATTGAGCATTCTCTAGCCGTGAACCAAGGTCCTCGACTCTCTCCTATGTCTATAACACACCAGATTCCTTAGGTAGCCGAACTACACCACATAGTGCAGGTATTGTTCAGTCAATCCCGTTGCTCAAGTCGTCGTACCCAACACGCACGACATGGGTCAGCCTCCCCTTGCCTGTTACCGCATACATAACCGATTGTTATGTAACAAGGGTGACACTCACGACCACCTAAGTTGGGCACTCAAGGCGCACAACTCCACACGCTAGCACAACGGACGGGCTTCGCACAAACACAATAAAAGCTCCCCGGGAACTGATGCCAACGATCCATCGATCCTGTGCAAACATTAGGGTGTTTCCAGGAGTACACCTCCAGTACTAACTGCATCTCCATGCAGACCCCCAGATTCCAAACATACAACTTCCACAGAGTCTTCTCTGGGAACCCCATAACATCACCAATCCAGACCAACATGTCTGGATGGGCTTCACACAACATGCCTAATCCATACTCGCGCTTCCGAACACTAATGCAATTAATACCGAAGATGTATATATCGACCCGTTGGAGGGCACCCTTCCCCCACCCGTCGGTGGAGAGGGGCTTCCATGCAAACATGTTAATTAAGGGCTTCATCTGCCCAAGAAGAAAAATCGTTACCTTTGACGCGCGTTTCAGAGCCATAGGTTGATCACCATGGATTTGGTTTCTGCACACCGGTCCGAGCTCCAAAGCGACCACGCGAGTTCTTCCCCGCACTTGGCCGGCCAAGCTTGAGCTCCACGTCTGTGCACACAGCAACACCCAACCAAAAGGAGGGTCGGCCTTCTCCTAGCCGGCGGCGGCCGAGACAAAGAGGAGATCTGAGTCCTCCTTGCAGGCGATGACCGGGAAGGAGAGGAGAAGAATTTTTGCCTTGCTGCCACCTATTAGCCAGCGACTCCAGGCGGCGACGGCGGTGCACACAACTTCCAGAAAAGGGAGGTGGTCGGGTTCTTCCTTCAGGCTGATGGAGAGAGGTTGGTGCTCGGGGAGGGGCTTTGCGGGCTGCTCTAGAAAACCGAGAGAGAGGGAGAAGGAGAGGGCGGCTCGGGTCCTCCTCCAGGCCAATGAGAGGGAGGAGGAGGTCGGGGCGACGCTTCCCTATGCGAACGAGAGGGAGAGGGGGAGGAGAGGGCTCGGGTGAGGGATCAAAAGAGGGAGGGGGGTCGACTGGGTAAGGTTTGGGGGAGTAGGACTTTAGGTTTTAAATAAACCCTAGTCAAATCTTCTATCTGCAGGCCACTCCTCTAAACGCACACAAAAACAAACAATGCGCACACCAAACTTTGATTTATTAAATTTGGGGCATTACAATTCTCTCACCCATAACGAAATTTCGTCCCTAAATTTAAAGCACAAATAACGAAATGAAATTCATCATACCTGAGTAAAATAGATCGGGGTACTCCTCGTGCATGACCTCTTCAGGCTCCCAAAAGAGCTCCTCACGGGCACAATTGTCCCAACAGACTGTCACCATCTTGATAGCCTTTCTCCGCAACTGTCGTATGTCGATATCGATGATGCAAATCGGCATCACCTTGGTAGATAGGCCAGTATCCACCGGCACACGAGGGCCTCCAACACAGAATCGAGCTCTCGCGCCGCCTTACTCAACACAGAGATATAGAAGACGTCGTGCAACCCACTCAGCTCCGTCGACAAAGCAAGTTGGTAAGCTGCTTGGCCGATGCGCTCGGTGATCTCGAATGGTCCCAAATACCTCGGACTCAGCTTCTTCAAGCGTCGGACTCTCGACACTCCCTTGAAAGGTTTTATCTTCAAGTACACCCAATCTCCGACCGCGAACTCAACGTTCCGGTGCTTGGCGTTGTAATACTTCGTCTGGCGATCTTGGGCAATTAGTAACTGCTCACGGATGGTCCAGATGGACTCATTCGCCCCAGCAACCTCTTTGCGCTTCAAAAACTTGGTATCTCCGGTTTCTGCCCACGCTAAAGGAGTACGACACTTTCTGCCGTATAACGCCTCATACGGGGCCATCTGAATGCTCGTCTGGTAATTGTTGTTGTAGGCGAACTCTACCATGTGAAGGTGATCCTCCTAACTCTGTTTGAAATCCAAAATGCACATTCGCAGCATATCCTCCATCGTCCGATTTGTCCTCTCGGTCTGCCCATCCGTTTGCGGATGAAAGATTGTGCTAAACTTGAGCTTTGTGCCCAGTAACCGATGAACGTGCCTCCAATCATTCATTTTGAATTTCTGCAAGAGTTCTTCTGTGCTAAACTTGAGCTTCTCGTCTTCGTCTTTGCCGAATTTGTCGTAGGTGGACATAGGTGTGACACATGGATTGCATTCATTCATTCTGAATTTCTGCAATAGTTTTTCTGTGTATTTTTCTTGATAGACGAAGATTTTTCCAGGGGACTGCTTGATTTGTTGTCTCAGGAAGAATTTCAGGGGACCTAGATTAGTCATCTCATATTATTTTTGTAGGATTGGTTGTGGATCAGCATGACCCCGATCAATTAATTCCACCATTGTCCGATTTCCTCTCTACGCTAAGTCGTTCTGCTGAGGGGTGTCGGGTGTAGTGAGTTTTCATGCCTTATATCATGCATGATTTTGATGGAAGGAGAAGAAAACGATTGTCATGAACTCACCAGCCCTGTCACTCCTAATGGATTTAATGTGGCTCTCAATTTCTTTTTTAAAGAATTGGAAAGTAGTGGCCGTGAGTGTTGGATTTTTGTTTTAGAGAATATATTCACATATCTCAAGAAAACGTCAACGATGAGAAAATATTATTTCTTTTCTTCGAGTCATTTCGTTGAGGCAGGTTCCCACAGGTTCATGTTGTTGGATTTTTAACGAAGAAATAAAAAACAGCAAGAAATGGGGGACGCGACAATAAGATTACGGTTCCGTTTGGGGGGACAACTTTTTTAAAATGGCTGCTGCCACTTAATTAAAGTGGCAGCAACCACTTTTTTTATTAAAAAAATTTTTATTTAAAAACATTTTTTTACCTAATTCCTATTTATACCCCCCTCTTCCTTCAATTTTCTCTCTTCACTCTCTCTCACTCTCACTCTCTCTCTCTCTCACACACACTCTCTCTCTACTCACTCTCACTCTCTTACTCCCTCTCACTCGATGTCGTCAAGCATGGCGTCGTCATCATCGGTGGTGCACGAAATTGTGGAGCACAAACACATAGCTCCAGTGTAGGAGCACTTCGACAAAGTCAAAGTCGGCAACGAACACAGGGCAAAGTGCAAACTTTGCAAACTTTGCGGGAAACTGCTCACTCTCAGTGACAACTCGACACTCGCACGACACATCAAGTCGTGCATTGCGAAGCAAGCTCCCGAGTCCAGTCAGGCGCAATTATCGGGATCCGAACAAATATGTGCATACAATCAAAGTCGGCAGCGGGAGCTGCAGGTGAAGAACGTCATCAGACGTGGATTGCCGTTCAACCACTAGCTATGATGACGCGAATGAGACTGAGTACATACATCAAGGGCTTCAACCCAAATATCATCAAGTAAGTCAATCGACCATTAAGCGCGACGCAGTACTTAAGTATTATTTAGAAGTGAAACAATCATTAATAAATTATTTTGAAAATTTTGAGGGTCGAATGAGTTTAACGAGCGACGTTTGGACAAGTGGTATAAAATTAGGATTATCATATATTTGTATCATTTGTCACTGAGTCGATCTCGTTTCCTGGGATCTAAATAAGCGCATAATATGTTTTGAAAGTTTTGAAGTCCCGCACACCAGTCAAGCGATTTATCAAATTATTTTAAAATGTTTGCGGGAATTTAAAATTAAAGATAAAATTATGAGTATTTCTTTCAATAACGCCACAAATAATACCACCACAATTGAGTGGTTAAAACATGATTTAAAACCTATGTTAAACGATGCATTTTTTCATACTCGTTGTATTTGTCACGTTTTAAATTTAGTCGTACATGATAGTTTAGCTTATATGGAACCATGTATTAATAAAATTCGTTTAATGTTACAATTTATTTATAGTTCAAAACAACAACGACAAGATTTTAAAAAAATTGTAAACACACAAGGTGAATTTTTTTTGAAAGCTTTATTTGACATGTCAATAAGATGAAACTCGACCTACACAATGTTAAAACGGGCGATTCGTCAAAAATCACTACTTATGGAATATTATACTACGTTAGGTATGTTCGATTTAAATGAGTCCGATTGGGCGGTTTTAGAAACTTATATGGAATTATTAGAAGTTTTTTACACGACAACAAATTTTTTATCCGGCGTATTAGGGATGACAAAATTTAAATACTAGCTCTCTAGTTATTGAAAATTTTGTTAATATATAACACAAAAATTAAATTATTTTAAACAACATATCGGATGACAAAAGTTAATAGAATTAAGGGAAACAAAAATTTAAAATATTATAAAGAAATGTAAGCGATGTTTTCATGCGCCGCCTCTTTGAATCCCTATTCGGCGTAGACGACGTTGAAAATTTAATAGAAGAAATAAATAATAATTTAGACGAAAATGTTAGTTACTCAAATTTGGATAGTATTTTAAATTTTAACACTGTTTTTACTGAATGTTATAGTTATTACGATATAATTTATATGAATCGTGACCCCGAGAGGATGTGTCGCAACCAAAAACACACGATAGTTTTAAAAATAAAATGTTAGAGCTTGCATCTAGGAAAATAGTGCGCACAACTTCTAATAGTTTAAATGAATTAGGTTTGTATACAAAGACACAATCTCGTGATTTTATGAGTACAGACGAAATAAAAAAAATTAATTTTTTTAAATGGTGGAAATGTAAAGTAAATACCTATCCTATTATGACATATATGGCCCGAGATTTACTAACAATCCAACCTAGCACGGTAGATTCAGAGTCTGCTTTTTCTCTTAGTGGCAGGGTGTTGAACAAGCGGAGAAGTCGTCTAAGCGAAGAATCACTCGAAATCTGCATATGCTACAAAGATCACTTGGATGCAATGAGGAGGAAGAAGCATAATTCAAATTTGGAGCATAGCTCGTCCGAAATGAAAGACGATATGGACGCAATCAACCTAAATTAGTTCAAAGCTCAAAGACTCAAAGGTGGCGAGCCGAATTTTGTGAAGGGCGGACGAAATATGTAATCTTTATTTTTTTAATAATTGTATTTGCAAAGTTATTTTATACGGACAATTATTTTTTTGTACATTAAAAATTCAAATTTTCAAATACGCATTTGTATAATTTTGTGTAATTCATTTTCGTTCAACATTAATAAAAATATATTTTTTCTCATATTACTCATATTAGTATTTTTTTTAATTTATATTTTTTTAATAAAAAATCTAAAACAATAAATATTTAAAAATAAATTAAATTAAAAAAAACAATTTAAAAATAATCCATTTTTTATACTTCTCACCTTTGAAGCATAACGAATTTTGATCCTGGTTTTCAGGAAAATATTACTTGGTGGACTCTGGGTATCCGCTACAAAGGGGATACTTGAAACCATATCCAGAGACACGTTATCATCTCCCAGACTTTGCTCGTGGCGGGCGTGCACCGGAAGGACGCCGAGAGATATTCAATCACGCGCACTCATCCCTTAGAAGTGTCATTGAAAGATCGTTCGGGATTTGGAAGAAAAAGTGGGACATATTGCGTGATATGCCGAGCTACAGCTTCGCCAAACAAACCGATATTGTGATGGCGACAATGGCACTGCATAATTTTATTCGGAGGCACCCGTCGCGGAGGGATATTGATTTCAATGAGTTCGAGCAGGGAGGTGGTGATGAGAGGGTGAGCACACAAGGGCATCAAGTAGTTTGTCCTGATACAGCAGGCGGGGTAGATGAGATGATCACGTTGCGTGAAAATATAGCGCAACAGTTGTACACTTCTAGATCTTAGATGGTGAGATGAATTATTGGTATTTATATCTATTATAGTCAGTATTATCTTAGATGGTGAGATGAACCTATTACCGACTTCACGTGTGGCAAGTTGGTTTATGTTGACAAACTTGCCAGACTAGCCTCCAAAAGAATGTCGGTCGAGCGACTAATGTTATTCAAACTGTGAGTCTCAGTTATGCCCAAAAAGGGAAGGTGATGGAGTTTTTGGCCTCACATTACGACCCAACCCAGCCTTAAGTCCCCTCTTTTGGACAATGTGAGGCCATCTGATAGGCGGATGTCATGTCAGGTATAAGTTAAATGTTTAGCTTTTATTGCATTATTTACTTATGTTTGTTTGAATGCATTCTGCCTTTCATGCTTAGGATTCATCCTGAACATTAGACGACACGTTTTATTTGTGTGGTCGGTGATGGTGATGACTCTTCACTCCTTAATGGAGCATGCCATTGACAACGGTACTACTACTAACCCTATAATTGCCAATATATCACCCGTAGAACTTAACAATATGATAACTAAAGTGGAAACCATGACTATGAAAATACAGTTGTTGGTTTGGCTATCGATACAAAAACCATTACCCTTGGATATGCACTTGTGCATGTTGTAGTGCTAGACTGACTTTTGGGGAGTAAATTGCGCTATTGACGAGTAGTTGAAGTGTTTTGGGGGTTTCATTCTGCCAAGTTTTAGAAATATCTGTGTGATGCCAGACTAGTAAAGATGTTGTTTGACGGTTCATGTATGAACCCTACCTTAGATGTGTTATCAGAAGATTGTTTGTTGCTTGTTGAATATGTTCCCTTGCGGGCTAAGGATCAGGGATGTGTTCGTGGCCATGAGAATCCACCATGACATTTAGGACTTTCGAGGAATAATACCGATTTGAGATAAGCTTCACTTAAAGAAATGCAAACATTATGATGATAGCAGATATGAATTTATAGTTGTGAATAATGGCTCCAATGTGAGATTAAATCATAGTGGAGGAATGCAAATAATGGACAAGATAATGTTTAATCAAAGAAAGGGACTCTAAAGATGGATTTGGTGATTTCATGTGATAAAATATGAGTGTCATGTGATTTTGCGGATATGATTTATAATGTTGCCATAGATTAGGTCATGGCTACCTTTATGCTTTGGTGAAACATTGCGAGCCTTTGTGACTAGCATCATTTGATCATGACCGGTTGGATGGAGAGTCATGGTGGTTGAGATTTGAGCTTAGTTATTATGCTTAGCCTGATAATGTGTGATGGGTGATGACGATGACAAACCTTTAGCGACTTATTGGATGGAATGATTAGGGTGCCCATGTGCCTTGTAGCACAAATCTCTATATGCAAGAGCATCAACATTTGGATCGATCAGGTTACTCATACACTTTGTGGTGTTATTCTTGATATGTTGGAAAGGGCGGGAGTGTGCATACTTATGATTGATAACTGAATACCATGACGATCTTGTGGGAACCTATCGTATTAGTCGCATCATCACCCTGAGTGTATGTCGGACTTGATTATTGTGGAATCAACTGAGTCGTTCCATGTTCATAAATCAATGTACTATTGCGGATGGGTATGATCATCCCTTACCTTGTGATGTGTAGGTGGAGAGCATAATATTTCAAGGAAGACGTTTGATACACGCGGATACAGACACTTTGAGTTCACAATAATGTCATTGGGTTAACAAATGCACTTTCGTTATCCATGCATGGGGTGATCGACACATCCCGAGAATGCCTAGATTAATTTATCTTTAGTGTCATCGACAACACGTTAGTATGTTCCCCGCTGGAGGAGGAGCGTGTTGGATATTTACGTGAGTGTTAAGTTAATTGAGAAGACACCAACTCGATGCCAATTTCTGTATGTTTTGTTTATCTTGATTGGTTTTACCTTGTTTGCATCGTTAATGGAGAAGGGTGTGGCAGAGGATCCGCCATGATTTGAAGCGTTTTGTGATTGTCCCACTTTGAGGAACATGGCGGAAGTTCCGCGCTACTTGGAGCTTGCTGGCTAGTATAAGTATTCTGTAGATAAACTTCTCAATTATGATATTCCTATTCACTACCATGACAAGGAAAAAGCATAATTTCTTTTGAACACTAGAGTGTGTATGAACTTTTGAAGAGTCAAAGGCCCGATTGACCTTAACACCTATCTTTTGTTCACCTTGCGGAACAGAAGAATATTAAGGCTTTATTGACCCATCAAATGATGTCTTGAGTTGTTTCTTAGGTCAATTTGAAAAGGTTGTGATGTATGGTTCACAATGACTAAATGTGCATGAGAGGTATTAATTGGTCCATGACTTGGAAGTTGGAAACCGTGGTATTCACTTTGTGGTGGTGGTAACTTTATGTGTATGGTGTGAAGAACGATGTTTTCATGAACCCCAAGAATTTGAAGTAACGTTGGCGTAGAAAGAGCTAGCCAAGTGGTAGTGAAGGCTGCCAGGCCAAGTTGTCGGAGAAAGGGAAATATTGGAGTCTTTTGCATCCCGCTTTGTTCCACCTAAGCCGTAAGCTTATTTAGTTGAACCTCATTGGAACTAAGTGATCTTTGGTTGCTTTGGCGATTATGCTTTTCACCCTCGCCATCTTTTATGATGGTAAATTCCTGAGTAGTTATAGAATTTTAAATTGTAATCCAATATTGATTTGTAATTGTCACACTATGACCTGATAAGCTCGAGTTAACAAGGTTGGAACAATAAATGTGATTCATGATCTTTTACAGTTATATAGATAAAGAGCAAGAAACCAAACATATTTTAATGATATTTCTTTATTTTAGAAGTATATAATCATGTATTTTATTTCTCTTATATTTGACAGAATACATATTATATACTAGTCTTCCTCACTGCTCTCTGATGCTCATATCTTCGTCAATACCTAAAATATTTAGTAGACCGATGAGCATCTTCGCCCACCCTGAACGAATAATATAATATATATGCATATATGTAATACATAATTTCGAGATATTGTATGCAATGAAAGCAGTAAGCAATAACCTAGATAGACACATCAACAAACATTTTATCTTTTTATCAAAATACAATTTTTTTTATCAAAAATAACTCATTATTAGTTAACACTTACAGTACGCTGATGAGTCTAATCAGAAGGCTCACTGTCTTCACATACCAAACTGGACCAACCATCCTACAGAGCGTGTACATCAGATAGGAGCGTCACTCTCATGATATATGTCTTATAGGATAGTGTCAAATGACCTCGGATTATGGGTGGCTAAATTCGCCAAATGAGAGCACTACTCTTGAGATGTTTCCCATCAAAATATAAGAGACCTGGGTAAAATAGTCAAATACTGCGGTAACATAATATATATATATATATTCACACAATAGTATTCTTACTATTTTTATAATATTGTGCATGTTTTATCATCACAACTCAAACTATCGTCATTGAATTTTATCCAAAATCGATCGAATAATCACAGATCAATCTGGTCTCAAAAGACCCATCACAAGACTGATGAATAATACCCATTATCGCTTGAACTCAAGCGACTCGACCTTAATTTTGTAACACCTAACGAATTATCACAATTATTTCGACATAATTTAGGTACAACAATTACCAATATAGACGTCGTAACATAAAAGGTATTGTAAGACATAAATACTGCATTATTTTCCACCTACCTCGATTTTGATGCTTGAATTCGTGTCGTGAAGTATTTCGACGTTTTCTAAGAAGTTCATGTTATGACTTCAAAAACAATACTTGGGCAGCACTTCGATACCAACTAAAGCTGAATTCTCACTCTAGAACCTTCCCGGGTTTTTTGCAGCTTTCCAACACTATCTCTATCCTCTCTACTAAGCTAAAGTACGTTTTTTGACGTTCTGATTCCAAATCCGGCCTCGGTTTCTCCAAATCCTTAAGAGTCTTGCCGAATTTATACTTTTTTTCATGCGAGTGTCGAGTTTAGTAAATAATATATCGATTCGTAGGTAGTTCGACTTTCTGAGTCTAACTGCGGGCTCAGTTTCTCAAAATTCACACTGATTCACACACAAATTTCACTTTTTCATACAAACTCCGATTAAGACAAATGATATGTCGATTCATAAGTATTTCGATGTTTTGAGACTAATTGAGGACTCAGCTTCTCAAAATTATCATAAGTTCATGCCAAAATTTGATGTTTTCAGACGAGCTCTGATTCAAATAAATGATATGTCGATTCTTAGTTATTTTGACATTTTGAGTCTCACCGCAGACTCTGCTTCCTAAAATATGGCTTTGTTTGGGATTTTCAACATTGCCATTTTTTTCTTTTTTTTAAGCAAAAGATATCGTGATTATGTTTAAAGGTATACGATTATCGTTATTATGTGATTAATGCTTTAGGATATTATAGTCTATCCACCTTACAAAAAGTTTGCCCCCGAAATTTGTTATATCAAAAAAATATTTGGATAATTTCCTCATGTCTTCCTCGAGTTCCCATATAGTTTCCTCTGCAAATCGCCATTTTCGTATGACTCCAAATGACATTAATAGAAATTCATAATGATCATATTTGGTGCGGAATGTCATTTTCTGGATATCTTCATTCTTCATCCTCACCTGATGGTAACCAGATTGTCACACCCTAGCCAGAAAAGTTCAAATTTACAAGGAGGGAACGAAAATGCGATTTAAGGATATTTCACACGATTAAAAGTAAGCAGGAAATTTCATTTACACACATGCAAATGTATTA